>JAWRVF010000038.1:600000-1128924 GCA_036785485.1 Physcomitrellopsis africana | reverse complement strand
TTGACATTAGCCATTCAAGTTTCTTTTTAATACATATACTTCTTTATATTTGTTTCTTTGAGAGAGGTCTCACTTGTTTATTTGATTTCATCCAGTTATTGTCCTTGACAGCGTGTGCCATCAAACTTCTTTGGAAGATTAATACGAGGTTCTTTTCGTTGTGGAAGTAATGGTTCTCGTTGACCCACAAGTAAAATTGCTTCTTCTGGTGCAGAAACTCGAGGCTAATGAAGCCCAGATTGTGCTATTCCGGATGCTCCATTATTATGAAGTCTTGTAAAGATTCCTTCTATCACCGTAGTTCTCTGTGATAACGTAGTAAGAGCATTCACAATGGCGTCTATCTTGGATTCCAAACTTTCACTCATATTAATGTCTTGACCTTCAACCATTCTAAGAAAAAGGGAGTAATTGTTTCTACAAAGGAGGAAATATTGGTTTAGAAGTAGGTACTCCGCAACCTCTAAAACGCCTTAAGACTTTCAAGAAGAGGGGTAACCCACTCTTTCCAAGAAGAATAAGACTCCAATATTATGACAAAAAGATATCAGTTTAGAGGAAGGTAATCCGCAACCTCTAAAATACTAGTGTACCTTCAAGAAGAGGGGTAATCCACATTCCAACAAGAAGGAACTAACTCTGATATCCAAGGTGAGAGTAGTCTCGACAAACTGTCACAGACACAAATTATAGACTTGAAGTCTAAACAAGAAGTTCAAGAATAACTGGCAAGAATTGGATTAATATCACGGACACAGAATATAGACTTGAAGTCTAAACAAGAAGTTCAAGAATAACTGGCAGGAAATGGATTAATCAGATGAGTACAAAAACAACACCAGAAAGGTGAGCTAGAGCTCCAAGAGATGTGTTGTCGAGACTAAAGAACTCTTCAGCCTTGACTCCAATATATATTCCTACCTAGGAAGCTTTTCAAGCAGCTTCTTCCAACTAGGGAGCTTCTCAAGCAACTTCTACTAACTAAGAAGATATTAGAAGGCTCTGGAAGATTCTAGAGAGTTATAGGAAACTTCTAGAATATTCTAGAAGGTTCTAACAAGTATGTCCTTGATACTTAGAAGATATTAGAAGGCTCTGGAAGGTTCTAGAGAGTTCTAGGAAACTTCTAGAATATTCTAGAAGGTTCTAATAAGTATGTCCTTGACAATTTTACACCTTTTATAATACAAATTTCACATGCCTTTCATATTCATCCAGATTTTTTAAATAGATCAAGATGGCATCAAGATAAATCACCATAAACTTGTCCAAGTACTCTTGAAAGATGTCATTTATTAAATACTGAAAGATAGTGAATACATTTGTTAGTCTAAAAGGCATGACATTATATTCAAAATGCCTATACCTTGTCTAAAATGCACTCTTTCATTCATCTCCCTCTTGGATTCGTACTAGATTATATGCTCTATGGAAATCTATCTTAGTATAGATCTTTGCTTGACTAAGTTGTTTCAAAAGTCGTGAAATTAATGATAATAGATAATGATTTTTCACCATTATATTATTCAATCTCCAATAATCAATGCACATATGTAAGAAACCATCTTTTTTCTTCACAAAAAGTATAGGTGCACTCATTGGAAATTTTGAACGCCTGATAAAGTTCTTTGCAAGATTTTTATTAATATAATCTTTCAATACTGAAAGCTCATTTTGAAAAAGATTATAGATTGGGCCAAAAGGTGGTTGCATTCCTTACTGAAGATCTATAGCACAATCGTATGGTCAGTGCTTCAGCAATATATCAACAATTATTTTTTTAAAAAAGTATCTTAAAATTTGTTGTATTGCTCTAAAATACTTGTCAATGAAGTCATGTCTTTTTTAATTAGAATCAAATAAATAACAAATTATGTACCTTTTTTGACCAATCTTATAGAAGCCGTTGCTCCAATAAATAAAAGTTTATGAATTCGTGGCTTTTTATAAATTTTTTTTATAGGGATCTTTGTTGATAGTATTATTCTTTGCGACATCCAATCTATAGATGGATTATGATTTTCCAACCAAGTTAGTCTAAGAATAATAGGATTTGAAGGAGTTCTAATAATATTGAATACAATCTAGCTTCTATGATCTTTGAACAACACTTCTATAGGCATAGTTTCATGGATGACACTACGAGAGGATAAGGGTCGTCCATCTATTACCTCTGTATGAATAGACTTGGATTTCTGTACTAGACGAATTTTGTAAAGCTTAGTGAATGCCTCATCTACAAAACAAGCGGATGCCCTTGAATCTAACAAAGCGGTTGTATGAAGCTTCTGAGGGCCAAAATATAAAAAGATTGTAAAATAATGAATAGGTTGAGCAAAAAAAGAGGAACTTCAATAATTTTGTAATGTTGGATTGTCCAACCACACAATATCTATTATAGTTGAACATTGTTCTTTTCTTAAACAATTGCACTGTTGATTTTGATAATGTGTGGATTTTATTTTGTCAAACAACTGCCAATTTTGTGGCTTTTCTTGCCACAATATAAGCATAGACCTTCTTCTATCTGACGCTTCTTTTTTTGTAGAATAAAAGGTTTAAATTATATTGCATCAAGTTTCATATCTTTTGCTTCTAAATATGAATTCAAAATGCTTGTTGATGTAGCAGGGATATATTGGATTGTATATTGTCTTGTTGAAGCCTATGAACATTGATCTTGTCAATAAAATAATTGATTTTCATATTTTATGCCTTGGCTAATGGTTTCATTAAGCAATTGTAGATCCGGAAGCAACAATAACAAATCTTTTACATCATTTTTTAATTTCTAATAAAATTGGTTTATTAGGGCTTCTTCGTTTCAATTGATGTCTTACACTAATTATCTAAAATCGGATGTGTAGACTAATACAAAGCGTACTCCTTGATATTATCATACTATAATTGTTTATAGTATGTAAAAATTAACTAAAATATATAATATGTTCATAGGTTCTAATATGTGTTAGAATGGTTAGAAAGATAAATTAAAGAGAGTTGGTGTAAGAAACTTTATTTTAGATTTTTACTTAGTTTGGTTATAATATTTATATTATATATGATCTAAATATTTAGTGTAAAGCCTTAAGAGCCAATTGGGGTCCAAAGAAGAAGAAATAAACTACTAAAAGGCCTATTTGGGAGGATGAAGACAAAAAGAAGATGAATGAAGACAAGGGATGAAGTTCTTCATTCCTATTGGTCAATGGTCATGCCCAATAGGCTATGAGGAGGCTACCCACAAGGGAAACAAGGATTTTGGCAACTTCAAGGAAGCCATTTGAAAATCAAAGATTAGAATTAAAAAGCTTATTTTTTGGACTACAATTTTGGTATAAAAATTGAGAGATTTGGAGTTGTTATGAGGGAGAAGTAGGTGATTGAAATTTAGGTGTACAAATAGTATCTACTATCACTCTTTTGAGGATTTAAAGAGTTATATGAAAGCTTTTGGAGATCAAGAGGTGTGGCTAGAGAGGAAATTTCAAGTTCTACATCTAATGTAGAAGAATTGCTATATCTAAAGTTCTAAAGAAGGAGATATTGGGAATCAAAAACAACAGATTGAATTCCAAGGCAATAAGTAGGGCATTTTTTTGAAAGTTATGGATTTTATCATATCTTGAGTTTCTGGATGAATTTTTGTCTAAAACTTCCTAAAAAAGTGAATCTTGGTGCTAAAAAGCTAAATCAAAGTTTCATAGCATTTAGGTATTTAGTTTGTGAGATATGAAGAATTTAGTACACGGGTGTTTGTAAACAAGGGTTTGAAGCTATTGCTAGGATTTTCATGATATCTAAAGATTAGAAACGAATCGACAATTAAAATTTAGGGTGGTAGTTTTTAAAATTACATTAGTACTTTTTGTAAATTTTTAATAGATTTGGATAGTTAGATTAAGAGTTATAGATTATTGAAGTTTTGAAAGAATTCCCCTTTCTACAAGTGAATGAGGGTTTAGAGTTTCTTGTTATATATTGAGTGTTTTATGAAATAATACTTATGTATTGGATGCAATAGCCTTATAAGAAAGATTTTCATATAAATTTGAAGTTTTTGTTATTTTTAATCTTGATTGAGTATTTAGTAGTAGCTAGAAGCCTAACGCTTTCTTGAGGCAAATTCTTTCTACCATGACAAGATAATGGTTGGATCTTAGCTGTTGCCTATCGAGTCTTGTCATATTTTCCAAATGCTTCCATGAAATTTTTAAAGTTGCTTAAAATTAATGATCTTTTTTTAAACAATAGAGCAAGCTATGATAATGCTTGCCCCGTAAATAAGGTGCTAACTAATCCAAGCCATGATTCTTTTATCGGATAAGTATCAGGTTGTAGGACCATATTAATTGAATTTGGTTGAGAAACTCACAGAACTTTGAATGCGTACCATCATATTTCTCCACAAGAATAATTTGAGGTTCTTCATATTGTTGAATAGATGGATTTTCTTGGCGTAGTATAGGTAGTACTACATCCTCAAGTGCACAAGTTGGAGGTGGATGTAGCTTATATTGTGGCACTCTAGATGTTGTGTCGCTACAAAGTTTTGCAACAATCTATTCAATCTCCACAGTCCTAGCAAATAAAATAATAAGAGCATTTTTAATAGCATCTAATTTAGACTCGGGAGATTTGATCATACTAATATCTTGTCTTCTAGCCATTCTAAGAGAAAAAAGAAATGAATCTATAAGAAGAAAATATCAGTTTAGAAGAAAGTAATCCGCAACATCTAAATTGCTTTAAGACCTTCAAGGAGAGAGGTGATCTACTCTTTCACAAGAGGGACAAAGCTCCAATATTGTAATGAAAAAATATCAATTTAGAGGAGAGTAATCCGTAACTTCTAAAGTGTTGGTATATCTTCGAGTAGAGGGATAATCCACTCTCTAATAAAAAAAATCCAACTCTGATATTGAAGATGAGGTCAGTCTCAACAAATTATCAATGACACAAGAGACTTGAACCAAGACAAGGTTTCAAGAAGAAACCAACAAGAATTTGAACTAAACAAATGAATATGTAAACAATACCAAGAAAGGTAAGCTAGAACTCTAAGAAATGCATTGTCAAGATTGAAGAACTCTTCAACCTTGATTCCTATATATACTCTTATCTAGAATGCTTCTTGAGTGGCTTCTATTAAACTAAAAAGCTTCTTGGGCAGCTTCTACCAACTTGGAAGCTTTTTGAGCTCCTTCTACTAACTAAGAAACTTCTCAACTAACTTTCACCAACTAACAAGCTTCTCAACCGACTTTTACTAACTCAACAAGCTTCTAGAATATTCTAGAAGGTTTTGTGAACCTCTAAAGTATATGTTCCTAATAACAAGCAATATCGTATTATGTGTCATCTTATTTGAAAATACACCAAATACTTGATTGTAGAAGGTAAATTTGTACTTTATAACTAATCAAGAACCTAACAATTCTAATAAAATCTTAAATAAATCCTAGTTGAATCCTTAACAATCATAATCAAATCTTAAAGTAATCTTAAAGAAATCCTAAAAGAATCATAAAAAAATATTTAAAAAATTCTAAAAAAACTTTAAAAAAATCATAAAGAATCTTTAAAAAATCCTATAAAAATCTTAAAGAATTATAAAGAAATTTTAAAGATACTTTAAAGAAATCCTAATCAAATCCTAATCAATTCTAAAGAAATCCTAATATAATTTTAAATAAATTCTAATTAAATCTTAATCAACCTTAATGAAATTCTAAATATATTTTAAATAAATCTTAATAAAATTCTATCTAATCTTAATAAAATTTTAAAGATATTTTAAATAAATCCTAATAAAATCTTAGTCAAATTTTAATCAAATCTTAATCAAATTCCAATAAAATCTTAGTCAAATTCTAATCAAACTTTAATAATATCCTATAGTAGTTTTAAAACCTCAATATTATTAGATTAATCATTGATCTTTATTCAAAATTTTCATACTTCTTAATTTTCTAGTTAAAAATAAATATACCAAATTTGAAGAAATTTAAACTTATAAATTAGGAGAAAAAACTCTTAATTTACTCGGGTGTCGGTTGTCCTCCTTTTCCAACCTTGATGTCAATCTTCTTTTTGTACCATTCATATATTCTAAAATTTTATAAAAATATTAAAAACTAAATTAACTACTAGTTCAAAAAATAACCATTCCAATCTAACTAGCAAATTACTCAAAATCACAAAAATCCTCATTGACCCTCAAAATCTAAGTTTTGAGACCTTAGCCCATTTAAATTCTAATAACCTTTGATCTAACCCTCCAATTAAGCTATAATTCAGAACATACGTTCAATACAACTATATTCACAAACTCACAAATTTTCACTTGTGGATTTGCTACAAAATTTACAAAATTTTCTAAAATATAAATCAGCTTTATTTTTCAACAATAAAAATTAGCTGAATAAAATTCTAATTTTGTATAGCTTTCACGAAGACATTACAAAGTCAAAAATCTTGAAACCAATGCTCAAAAAAACCCTATAAAATTTGTTGTCCAATCTTACTCTTTGATCAACAAAAGAACCTCCTTTCTATTGTAGGTGCATAATTTTATGCTTTGAGATTTGGTTTCAATCCTAATTCACAACCAACATTTTCCAAGTATCAATCCAAGGTTTTCTTAAGTAATTTTTATTAGAAACTATTCTCTTTTTTTTTAATCTAAAGATGCTTATAATATTATTTTTGCTAATCTACCTTATTTTGTCTTGTTTGTGGCCCTATAAAGTAAGTACAAGCTCTTTTGACAAAAAGGCTACATTAATATCAAATATTTTTTAATTTTTTAAATATCATTTGTTAATTGTGCTAATATATACATTATAATTGGCATATGGAATATAGACATGGATTTGTAGAATTTTGTTTGCATTATATTATCATTGTTTTGATTTGAGTAATATATAGCACTGATTTTAAGTGTAGTATTGGCAATAACATTAGTATCTAACAAATTATGTTGTGTACAAACTACTACAATACCACTTGTGCTCCATGCACAACTACACATATGTTAATAAAACAACAAAGTTCCTATACGTTTTACCATAACCTTACTCATTACAAATAAAGCATTTGATAAAACACTTGCAGTATTTCTACTAATTGAACACTCTCACAAAAATACTTTGGAAAATGGAACAAATTTAAGTAAATGATATTGTTTCATTGTGCCTTCTTCATGCACTTCCTCAGTCTTTGATTCCAAATTCACATAGTGTCATGCATCTCTTCGTTCAATGCAAGTGCCAAAATCTAAAGCTTTCAAACAATCCTTCATGACAAAACCATTCATGAACAAGGCTAATTGGATACAACAAGGACTAACAATTTCAATTCTTCACGCACAGAGAAGATAAAACCTACAAATCACGCGCACAAGCGAAGCTCGGAAGCTCAAAGGTGAGCGGAAAGAACTGATGAGATGCTGTCACGGAACGTATCACAACACAGGTTGGACGTCATGACCAAAAATTATACGGATATTACGGAAATTGGATGTCTGTACTTACACTTGCTGATCTGCAGCTTCGGCCACTAAGGGCAGCCTTGGGATCTTCCCCAGAATACATGAAACTACTCCGAACAGAAAACACGCCACTAAGAACAGAAATGTGGTGTTGTAGAAAATCACGAGAAGCTCGAAACCGATTCCGCCACGAGGGGTGAAGGTGCGCTCCACAAGAGTAGGGAAGATGAGAAGCACGTCCAACACCACGGCCTGCATAGTGTTGAACCTCACGTACCGGCTGAAATTAGGGTTTCTGACCACCGCCAAGTAGAGCCCAAAGAAAGCAATGAAATTCGAGAAGGGGAAGCCCTTGTATGCCGACAGCAGCGGAAACAGCGGCGCAATGAATCTCTCCGCCACAGGGAACTGCAAGAAGAAGTAGCGCCCGTATTGAATACCGTCAAAGAGGGGCAAGAAGTAACCCAACGCCGCGACAACGCGCTCCGCGGCATTCACCCTGTCGCCCCCTCCTCGCCCAGCCTGTGCCCTCACGTTCAAACCCCTACCATAGTTCTCTCTTCCCGAAACTGCTCCATTCAACACTCTCTCTGATTGCAAGAGCAACGGCGAACTCTTCGTCAATGCCGATAACCCAAACCTGTTGCCCCCCAAGGCTCCAACCCCGCTTCTAAGCGCTGCTACAACCTGCGGAGGTGAGGAATCCCTACAAGCCCATAGTGAGCTCCGAGAGAAAGCAGGTGTGGCGCATCGCTGGAATTGGTTGGGCAATAGCAACGAAGAGCTCCCTAGGGCGGACGACGCCATAGCCATCCTCTGTGAGCGAAACTAAGACTGAAATGTACTGCGTAGAATGTCTCTGCACACTCAAACTCGGATTGCGCACAGCTAACTGCAGAAATTTGATCCACTGGAATGCAACCGAGCATTCAAACCTCCCTCCAGACAACTCCAGACAACTCAGCGATCTTGTGGCGTTTGCGGAAACACAAGAAGATGCGTTGAACCTTGCATAGTTTTTCATTTATATATATATATATATATATATATATTCATTCTATGTTGGTATTATGTGTTTATAAATCACATGGAATAATTTACACGTTTAATTCTGTTTTGACATTATCATTCTACTCTTTTGGCAATTACGCATAACAAAACTATTTTTTGAAATTGTGAATAATCTTATGTACTATTATTTTGTCAATCTTCTCATGCCAACATTGGGTTAGTGCATATATTAATAAAAATTTCACAATTTTTTTAATCACATAATCCTTAAAACTTATTATTTTATTGTCTAATATTTTGCAATAAAATGATGATATTTATTAATGTGTTTTTTTTTAGAATAGTTTATGGAAAAATTTGGAAGTGGGATAAATATATGGTTATTCCTAATTATTCTTTATACTTCTTCTTAAAAAATATTCTATATTCTTAATATTTAATGAAGTTATTTTGTTTCTTTTGTTCAATGATATTTTAATATTTATTCAAATTTTAAAATTGCTAATGTAACAATTAATTGTTGTTAATCATTTCATACAATAAGTTTAATTGATTTTTTTTTAAAAGCCAACTTTATCTATTGGTCACTCTTTAGTAATTGATATTTTGTATATCACAATATTATTTTTATTCAACATGCTTACTTTCTAATTCCAACTTAAAGCCAATAATAATATTTAAATAATATATATTCTTTTTAATTATAATTTAATTATTTCTACTATAGCCTAGCTATGCATTAATTTATTTTATTAATAATATCTAAAAAAAATCATAGTATATATTTATTATATAAAATGTCAAAAATCTATTTGTTTATTTGTAGGACATACCTTCTATATAATGTATTTCATCCAAATACTCTTTTCTTGTAACTATTAATAATTACATAGTTGTATCTAATAGTATATTAGTAGATTTTTAATTATTTAAATTTAAAAAAAATATATATATATATATTAATGATAGTAATAAATAAATTATATATTTAATAAATTTAATGCTAATACAAATTTGTAACACATCTAGAGCTATCATTTGGAATTGATTTCAAAGTCACACTTTTAAAAAATTAAATCACTTAAACTAATCAAAGAATTAATAAAGTCTTATTTTATTTAATTACTATTGATACATGCTAACACACACACATACACACACACACACACACACACACACACATATATATATATATATATATATATATATTTATTTATTATATATAAATATTATATTTTATTATCTATTTTTGCTTTGTAGGAAAAGTGATAATGTAGAGCTTCAAAAGATAATCACATTTAAAGTTTTTGGCATGGATATTTGGAATAAATTCAAATTAATATTTAGATATTTATAAGACATTATATGCAGATTTCTTTAATTAATATATAAATATTATTATCCAATATAAATAATATATTAATATTATATAAAAAATATATATATACTAATTTTTTTTATATTTTATAATGGTTTCATATATTGAAGTTTTTACATAGAAAATCATTTTCATAAAATTTGATATTTTATGTTAATTATAATAAGCATTGGATCTTTAAATTTTCAGATTTTATATTTTTATTATTTTATTTTTTAACTTACAATACTTGTTGTGCAATGATTATACATCATAAATAATTCTCCTACCTCTTATTCACTCTTTTTCTTTGTTATTTAAATATAATATATTTCCTTTGATTTATTTTTTCAATTCAAACACATAATATAAATTCAAAAAATAATTTAGCTTTTTAAACTTTTCTTAGTAACTTTGATTTAAAAATTTTAAAATGTAATGTATTGATTCTTTAATATGTTTTTGAAAAGCTATCCTACATATACTATTGCGCTTGTGTAAATTAAATTTAAGAGTAATAAATATCTATATAAAAATATAAGATCTTTATATAAATGTTTTTATATAAATATAAGATGTATAGATACATCTTGATTTATTAATGAAAAATTAGGTGTCTTATCAATTTGAGATATGAATAAAGTTTTGCATGCATAAAAAGATTTTGTAATATAGTTGTCTTTCTATTAATCTTCATGATACAAAAAATAGATGATATCAAATATTATTTAATCCATTATACAAAGTGCATTACTTGCATGCAATAATATATAATAAAATAATATCTTATTTATAAAATATTAAATGTAGATACATACTTGGCATTTGGATTTTATAGTACATGTTTTGTGTATAATGATGGTAGTAAAATGATATTTTTTTAAGACCTCATCCTTTTTAAATTTATAAACATCTTTTTATTAAAAATATTAATTATAAAGTAAAAAAATATTATTTTTTATAATATTTAATTCTTCATTGGAATAATTAAGTAATAATATATTATAATAAATATAATAAATTAGCACCTACTATCAAGAACACAAGAATACAAAATAAGAGACTTGAATTGGGACAAGGTTTCTAAAAAAATCCAATAAGAGCTTA
Organism: Physcomitrellopsis africana; assembly: GCA_036785485.1. Lineage (NCBI taxonomy): Eukaryota > Viridiplantae > Streptophyta > Bryopsida > Funariales > Funariaceae > Physcomitrellopsis > Physcomitrellopsis africana. The sequence continues at coordinate 1,117,957 of JAWRVF010000038.1, read as the reverse complement.
AATTAACCAGATGAGTATATGAACAACACTAAGAAAGGTGAGTTAGAACTCCAAGAGATGCGTTATCGTGAAGTAAATACATCCATGTATAGAAACCTTGCTTAATTTTCTTTTTTTTTAAATTTTATTAAGTTCTTTCTTTCTTCTTATCAATCTAGGTTTTTACATAGTTTTGAGAAAAAAATTTCATTTTTTTTCTTTATTCTAAATTTTACTTTATCTTTAATCTTAACTTTAATTTTGATTTAGCCTTGAAATTTTTTTTTATTTCTTTTATTTTTTTCTAATCTTAGGTTTTAGTAGATTCAGGATTATATTTGTAGATATAAGGAGTTTTGACTTTGAGGTTGAATTTAGGATTTTATTAAGGATAAATAGAAGTTTGAATATCAATAGTTGGTTGCCATTAATAGTGCTAATTTGGAGGATTAGATTTGGTTTTTTATAACTTTAAACTATTAGTTGTTGACTTGGACTTTGAAGATCTTGGTTGCGACTTCTTTGACGAACTTGGAAGAAAAGAAGATAAGATTTTTTGGCAAGTTTAGGGACGTATTAAGAGAGAGCTTCTTCTTGGCATGAGTTTAGGTGGTAGAAACACATGATTCAGAGCTTAGATGAGAGAGATATGCTTATTTGAACTTAGGCTACTAATATGATACCTACTGTAACTTTTCTGGATATATTAGGAGTTTTAAGATACTAGCAAGAAATTAAGAAGTTGGATTAGAAATTAGACTTCAAGCTAAATATTTTATATCCAAGGATTGATAGAAATGAATCTAAAATAAGTAAGATATGGTTAGTTAAAACCAACAAACTAAACTATGATTTTGAAGAAATTAGATAAATAGAAGGGTTTGCTTTAAGCTAGAACTTGAGTTTCAAGATGAATTTGAAGTTTATTTTTTGTGTACATATTACTTTTATTATAAAAATTCTATGTCTAAAATCTCATATCAATTGAGACTTTGATTAGAAAGAAGTAGCAAATTTTGTTCTCGGGCATCTAGGGTTTTAACTTTTGAAAGTACATGTTAAGAATTTGGTGATACCAATTGTTTGGCAACGAATTTGGAGCGGAAATTTTATGTAATGATGATCAAAGATGTAAGTTTTATACTCCCAAATTTTGAATTCATTTCTATAGCTAGATATGAAAATATGAATTTTTAAGTTTCTGGTTTGGATTTGACTTTCAAAAGTACCTGTCAAGGATTTGGTGATACCAATCTATTGGCTATAAATTTGGAGCTAAAAAAATTATATTATAATAATTAAAGGTATAAATTATATTTTACCAAATTTAAAACTTATTTGAATAGTTGAATCTTATAATATGAATTTTTAAGTTTCCAATTTGGTTTTGGCTTTTAAAGTCACCTGCTAATATTTTGGTGATATCTAATGATTGGTAATGAATTCACAACTCAAAAATTTTGTCGCAATGATAAAAGATATGAAATTTGTATTTCCAAATTTTGAACTTATTTAAATAGCTAGATCCAAAAATATAAATTTTCAAGTTTCCTATTTGATTTTGACTTATAAAATTACTTGCTAATATTTGATGATATCTGGTGATTGATAATGAATTCACGGTTGAGAATTTTTATGAAAATGACTAAAAAAGTGAAATTTGTATTTCCAAAGTTTGAACTTATTTAAATGGCTGGATCTTGATTTATAAATTTTCAAGCTTCTCATTTGTTGGTTTATTATACACATGGTTTTGTGATTACAAAAAGGGAAATTTAAGAAGGCTTGTGCATATTAGATCCAACTTGATTGCAAAGAGAGACTTTGCGTCTATCCAAAGTGGACTTTTGCCATGAGAGTGTTGTTAAGACTAAAGAACTCTTTAACTTTGACTTCTATATATACTCATGTCTAGGACACTTCTTGAGCAGCTACCATCAAACTAAGAAGCTTCTCAAATAGCTTCTACCAACTGAGAAGCTTCTTGAGCTCTTTCCACTAATTGGGAAGCTTCTTAACTGACTTTCATCAACTACGAAGCTTCTCAACTGAATTTTATTAACTGGAGAAGTTTCTAGAATGTTCTAGAAGGTTTTGTAAACCTCTGAAGTGTATGTTCCTAACATCACTCCCTTTTTTAATGATAAGTTTTAAGAGGAGCTCAATCTTATTACATACGCAAGAAATCAAGAAAATGTTATATTAATGAAGCCATGTATTCTATTTTCCATTCTTGTGTAATAGGTTCTATTAGTCCTCAAAGAAATTGCCTATGGCCTTAAGCTAGTACCTCCGTTGTTGAAATATCCTATCCAAGGATCTGATCTTTATTGTGGCTTTCAAAACATCATCTAAACAAGATCTTAAAACTAAAAGGATTCATCTTTCCAAATTCAAGTAATATTATTAAAGCTTGAGCATTGGAATCGAGACTTGCATGGTTAGATCTTACTCCTAATGGCTTCAATTGAGGTCATATTTGGCATTGAAATGTGTTGTCCTCACTTTGCTCAATTGAAGGCTGTGAAATCTGCTTAGGTTTGTTCAAAGCTTCCGTCACAAATAAATCTTCTGAGTCTTGTTCTCTCAATGTTTAAAGGTTTGACATGGTAACTAGCTTGCTTCTATGACTCTATTCTATCTTGGACTAGACGACTACATACTAATGAAGGCTTTAATTTAATTTTCTTTTTCTTTATAAATATTCCATAAATCCAATCTTTACTATAAAAATTATCATTAAATACATATAGATTTAAATAGAATAGAATTGATGGAATTCATATATCTTTTGAGGCACATTAGCAAGATTTGAGGCGGGTTTCTATAAGCGCTCATTAATATCATAACCTCGCCAATGAATAAGATATTTCAATTTATCCCATCTTTGCTTTGAATCAAGTACCTTTTCAACCTTGTATTCTTTATGGTCTTCAATTTCAATATTAGGCAGCAATTGTTGTACTCTTCTTGATATATATAATTTTCTATAATGTTCTAAAAGAGAGACATGAAAAATTAGATGTACCTTTATAGTGGATAGTAATTCCAAGTGATATGCCATTGAATTGATTTGCTTCTGGATAAAATATGGTCCCAATCTTTGATAGTCCAACTTATCGCATGGCTGCTTAGACTTGATATTCCGTTAAAGAAGCCATACCTTATCACCAATATGAAAAGCATGTGGTTGATTTCTAAATTTATTTGTACATATCTTATAAACATCTTGACCTGCTTATAATTGAAGCTTCAAGGTTGTTTGGTGCTCCAATAGCTGCTTTACAAATGCTTCAGTCAGTGGATTGTTATTCTTTGGCATACTCTACAAATCCAGCTTTGAATGATATTCATAGTTGGAGTAAAATGGTGTTTGCTAAATTGAAGCATGAATAGTATTATTATATGTAAATTTTGCTAATGATAGATATGAGATCCAATCATCTTGTTGATAGTTAATATTATATTATAAATATTACTTTAAAACTTAGTTAACTTGTTTTATTTAATAGTAAATTTGAAAATGGAAAGCTGAAGAAAGTTTAATATCCATCTTCAATATTTCAAAAAGACATTTCCAAAACTTGGATATGAATTAAGATCCTTCATTAGATACAATATCATGTGGTAGGCCATGATATCAATATATATTATTGAAAAAGAGCCTTACTATTTCTTCACTAGATGCAGTCTCAAGAAATAAGTTCTAAGGTCTTGTTAAATCCAAAGTGATCTATAGCTCAAAAGTCATGGTGAGATTGAAGAATACGCAGTTGTGTTGGTCCTTTTGGAATATACAAATGTTCTTCAAAGTATAGAAGGTCTTCCACAAATTTGGACTTATCAAAATTTTCTCTCAAGCAAAATTTGACATCAAGAGCCAAATTATTATTAGTGGTTGCAACACGCATCTTATCAAGGAAATTAGAATCAATAGGCGCTAATATAATACTAGCACAAAGGCAAAATTGCTCCAATTTTAACAAAGTTGTATATTATTGATCAAATGCTGTCTCTCCTATCCTTGATATAAGATATTATCTCCTTGATAGAACATGAGATAATCTTTATTTCTTCCTAGGGCAATAATTAATAATAAAGTTGAATCAAGATAGTTTCATGTTCCATCGAGCTTGGCAACGGTTCAAAATCCGGACTAATATAAAATATTCTAAGTTCTTGTAATCTATATATACAATCATACAATGCATTAGTCTTTCAAAAAAATGATGCCATTCTTGAAAATAATCCATAATAGCAAGAAATTCCTTATTGTAGATTTTATAATTAATTTTAGCAATTAAAAATTTTCAAGAATAAAATGCAACAAGAAAGAATTTATTGTCTATACCTATTTGTGAAAGTACGGCCTTTAGTATAAAATCCGAAGTATTAGTATCCATATAGAATGCCTTTATAAAATTTGGATGCACCAATATTGGGGCTATAGTAAATGCCATCTTGAGGTCCTGGAATGCCTTCTCTACTTGAGGCCCTTATTCTAATTTGTCCTTGCATGTCAATTGAGTAAGAGAGGCAACAACTTCAGAATAATTTTTGATGAAGATCCGATAGAAATTAGCAAATCCAAAAAAATATTGTACGTCTTTTATAGTCTTCAGGATGGCCCATTACATAACCACTTCTATCTTCTTAGAATCTATCATTAAATCCTCAATAGATATGATATAATCCAAAATTTCCATCTTAGATTGATGAAATACACATTTTTCTTATTTGGCATACAAACCTGTATCTCGCAGCTTTTGTAATACCAACTTAACATGCCTCTCATGTTTCTCCAAATTTTTTGAGTAGATCAAGATGTCATCAAGATAGATTACTATAAACTTGTCCAAATACTCTCAAAAGATGTCATTCATTAAATGTTGAAAGATGGCAGGTCCATTTGTTGGTCCAAAAGGCATGACATTATATTCAAAATGTCCATGTATTGTCCGAAATGCGGTCTTCCATTCATCTATCTCCTTAATCCGTATCAGTTTGTATGCTCCACAAAGATCTATCTTAATATAGATCTTAGCTTTGCTGAGTTGTTCCAAGAGTCTTAAAATTAGCGGTAGTGGATATTGATTCTTTACAATTATCTTATTCAATCTTTGATAATCAATGCACATACACAAGAAATCATCTTTTTTTTTTACAAAAAATATAGGTACATATGTCAGAGACTTTAAATACCTGATGAAGTTCTTTGCAAGATTTACATCAATATAATCTTTCAATACTAAAAGCTCATTTTGAAAAAGATTATAGATTGGGCCAAAAGGTGGTTGCATTCTTTCTTGAAGATTTATAGTACAATCATTTGGTCAGTGCTTTGCCAATATATTAGCATTTTTTTTCTAAAAAACATCTTGAAATTTGTTATACTGCTTTGGAATACTTATCGATGAAGTCATATCTTCTTTAATTGGAATTACATAAATAAAAAATGGTGTACCTTCTTTGACTGATCTTATAAAAGCCTTTACTCCAACAAATAAAGGTTTACTAATTTGTGGCTTTTTACGTATTTTTTTTATAAGGATCTTTATCAAAAATGTTATTCTTTGTATTTTCAAATCTATAGATGGATTATACTTTTCCAACCAAGATAGCCCAAGAATAACAGGACTTGGAAGAGTCCTAATAACATTGAACATAATTTGGCTTTTATTATCTTTGAACGACACTTCTATCAGTGTGATTACATAGATGACACTATCAAAGGATAAGCTTTGTCCATTTATTATCTCTATATGAATAGATTTGGATTTTTGTACTAGAAGAATTTTCTGAAACTTAATAAATACTTCATTGACAAAATAAATAAATGCCTCTGAATCTAACAAAGCAGTTGTCTGAAGCTTCTGAGGGCCAAAATACAAAGGAATTGTAAAACAACGAGCAAGTTGAGCAAACAAGGAGGAACCTAAATAGTTTTGTAATAATAGATTGTCCAATCGCACGGTCCCTATTATGACTGAACAGTATTATTTTCCCAAACAATTGCACTTCTAGATTTGGTAATGTGTCAATTTTGTTTCTTCGAGCAATTGTCAACCTTATGGCCTTCCTCACCTCAATATAGATATAGACCTTCTTCCATCTGATGCTTCTTTTTTTGTGGACTAAGAGGTTTGAATTATACTACATTAAGTTACATATCTTCTATTTTTGAGTGTGAATTCAAAATGTTTATTGATGTATTAGGAGAATGTCGGAATGGGTATTATCTTGTAGAAAGCCATGAATGTTGATCTTGTTGACATTGAAATAATCGATTATCACATTTTATAGCTTGGCTAATGGCTTCATTGAGCGATTATGAATCCAAAAGTGATAATAATAAATCCTTCATATCATCTCTTAATTCCCAAAAAAATTGGCTCATTAGAGCTTCTTTGTCCCAATTGATGTTGTACGCTAATTGCCTAAAATTGGATATATAGATTGATGCAGAGCATGCCCTTTGATGTAATGCTCGGATCTTACCTATTGCCTAGTTAGCCTTATCATATTATCCAAATGCTTCCGCAAAAGCTTCCATAAAAACTTCAAAGTTGCTCAAAATTGATAATCTTTTTTCAAACAAAATAGCAAACTATGATAGTATTTGTTCTATAAGCAAGGTGTCAACCAATCCAATCTATAATTCTTCTATTAGATAAGTATCAAGCTATAGAACTATTATCAATCAAATTTGAGTTACAAATCCTTAGAACTTTAAATGCATACCATCATATTTCTCCAAAGATTAACTTGAGGCTCCTTATGTTGTTGAACAGGTGGATTTTTTTAACGTAGTGTAGGTAGTATTGCATCCTCAAGTGCAGAAGTTGGAAGTGGATGCAATCTAGATTATGAGATTTTACTTATTGCATCATTACAAAGTTTTATAACATTCCCTTCAATCTCCACAGTCCTAGCAGATAAAGTAATAAGCGCACTTATAATGGCATCTAACTTGGACTCAAAAGATTTAATCATACTAATATTTTGACCTCCAACTATTCTAAGAAAAAAAAAAAATGAATCTATAAAAAAATAATATCAATTTAAAAGAAGGTAATCCACAACCTCTAAAACGCTTTAAGACCTTCAAAGAGAGGGGTGATCTATTTTCTCACAAAAAAGACAAAGTTCTAATATTGTGATGAAAAAAATATCAGTTTAGAGGATGGTAATCTACAACCACTAAAGTATTAATATACCTTTGAGTAGAGGGATAATCCACTCTCTAATAAGAAAGGATCCAACTTTGATATTGAAGTTGAGGTCAGTCTTGACAAAGTGTCAAAGACACAAGAATACAAAACAAGAGATTTGAATTGGAATAAGATTTCCAAAAAAATCCAATAAAAAATTGAATTAACTAGATGAATATACAAATAATATTAAGAAAGGTGAGTTAGAACTTTTTGTTGTCGTTCGTCTCACTTATTCTACCAATATTGCCCAGAGTAAATCTGTAAAGGGAGATTTGAACACATGGAAAGACTATTTGCATTGAGTTAAACCGTTAGAGTCACACAACTAACTGCCTTCTGATTACACTAAAACATCCCAATTTTGTTACAATATCTCCCTCATACTATCAATAACTCTGTTAATAATAAAATATCATAAACAATAATCCAACTCAAGTATTCACTATCTCTTCTCCTCTCCTTCTTTATGACAACAATATGTAATACTGCGATATCTCAAAACACAGCATAATTATTCTATACTCCAAACACAAGAATACTCCAAAATTGACTATCACTCCTAATAAATCACTTCGCATAATACAAACTCCACGGACTTCCTCTCGTGGATCACCTTTGATTCAATATTCAATGTATTATAGTTTTCTCACATTCATACTCATTCTTCACAAAAAATTTCCAATTCTCCACTTCCAATTTTTCACTTATATTTCTCCACTGATATTTCAGCATCTCAATACATCCTCAATTCTTTCTTTCATTACTTCATTATAAAACTGCACTTTACAATATTCAGCACTTATCTAATATCCTTCTCTTAAAAATTAATAAGAGGTAGCACCAAGCTTACCCTGGCTCAGCACTATCACAGTCTGGCCCTTATTCCTATTGTCCGAATCTACTTATACTTACTCCAATCGGTATTAACTGCTATACAATCGACAATAACCATTTTTTCTAACTCCCTCATCCATGCTGCCTTCTAAACTGGCCATTCATTAGCTTCTTGCCTACTCTTAACCCTACAAACTATGTATTATAAATCCTAAAATTCCTACCCATTCTACATAGCCCCACTCTTAACTGTGCAGCGTCCTCGCAAACAAAAAATTGATAAAACTTTGTTATGAGGCTGGTTCTTGAGATTGAGATACTTTTGGATTTGTAGGAGGTTCCTCTGCGTTTGGCTCTAATGGTACATCCTCATCCTCCTTCGATAAATCCACATGATTAATCTTCAATTGCGCTGATAAATCTTCATTATCCGCTCCCAATTTCCAAACTTGAGCCTCCACTTGAAGAATTCTAGCATCTTTTACCTCTAATTGGCACCCTTGTCACTTCACTTTCTCTTCCAGCTCACTAATACTTGAAACTAAGGGAGCACATTCTTGTGGCCGAACGACATTGGCCAAATTGCCCTCCAATTTTTCCACTTCACTTTTAAAGGCACCAATTTTTGTCTGCAGCTTCTCCGTTCCAATTTGGTCTTGGTCTCCTAATTCCACCTTTTCATGTTCTAATTTTATTGCTTTATCATGTTCTGCTTGCAATTGATACTTCAGTGCTTCTCCTTCCAAATCTCATATCTTACGATTCTCTATTAATTCTTGTTTTTGACCGTTCAGGATTCTTTGTATGCAATCTTTTTCATTCACCCAATTTTTCTTTTCCTCCGCTACTTTCCGCTCCAATGCCAACTTGGACTACATCTTTGCCCTAATCAGATGCCCCTATTCTACAATTTGGCGGCCTTTCTCTATTATCTTCTTCTGGCTAGATTCTAATTATTGTCTTAGATTCCCTTCTAGCTCGCTTACGATAAGCTGCAATTAGAAAATTTGTCCCAATATTACTTCCGTGAGGTTCCCTTCTACCAATATTCCGGTATTCAAAATTGTGCCTCAACCACCCTCTCTATCACTGCACAAATTGAAGCCCGCCTTGGTGTAGTCTCCGGTATAGCCTCTCATTCCTGCGATCTACTGGATTCCCCAATTTTGTGTACCACTACCCTTGGGCCAACTGGTAAACTCCGCATACCTTGTTGCGACATTAGAGAAGGCATGCTCTTCTCCCCTGCTGGTTGACTTAACGTGTGCGCAATCACCGAGTGCACATAGTTAGAGCATAGCAAAGAAGCAAATTTATCCATTTTTCACTTGGCTCCCATTTCTGCATGGATACGGGTTGCTAAAAAGGCTGCCCAATTAAAAACCATGCCTTCCAATGTTCCAATCGCAGCAAATAACAAGCGCTTGGACATGTACGTGGTATGTCGGTTCAAGCCTAGCCGCTTCTGAATGAACCGCATCTACTCCGCAAGCTCTGGAGTAAGTGCCTCTACTACTTTCCAGCCTTGATTTTTCGCAAAGGATGCCATGTCCCCTTTGAAATAACTTCCCCGTCTGAAGTCACTCAACACTTTGACACCTACCGCTAACTCACCTATTGATAAATGTAATACCTTCTGTAAGGTACTCTCATCGATCCCAATTATTCTCCCTTTTATTACACTTGAACCATCCTCTAAGTCATAATTTCTTACGTACTCTGCAACTAATTTTGCAGCAATTGGAGGCAAATTATCCGATCCTTGCAAAAACATGTACATCTGTGCATCTCTGAAATCTCTCTATCTTTGTAAGGACCAATAGATTTCCAACTTAATGGGCTCCATATTGGTGACCACTACTAGGGATGGCGATTGCAAGTTACTCTTGCTTTGTACGTTTCGGACATTCTCTTCTCTGTCCGCAGCTCTCTTTGACCTCTCCATCAACATTATATAATGCTGACTACGTACTCCTCACTCAGACTAATCGTTACTCTCTGCCTGCAGAGAACTCTACACTCCAATAAGCATACACTCGAATGACCAAACTCAAAACAGAACGCTACTCAAAACTCCCATTAAGTGCCCCGCTCCTAATCTTTTACTCGGGATCTAAAGCAACAATCCTTAATTCAATGTACCAGATCGTCACTTCCGATTTGCATGACTAGTCTGTATTAGGATCCAAAATTGACCATCAGCCATCTTTCTAGCCATCATACACCTTCATTAAAGGTGAGCTATCATGAACAGGTACACCTTCTTCCCTCCAGTTTTGAAAACCCGTCCCGGGTTTACGTAAAATAAAGACGTAAATGGTTGCCGTTAACTCGGATGGTAAATTAAGTATCCATAAAATCTTCCAATTGAATTGAACTATTATAAAAGGCTTCAATTACTCGATAGGGTCCATGCCAATAGACTTGGAATTTCCACAGAAAATGGTGAAAGTAACTATTATAAAGAAGCACTAGATCATTGGGCATAAAAGATTTAGGACGTATTTTACTATCATAATAACTCTTATGGCGGCGTTGTGTAGCTTCCATAGTTAAAAAGGCCATAGCCCTAACTTCATCTAATTTGTCCAATGGTGCTAACCGATATTGGAGGGATTCTTTGTCACCAAGACGTTAATCCAATGCAATTCGTAAACTCGAAACTTCCAATTCAATTGGTAATATTGCGTCTTGTCCATACACCAATTAGAATGGGGTGGAACTGGTAGTCACTTTATACGTAGTATGATATGCCCACAAGGCTGCGAATAATTTTGTATCCCAGTTCTTTTTCACACCAAACACTGTTTTAATTAAAATTTTAAACAAAATACCGTTGGTCTTTTCAGTTTGTCCATTGGCCCGAGGATGATATGGGGTTGTTTTCCGATGCTTGATCTCGTATTTATCTGTCAAAGCCGCAATTGTAGAATTAATAAAATGGGTTCTACGATCACTAACCAATTCTTTGGGACACCCAAATCGAGTGATAATGTTCTCATATAAAAACGTGGCTACGGTATCGGCATTATCAGTTTTTGTTGCCATCGCCTCTGCCCATTTTGTCACGTAATCCGTCGCTACCAAAATATATCTTTTCTGCCCATTACGCGATGCTGGTGCAATTGGTCTTACAAAATCAATATCCCATTTCTCAAATGGTGCTTGTGCTAAAATTTGTACCAACTGCATGGCAGAAGTTCCTGTAGATCTACCAATACGCTGACAAGGATGACAACGTCGGACGTATTGGTGTGCATCAGAGAACATTGTTGGCCACCAATATCCAACCATTAAAGCTTTGCGGGCAGTGCTGTCACCGGCAAAATGCCTTCCACAACTATCCAAATGACATCCTTCCAATATAGTATGTATTTCACTTTGAAAAATACAACGGCATAGAATTCCATCTCTCCCTTGCTTATACAAGGCATCTCCAATCATCGTATACGGAGCACTTTTCAAAATCAAGTGTTTCTTAAGTTTTTCACTATATGGAGGTGGAAATGTTTGAAATATCAAATACTGGATCAATTCACTATATTCTAAGGTGATCATGTCGACAAAAAATAATTGTGCATCAAGAAATGCATCATTGATAGGTTTGTTACCGAATATATTGGACAATCGAGATAAATGATCTGCATTAGCGTGTTTCTTTCCAGGTCGAACATTAATAATAAAATTAAATTCTTGAAGGAGTAACACCCACCGAGCAATGCATCCACTCAATTGAGGTTTATTAATCATATATTTAAGAGCATCATGATCGACATGAAACACAAATGGATAATCAAGTAAGTAATGCCAAAATTTTTGGACAGAATAGATCATATCCAAGGCTTCCCGTTCAATCGTAGTATAATTTTGTTTCGCAGCTACAAAGTGTCGACTAGTATAATAGATGGGATAATCCAAACCCTTTTCATCTTTTTGGCTTAACACGGATCCAATAGCAACATTCAAGGCATCAATATAAACATGAAAGGGTTTTGTCCAACAAGGTGCAAGAAGTACTGGTGCTGACACCAATTTTTGTTTTAACTCCTCAAACGCAACTATACATTCCTTAGTCCAAATTGGACTAGATCCATTTGATGGCAATTTCTTTAAGAGATTCGTTAACAATTGACATATTTCTGTAAATAAATGAATGAATCGTCTATAATAGCTGACATGGCCTATAAAACCACGAACACCAGAGACTGTTTTTGGCTTTAGTAAAGCCAATATATGAATAACTTTATCTGGGTCAATAGCGATATCGACTACAAAAACAATATGTTCCTAAAGCTTTCCCAATGGTACGCCAAATTGACACTTTTCAGAATTCAAAGATATCCCATATTTATCACATTGGTCCAAACAGTTATCAAGACATTTTAAATGATTTGCTGTCGTATTAAATGTACAAAAGTCATCTATAAATATCTCCATTGATAATCGTAAATAATCCTGAAACGCTTGCGTCATCATCCTTTGAATTGTGGCCAAGGCATTACATAATCCAAATGGCATTACTTTATAAGCAAATGTGCTCCAATCTGTAGTCTTCAACTGGTCCTCTTCTGCAATTTTTATTTGATTATAACCCGAGAATCCGTCCAAAAAAGAATAACATTCATGCCCAACTACTGCGTCCAGTATGCTATCCATAAAAGGTAAAGGAAAATAATCTTTCTTGGTAGCTGCATTTAATTTATGGAAGTCCTAACAGATACGGATTTTTCCATTTTTTTTCGGCACTATCACAATTGGTGAAACCCATTCACTATACGAGACTAGATATATGAAGCCCACGTCTAAAAGTTTATCTATTCCCTCCTTGACCATGAGAAAATATTTTCGATTAAGATGGTGTTATCTTTAACGAACTGGTGTAGCATCTTCTTCTAAGGTAATTCGATACTCACAAACTTTGAGAGGAATACCTTTTAAATCCGCATACGACCAAGCAAAAGTAGATTTATGATTTAGAAAGAATTCTTTTTAATTTCTTAACTCTATATCCGTAATACTGGTGTATACTTTGATATTCTGGGGTGTTTTATTGGTATTCAAATTAATGGTTTGGCACACAGGTTCTTCATGAACCCCCGGATTGATTTGCCTCTTCGGCTCTGAACCCTTCATATGGGCCGGCAAATTGGACTTATCCAATTCTGGTTCCAATGTACCAACTTCATTTATCGCACAATTATTCATCTAGTCCGTGATGACATCGTCAAAATTTACTGCATCTTCTTGATCTAAAAAACATTCCCGTGGACCTCCATACTCGTGTAACATGCCTGACTTTTGCATGTGAGTTGAGTCCTTATCAACTTGCATCGCATTATTAACTTCGTCATACTCTGCCTCAAATTGGCCCTCATCTTCAGATGTTGCTTCTGTGCCCCTAATTTGCGACTCCCCATGATATTAAATTGGATACATTTGTAAAACAATCTTGTTATTATCCTCCCCAATAGTTAACGTTCCACGGCCCCAATCATTTTTAGTTTTGGCTTGATATAGCCACGGCCGACCCAATAATATTGGATATGATAAAATGAAACTTTGTGATCGAAAAACAATATAATCAATTTCATACGTAATTCTCGCAATTACAATATTAATACTGCGTAAGATATCCATTGGTTTTATCCTACTATGATCTGCCATTCTGAATACCAATGTCGTGGATATTAATTGTTTTAAATCCAACTCTTCCATTGTATCGGCGTTCATTAAGTTCACACTAGAGCCACCATCCACTTAAACTCCAGGAATGAGAATACCATCAATTGAAACATCGATAGTTGGTGCTCCCAGATTGGGATTCAAACTAACCTCATGAATTTTTTTATTACGAACTCTACGTCGTATTAACGAGAAATTCAATGTAGAACGACATTCTGGTGCAACTGCTAACAATTACTTCATTGTAATAGAAGGTTTAATTTCATCCAAATCTTTCATAATATCATATGGTTTCATATTGGCAATGATTTCTAAGGCCTTTTTCTTTTTCATGAGTTTTAATTTGATCCCTTGAGATAATTTTCTTATGGAATTCGGAACTAGAACTGCTGCATGGACTTTGTCGTAATTCGTGTCCATAAGAGGATCTTTTAATGGATAAGGTGGCTCTCGGATCTTCGCAGATATTGGTACTGGTTTCAGTTGAACTATTATCTTGGGGCTAAGATTATTTTCAAGTCGCACATACGAATTGGATTCCCGCGTTGGTAATTCTTTTGATACTGGTGTTAGATTTGAAACATCATTCAATAATTGACATTGGTCCGCTACAATTGGTACTTCCAATTGTTGAATTGGATTTTTTGTCTTTTTGCTGGGCCTGAGTAAGTACTGCACGGACGCATTCCATCCGATTTACTGGAGAATCTTATTGTACTCGAATATTGTCCTCCATCTTACTTTGTAGCTAAATACGCTGATTTTGATTATTAACATTAAACAGAGCGTTGTGCTATTGATAAGTATGTCCATATTGCTTACAATTTCCACATACTGGAGCATAATCATCACTGGCTCTAGGATTGGGACATTCACTAGCATAGTGTCCTAGCTGCCTGCATCGATAGCATCGAAGCAGTCTTCTACCTCTTCTATTTAGTATATAGGGCATCTCGACTGGTATACACCAGTTAGGCTTGTTCTAAGTTTGATGGGTAAAGGATCTCGGTCGACCAGTTGATATTATAGGATCTGAAATTGAGTTCTGAATAGGTGGATATTGGGGTTGTCCTTGCTGATTTTATACAAAATCTTGGGAATTGGGATCACCTTCTTGGTTATACTCAGAATTTTAAAAATTATAGAAATTTCTATTTTGTTTAATAGGACGATTTTCGTTCCAACCAAATCTATTTCCAATCTGAATTTGATTAACATGCCACAAAGTTGGTTGAAGTATAGTTTGATTTCTTAATTAATGTTGCCTTCTTAAATTCCAGCAATTTGTGGTTACATGCTTATCTCTACAAAATGTATATTGTACAATGGTGGTGAAAGGCACTCCGTTATTAAATGGCCTTGTCCCTTACAATTATTGCACCAAATATTGGGGCGTATATTAGTCGGTTTATGCCTCTTTTCTTTATCCTTTGCCAGATTAACAACCAACTCGTCCATCTTCTTTGTCAAAGTTAACAACAAAGTCTCATTTGGATCCTTTGATACTAGTTCGTTAGATAAATCTTTTATAGATATTGGTTTTTGATATGGAAAATATGGAGAATAGGGGATTGCAATTGTTGGTGGTATAGCCTGCAATGGAACAGCATTCACTATCCCTTGTGAATTAATACTAAAATTTGTACCGTAGTCAATTGTCCTTGGGTAACTGTTCACTGTTTTATTCCAGGTTGGTATTTGATACCTTCCTTGAGATGGAATTAGTGTGGCTCTTGTGGCTAAGAATTGATCATAATGACATTCCTCCCATACCTTAGCTCGATCAAGTGAGGCAGCCATAGTCGCAGGTTGGGCCTTCTTTACAAATATCTTCAATTCTCGTGGATATAGTCCGTTAACCAATATGGACATAACAAATGAGTCTGTCATTTGGTTATTTGGCCATTTTCGAAGGATATCTGCTACTCGGCCATAATATGACTGCACTGCTTCTCCAGGTACTATTTTGCTATTCATTAATCTTTCTCTAAGACGTTCTTCAAATCCTATTGGTCAAAAATGAGTCAAAAACGTATTTTTCAATGCCTCCCAATTAGAAAATTATCCCACCTTTTGGCGATTATACCATTCAAATGTCGTATCTTTCAAGGTTGTTGGCAGCCATCTTAACTAAATACCTTCAATTCTACTATTATTGACTACACATGCGGTCAATAATTGAGACAAGTGTTATTCTCGGTCGGCTCCTGGTAGCCCCTAAAGATAGGTAATAGGGCTACGCTAGTTGTGCGATCATCCACCGCACCCATTTGTACCGCAATTGGTACTGTTGGACCCCCCGCCGCCATTGAAGGTGACAATGATCTACCTACTTCCTTGTTAATATAACTGCTGCCTTCCTCAATTGTTTTTTTTGGCCTCCGCAATGTGATATTATTATTTGCAAATAATTTTATCGGTTGAAGTTGAGGTGAAAACGACGAATTTTGGAATACACTGTATTGGCCCTTACTGGCAAGCGATACCTTCTCTACTGAAGAACTAGCCTTACTAGAATCGGTTGTATCCACTATTGAGAAAGTATCCAATGGAGTATCCAATTCTTCTGTGCTCCGTTCTCTTGCCGTTAATCGGCTCAAGAGATACACTAGGCTACTCGCGGAATTACTCGCGAGTGCTTTTGGCAATTTTTTTAACGGTATATATGTTTGAAATATTAAAGATACTCGATGTTCTTGGTATGCTCGGATGTGCCGACTGGCATGTAACCATGGTTTAATCCAACTCTGTCGACGCTTCTTTTTTAGCTTCTGTTCTTGCTCGTCCCGCAACAAATTTCTTACTTGTGCTCTCTCTTGTCTTCCTTTCGGTTGATGTATTTTTTTCAGAGCAATTTTTTCATTCTTATTAACAATAATCTTTCATCATCTATTATTGACATTGCTTTCCATCACTATTGTAACTACTTATTCAGCAGTTAATTCCTAACACTCAATACTATTGTCAATTCCCGGCAGCGGCGCCAAAATGTTGTTGTTGTTCGTCTAACTTACTCTACCAATACTGCCTAGAATAAATCTGTAAAGGGGGATTTGAACACAAGAAAAGACTATTTGCATTGAGTTAAACTGTTAGAGCCACACAATTAAATGCCTTCTAATTACACTAAAACATCCCAATTTTGTTATAATATCTCCCTCATACTACCAATAATTCTGTTAATAATAAAATATCATAAATAATAATCCAACTCAAGTATTCACTACCTCTTCTCCTCTCCTTCTTTATGACAACAATATATAATACTGCGATATCTCAAAATACAGCATAATTATTCTATACTCCAAATACAAGAATACTCCAAAATTGACTATCACTCCTAATAAATCACTTCGCATAATTCAAACTCCACGGACTTCCTCTCGTGGATCACCCTTGATTCAATACTCAATGTATTATAGTTTTCTCACATTCATACTCATTCTTCACAAAACATCTCCAATTCTCCACTTCCAATTTTTCACTTATATTTCTCCACTGATATTTCAGCATCTCAGTACATCCTCAATCTTTCATTATAAATCAATTCTTTCCTTCATTACTTCATTATAAAACTGCACTTTACAATATTCAGCACTTATCTAATATCCTTCTCTTAAAAATTAACAAGCGGTAACACCAAGCTTACCCTAGCTCAGCACTATCACAGTCTCGCCCTTACTCCTATTGTCCGAATCAATTTATACTTACCTCAATCGGTATTAACCGCTACACAACTGATGATAACCACTTTTTCTAACTCCCTCACCCATGCTGCCTTCTAAACTAGCCATTCATCGGCTTCTTGCCTACTCTTAACCCTACAAACTATATATTGTAAATCCTAAAATTCCTACCCATTCTACAGAACTCCAAGAGATGTGTTGTTGAGATTGAAGAACTGTTCAGTCTCGATCCCTATATATATTCATATTTAGGACGCTTCTTGAGCGGCTACCATCAAACTAAGAAGCTTTTTAAGCAACTTCTACCAACTGAGAAGCTTCTTGAGCTCCTTCCACTAATTGGAAAGCTTTTTAACCGACTTTCACCAACTAAGAATCTTCTCAACTAACTTTCACTAACTTGAGAAGCTTCTAAAACATTCTAGAAGGTTCTATGAATCTTTAAAGTATATGTCCCTAACACCTACGCTTCTACATTATATAATCTTTGATATTCCAAAATTATATTTATAAATTATAAAAAAATCATATAATATAATACATAAGTAATTATTATATAATACATTTAAAAACTATTATAAAACACCAAAAACTTATCTACTAATAAATTCCAATCATATGAAATATTATAATAAATAAAATATTAATTTAATATATATATATATATATATATATATATATATATTTATACATTCATCTAATTTCATCTTAAAATCTTAAAATCTAAATTAAACATGCAGATCTTTATTTTTAATATTAAATCTTCTATTCTATAAATAAGTACAAATAATAGAAAAAGAATAAATAATAGATAATATTTTTTTGTAATTAAAAACATTCTATTTAGAAAAAAAAAGTTTGGTGTGTACACTTTACAAAGTATAATTTGATTTTTATCTTCAAAGAGGCTTAGCATTGTAAATATGTCTAAAACTATTTTTATACATATAACTATAAAATTTGTGATATAAATAAGTATTAAGATTAATAATAATAATAATAATAATAATAATAATTAAAATAATTAAAATAAATTAAATTAAGTTAAATTTATATTATAACAAAACAAAGTCAATAATAATTTAGTTTGGTATTTTAAAATAGATTATAAGAAATTTAAAAATTACGATGTGATTCAATATAACATTTATAGAAAAATTATGACTTAGATTAGTAAAACAATCTGATAGAAGGTTTTTGTGTAATAACAACATCAACAGGAAAGTTGCATAAATCTATCTAATTACAAGAGAGAAATAAGGACTATTGGCGGCTTTAAAATATATAGATAAGTAGATTGTCTTTATCCAAAAAAAAATATTCTACATCAATTTTTACTTCTAAAATTATTTTGAAGCTATTTGTGATTTTTAATATACACAAATTTTAAAATAATAAAAAATATTAATTTTTATTTATAATCAAGGTCACAAGAAATAAATTTTTTTCTTTTATTTCATATTTTATCATAACTATGTAAATTTTAAGACTAAAATCTTAACTTTGATCTAAAAATAATTCAAAATTTTAACGTCTCTTATGGCTTAGGAATCATTAATATTTCTATTTAAATCAAACTAAAAAGATTATTGGACAAATTTTAAAAAATTACCTTACATATATTAGAATATATTAAATAAATCCTTAGAATAGGATCAAATAATCAAAGGACTTAAGAATCATACTTCTATTAGGGACATACACTTTTTAGGTTCACAAAACCTTCTAGAACATTCTAGAGATTCTTGAGTTAGTGAAAGTCAGTTGAGAAGCTTCCTAATTGATGAAAGTAGCTTGAAAAGCTTCGTAATTAGTGGAAGGAGCTCGAGAAGCTTCTAAGTTGGTAGAAGAAGCTCAAGAAGCTTTCCAATTGGTAGAAGCTACTCGAGAAGCTTCTTAGTTTGATGGAAGTCGCTCAAGAAGTGTCTTAGATAGGGATATATATAATAATTGAGGCTGAAAAGTTCTTCAATTTCAACAACATATCTCTTAAAATTTTAATTCATCTTTTTTAGTATTGTTCATATACTCACTTCATTAATTCAAGCTCTTATTGGTTTTTTTTAAAACCTTGTTCTAATTCAAGTTTCTTACTCTATATTCTTGAGTCTTTGACAATTTGTCAAAATCGCCCTTATTTTAAATATCAAAGTTGGATCCTTCTTCTTAAAAAGTAGATTATCCTTCTGCTTGAAGGTATACAAGCGTTTTAGAAGCTGTGGATTATCCTCTTCTAAATTGATATTTTTTTCATTACAATATTGGAGCTTTATTCTTCTTGTAAGAGAGTGAATGATCCCTCTCCTTGAAGATCTTAAAGTGTTTTAGAGGTTGTGGATTATCCTCCTCTAAATTGATATTATCTTCTTATAGATTCATTTCTTCTTTTTCTTAGAATAATTGGAGATCAAGATATTAGTATGACCAAATCTTCTGAGTTCAAGTTAGATGCCATTATAAATGCTCTTACTATATTATCTATTAGGACTATAAAGATTGAAGGGATTATTACAAAACTTCATAATGACATAACATTTAGAATATCATAATCTAGATTGCACCTACTTCCAATTTTTGTACCTAAGGATGCAATATTACTTATGCTACGCCAAGAAAATCTACTTATTCAACAATGTAAAGAGCCTTGAGTTACTCTTCTAAAGAAATATGATGTTACATTATTGTAATGTAAATTTTTATAATATATAAAAATTAGTTAAAATATGTAATGTATTCATAAATTCTAGTATATATTAGAATGGTTAATAAAGTATTTAATGGATTTGATATAAAGAACTTTGTTTTGATTTATTTTACTTAGTTTGATTATGGCGTTTAAATTATATAAGACATAAATATTTAGTATGAAGCCTTGAGAGAAGTTTGGAGCCAAAGATGAAGAATTAAATTACTAAGAGGCTTATTTTAGTCGTCAATCCTTTATTGCTTTTTGTATGTGCAAGTTATATCCAAAAGAGTGACAATAGATACAATTTCAATATCTTAACTTTGAGCACCTATATCTCCTTCATAAAAAGTCCAAATTATACAATTTTTGTACCAAAACCATAGCCAAAAATCTAAACTTGCTGATCTTAGAATTTGATGTTTGAATATCTTCAAAAAACAAACCCTAATCCCTAATAAGGCCTCAAGCAGCTTCCTTGAGGTCTATTAGGTATGGCTTTTGGCCAATAGGAATAGAAACTTCTATCATCCATCTCCATTCATCCACATAGATGGTCTAACTACTCTTTTTTACACTAAAAATCCCTTTTCAATCTTTTTTCTAATAAGATTTATATAATATGTGTTTTAAACACCAAATAAAAAAAAATAAAGAAGATCTCAAGGATCACCAATATCTAACAAAGGGGATTTAAAATATATAAAAGTTATTATTAATATAATATCAACCTCAAAATTACTATTAAAAAAAAATAAGATTGTATAAATCTTAATAATAGTCTTTTTAAACAAATTATTTTTAAAATAATAATCTAATTATATTTTGTAATCAATAAAAATCCAATGATATAACTCTCACTTAGTTATGTAGTAAATTATATATATATATATATATATATATATATATATATATAATATTTTTACATAATAGTCAAATCACAATATGACAACAAACATAAAATTTATTCTAATGATTATTTAGATAACATGGATAGATAGAAGTAGGTAAAAATAGATTAATTTAATAATATCTTATATAGAAGCTACTTAAAAACTTCATAGATACAATTTCATCTTTATTCATGTCTATAAGTAATTGATAAGTTAAAAATTTGGCCAACAAGTTAACCACGTGTAGTACATGTTGACAACTTATGAATAAGCTAATTACGTGGCTTATATATAAGAAACTTATTTTATAAGTTTGACATCTATCTTGCAATTTAGACACATGTTGGAGGTCCTATAGAATGTCACCACATAGCTCTTAAGTAGATAATATATATAGAGACAAAAATAAAACTTTCTTTACTCTTATTAACCCCTTTCTTGATTTTAGTCTTGTTTTAAGAATCTCTATTCTTCTTGTCTTTAGCAATAGCCATTCTAATTTAATATTATATCATCTTTGAATGATTATTCTTTTTGAGTGACACAAGAATATTTTGATACTTTAACTATTTGTGTTTCATGTCTTTGATATAATATTTATAAAATATTTATCTAACATAAAATTTTAAAAAATTCAAATGTACTAATATTTTAGATTCTATCTTCAATTCTAATAAAAAAGATGTGTTATTCAAACTATATACATAAAAAGAAACAATATTCAACTTACTTATATGGCATCAAAAGGCTATAATAAATGTATAAAGAATTATATATTAAATAAAGAGAATTTAACAACAAACAAACTATATGTATTAATGCAATCAAAGTCTATTTCAAACATTATTTGATATTATTCTTAAGCCAAATGTATGTGAAATTAAACAATTTTTTTTATATATAAACTTAACATATATTTTTAAAAAAACTTAATAATAACAAAAAAGTTACTTTGTAATTTTTATAAAACACAAATAACAAAAAAGTTGTTAAGAACTAAAAGAGACATAACAATTATATAAAACTCACACATTCTACATACTGCCTTAATCATCCATGTAATAAAACTAGCATAGAATGTCAACAAATCTATAATAAAATTGTGTATAAATTGACCTAATACACTTTAAATTACTCTAATATCAAAATGTCAAAACTACAAATCTCGTGTATTATTTTTTGTTATTCATTGGTCATATCCCACTTGTGCCAAAAAAAGAAAAAAAAAAGAAAAAAAATCATAATCATAACAATGATCAGAAACATTCATCCACACAAACATGTCTCGAGTGCATGCGTGCAAAGTGAGGTGTCACATTCATCCAAATCTCGTTTCTTCATCCGAGAAAGGACAAACAGAATCAAGGCTCAACCTGTCCTCTATGCGAGGCGAAGATAGCAAAATCCCGAGCAACCCCAGACGACTCGCTGATGAACCCTAAGAGTCTCTTCCACAGCGGCGTCTCTTTGTTTGTTTCAAATCATACGACAAGTCTTCGTCGACTGAATCTGTTGCAGACTGTCACACAGCAGGAGTGAAGCTGCTGTGGATGATTTATTGATCAGGAGTGAGGGATTTGATCATGTCAGGAACGGTCATAACCTCCGTCCGATACTGTGCGTAGGTGCAGGCCTTGTACCGCAAGGGCGGGACCTCAGCTACCAATTCTGGTATGGGGGATACCAGTTTGTCGTCCGGTGGACTAGTGAAGACCGCTATGGAAAACCGCTCTGAGCTGTTCAAAAGAGCTCGATGCAATGGCGACTTGTACAACCCATTCGTCAGAATCTGCAGCCAAATCATCATTAAGGGAGAAACCTTTCAAATACTTTGACGTCCGACAAGCATGCACAGGAGGAAAACAGTCGGTTCGCTCAGAAACGGCAAGAACAAAGCGAAGGAACGAGAGAAACTGTGCATACCTCAAACTGGTCGCCCAAATTGACAGCAAATGCATCTTGGATGGGCTCCACGGAAACCCACTCTCCCTCTTTCATCACTTGCAACCCCGCAATGCTTTGCATCAAGACGGTGAGTGCACAGATATCCGAGTGATTCTGTAAGCCCATGGACGGAGTCTGCTCCACTGAAGCTAAGTAATGGTTTACTAAAAAGGTTTGCGCGTAATCTTTTCCAAAGAAGTCGTTGAGAAATGACGACCTTAGGTTCAAGCTCTCGGAAATGAGCTCAAATAAGTGTTCCTTCAGTTCGTGGTGTTCCTGAGTGAATTCCTCTTCTATTTCTCTGCGAAAAACAGATTTTGACCCTCTCAAATTTCAAGTTGCCATCAAAATAATATCAAATGCAGGATAAAATACTTTCGAATTGAGCGATGACTCACATGCTGGTTGATGATTACCCCGATGATTGTACCACAACAGAAATCCAAGTAAGTAACAGAGAATGCCCCGGAAAATGGCACGAGATTTAACTGATAATCCGCAATACAAACAGGATGAGCCCTCACCTGAAAGACGGCGGGTGGGAGGGCCACTGTTCATAAGCTCTGGCCGAAAGTGGCAATGTCCGGTGACGCAATTGATCGCCTTGGTCCAAGGCTCCTTTAGTACCAAATTCTTTAGTTCCATATCCATGGAAAAGATCGACAGTAGTAGTCCTTTCCGACGAAGAATACTTCCACTTCTCCTCCGTGGAGAGATCAAAGAACTCCTTAGCCACTTGAAACATCTTCTTCATCAAAGCCGGAGATATGTCGTGATTGATAACCTGAAACAAGCCCCATTCTAAACAAGCACTTCGAATCTGTTGCACCACGACGCTGCGGCGTTCCCCACGTGATCCTTGCAAATCTATCACAGGAACTTCTAACCCTCTTGACGAGCCATTTTGTTTCAAATCAGAATCCATGGCGCAAGTTTCAGTGGCCGACTCAGAATATGTTTCGATGCAACAAGCTATTGTGATAACGCGAAGGTAATCGCCTACACCAGCGCTAAATTAGAGTGGTCGTACAAAAAGTCCGCCAAATACTGGACAGTTTACTTTCCCAGATTGCAACATCCGTAACTAGGACTCCAACTTCACGATCTGCAAACCGCAAATCCCAGAATGATCACGACAGATTACTAAATGCACGAACAGGGGTTTCAAACAAATCGACTCGCTCCTATCGAACTGCGCTCAGCACTATCAAAGCTACGAGAAGAGTAGGGAGTGCTAGATGCACGCAACGCTCCACACACCTTCGCGGTTTGCAGGCAAACACAGCTGGAATTGTTTTTTAAATATTATTTTAATCCACAACGGGAAATTGCCATGGTCACTTCTTCTCCTCCTACGTGCAATCATGCGGCAGAGAAGCTTTTCAAAAGACCAGGCTAGTCAAAACAAAACTGGAAGCGCAATAGTCTTGTGCCACTCCTGGCACCACCAACCAAATTTTATTAGCTAATGAATGAATGACTCGTAGCTTCCAAACCCCAAGAATGAGAATTAGGATTTGACCTACTAATTAACGTAGAGTAGTATCCTTAAAATTAAAATGTTTTGTTACAGTTGCAATAAGTTTAGCAATCATTTGGATTGCTTTTGCTTAAAATACCATTAGATGAACAGTTTGCAAAAGATCTTATACAGTGGATTATTTTTTTTTATTGTATTTGATCAAGAATACTTTTGATTTGGTACAAATGTCAACATGGTTTTCTATCTCTTTTTAAAAAAATGCATATCATGAAATTTTTTGACCACCAGCAATCCGAGCTTAGTTTTGGATGCATGGGCATGACTTTTTTTTCTTATTTAATTAAACAAAGTAGTCACCAACTTAACATTATTTAGGTGTGTTTATTCATTTTATTTTCTATTTATTTAAAATTAAATCTTAGTAAGTATATATATATATATATATATATATATACATAATTTATTATTTTTTATACAATTATATTATAATTATTGTTATTATTTTTACAATTAGTTGCAATACATAAGTTGGTTTTAATGTTTAGTTATGTTGTTTTCTTGGCCAACTCATAACAAATAATGAATAAATATTCTTTATAATAAAATAATTATTTTTATATTCATATTAACACTTATTATACTTAAAATGACTTATTGACCATTGTTTTATGCATCTCGAACCTAGATACATTTTTAATTATATTTTCAGTGCTTGTGTTTTAAAAAAAAAAAAAAAAAAAAAAAAAAAAATCATACACATATATTAAAATCTCAAAACCAAAATTTAAACAAATTTAGTCACATATCATTCTTTACACAATATGGAAAAATTCCATATCTAACTTTCTTCAACAAATTGTTAGTGAATTCCGTCATGGACATACTTTAAGCCACTACTAGAACTTTCTATAGTCTTCTAGAACCTTCTATAGCTTTTTAGAATCTTTTAGAATCTTCTAGAACCTTCTAAAATCTTCTTCAACCTTTCAAGATCCCCCGTAGACTTTTTAGAATCTTCCAAAATCTTCCTCAAGCTTCTAAAATATTCTAAGATACTCTTAGAAGGTCTAATAGGACATAAGGCCTCATAGTATAAATAAGAGTCAAGATTGAGGAGCACCTCAATCTTGCCAACACAAGTCTTGGAGTAATCCAGAGTGTTGCCTTGTTCTCCATATTAATCCAGTTTCTTATTCTTGTTCTAGTTTTTTGTTCTTGTCCATTCAGTTCTTTGTTCTTGAAATTATTCTGGTTCTGATTTCTTCTCCTCAATTATTTGCTAACCTGCTAACTTGCATCCTTGACAATTTGGCAAGATTAACTTACATAATCATATCAGAGCTTAGATCTTTTGATAGAGAGTGGATTATCCCTCTTCAAGATACTATTGCATTCTAAAAGAGTGCGGACTATCTCCCTCTAGACTGATATGTTTACTTGTTGTAGTTGATTTTTCTTTGGAAAGAATGGATTACCCCCTTCTTAAATTATATCACTACATTTTAGAGGTTGCGGATTACCCTCCTCTAAATTAATTGTCTCAATGTATTCCTTTTAGTATAAAAAATACTAACGGCTTATCAATTTTTTCTTTTTTTAGATAAAAATAGATCAGTTTAATGGAGGTGCATCCTCACGAACAGAGAATAGAGTAGCAACACTTGGAGATCTTTGAGCCCTATTGGATACAATACGAGAAGAAATGACATTCTTCCGCAATCCATGAAAAGAATCGTAAATAGAGTAAGTATCTAAAGAAACTAAGCGAGAAATTTATAACTTACAACAAGAAATTATTCGATTAAGAGAAGCAAGCGGTAAACAAGCTATGCACACAATTTCTCTAGAAGTTCCAAGGGTTGTCATAAAAGAGCCAAAAGCTAGTATGCCTGACAAGTTTGATGCAACAAGATCCAACTTTCGAGGGTTTGTACAACAAGTGCGACTTTACTTACGACTGTATCCATCTCGTTATCCAGATGGATTCACTCAAGTTACTTTTGTGGGCACTTTTTTATCAAAAAGTGCTCAATCATGGTTTGTGCCACTATAGGAAAAGAATTCTCCGATCTTGTACAACTTAGAAGCTTTTATGGATAGATTTATTGCTGTATTTGGAGAGAGTGATCAAGAAAGAGTGGCAGAGATGAAGATCCAAAATCTACGACAAGGGCAATGTTCAGCTGCAATTTATGCCACAGAATTTCAACAACTTACTTGTGATCTTGATTGGAATGATAAGGCTTTTATGACTCGATTTTGTTATGGCCTAAAGGATGATGTAAAGAATTTATTGATCACGATGCTAAGAGTTGAAAGCTTAGACGAACTCATAGCTCAAGCTATTACTTGTGACAATCGCTTATTTGAATTACGACAAGAAAGGCAATCAATTTTCAATAATACCTATCAAAGTACGACTGCTACATCTTCAAGAGTATTGGAAAAGCAATTAACATATCCAAAACCTATGCAGATTGATACGACTCAATTCAAGCCATTAACACCAGCGGAAAAGACTAGACGTTGGCAAGAGAATTTATACCTATATTATGGAAGACCCAATCATAAGGCGGCAAATTGTCCAAATAAGTCTAGAGAATTCAAGGCACGAGGACGTCCAATCACAGTAGGGACCTTGCGGTTGGACACCCCCAAATCTAAAGTACCAGAAAAAGGTCTCTTTTTACCTCTAAATCCAACATCTTGTTTTATACTTCTTGTATATATAAGAACCTTGAAACAAGAAATTTTTACTAAAGTCCTTTTAGATACTGGAGCCTCAGCATGCTTCATGGATAAGAATTTTGCAACCAAGCACAATCTACTACTTGTAAAGAAGACCCATCCTACACTAGTTGAAGTCACTAATGGACGAGACCTTACATCAAGAGATGTTGTCGAAGAAATCCAACCGTTGGAAGTGATATTAGAAGATTAAGTATCATAAATTGATTTCAACATCATTAGATGTCCGACAAATCCTATTGTCATTGGACTTCCTTGGTTTAAACTATACAATCTTGATATTGATTGCAGTACGAAGAAGATTTCTTCAAGATTGTCACGGACATATACATAGTTACCTATATGATCAGATAGAACTAGATAAAAGAAGATAAAAGCAGGTTAATTCCATAATATCTTTAGAGAAACTTCCTAGAAACTTCATAGATGCTGCTTTGACTTTATAAGTGTCCATAATAGACTTTTGGATTAGAAACTTGGTCAATAAGTTAGCCTTATGTCGCACATGTTGGTAGCTTGAAGACCAAGCTAAATATGTGGCAAACATATAAGAAACTTGCCCTACAAGTTCGACACATGTCTTGCAACTTGGACACGTGTCTTGTAAATTGGATACATGTTGGAGGTCCTATAGAACGCCGCCACTTAGCTCTTAGGTAGATAGTATAAATAGAGACAAGAGTGAAGCCTTCTTTACTCTTGTCAACTCCTTTCTTGTTTCCAGTCTAGTTCAAGAGTCTCTAGTTTTCTTGTCTTTTGGCATTAGCCATTCCAGTTTCTTTTTAATACATATACTTCTTTATATTTATTTCTTTGAAAGAAGTCTCACTTGTTTATTTGATTTCATCCAGTTATTGTCTTTAACAGATTGACAAGAGTACACATGGAATATCAGAGCTTTGTCTTTTCTTGATTAAGAGTGGATTACCCCTTTCTCTTGATAAGACATAAGCATCATAACCCTCAAATAGATGAGGGTTCTATTTGCATCCTAAGACAAGGCAATCGATCAGTGTCATTATACGCTTTATAATTTTGACAACTAGCGATCGACATTAAATGGGACGATGCTGCACTCATCAGTCAATTTCTCTATGGATTATAATATGAGGTAAAAAAGTTAATGCTCAATTTACCCGATCCTCAGACATTGAGTCAAGCAATTGATTTTACTGTAAAGTGTGACAATCAACTTTTTGAGTTTTGATCCGAGAGTCGTACAAGGGAGCCTCAATGTTATTATTCAATGGCAACATCAATATCTTCACAAAACATACATTCGAAAGTAGAAGACATGCAAATTGATGCGGGTACGTTTTAAACCTCTTACTGAACAAGAAAAGATTCATTGTCGTCAAGAAGGATTGTGTTTATATTATGGAGAACCTAAACACACTGCTCAACATTGTCCAAAGAAACGTCGCAACTACAAAATGAGGAGTACGGCTGTCAAAGAAGATAGCATGTCGGAAAACGAAATTGTCCAGCTACAATAGAGACAGTGCAGTTGGAACCCTGTACAATTCCCAGTAAAGGTCCTATTCTCTCCTCAGAACCCTCTCCTTGTTTTATAATAGATGCATATTTAGGACAAAAAAATTACAGAGCCTCTGCCTTATTAGATTCAAGAGCCTTGGCATGTTTTCTAGATGAACAATTTGTTAAGAATCGTAAAATACCTTTAGTATAGAAACCTAAACCCGTACATGTAGAAGTCATAGATGGTCGCCCATTGTCCTTAGGAGATGTTACTCATAAAACCCGTCCTGTAAAAGTAACAATAGATGGTCATAATAGCTATGTAACCTTTAACATAATTAAATCTCCGTCTAGTCCAGTTATTCTAGGTTTGTCATGGCTAGAAAAATATAAATCTCAAATAGATTGGAATTCTCGTAGACTTGACTTTTTCCAGGATATTATTAAACATCCTATCGATCCAATAAAAAAGCTGAGCCTATACGAATGCGGTTTATACACGCAAAAAAAAGATCAACTTTTGCTATTTACGCAACACCCATTTTTGATAGTGGAAAGGCTTCAAGTGGCATTCCAAGCCAATACCGAGACTATCAAGATGATTTTGAGAAGAAGAATGCTGATATTCTTCCGGAGCATCGCCCATATGATTGTTCGATTGATCTCAAAGAGAAATCTCAGCCTCTTTTTGGACCAATCTACAATTTATCACAAAATGAGTTGGCTGAACTCAAGGAGTATATTGAAGAGAATCTGGCCAAGAACTTCATACGCCATTCCAAATTTCCTGCAGGAGCTCCAATTCTATTTGTGAAGAAAAAAGATGGATCATTACGAATGTGTGTGGATTATTGGAGACTTAACAAGATCACTATCAAGAACAGGCATCCACTACCTTTAATCTTTAGACTTCTTGATCAATTGAATCAAGCTAAGATCTATACAAAAATAGATCTACGAGGAGCATACAACTTGGTTTGCATTAAAGAAGGAGATGAATGGAAAACTGCATTTCGAACAAGGTATGGACATTTCGAATATAACGTTATGCCTTTTGGACTCACAAATACACCAGCTACTTTCCAACATCTCATGAACGATGTTTTTCATGAATTCTTAGATGATTTTGTTGTCTGCTACCTAGACGACATTTTAATCTACTCTAAGAACGTAGAAGAGCACGAAACACATGTTCGTCATGTCTTACAAAAACTCAGAGAAACAGGATTGTATGCCAAGATGGAAAAGTGTGTATTTCACACTACTTAAGTTGACTTCTTAGGATATATCATCTCGAATGATGGCCTCATGATGGATCCTAAGAAAGTCCAAACAATCATGGATTGGAAGATTCTAAAAACAGTAAAGGATGTACAATATTTTTTAGGATTTGCCAATTACTATTGAATCTTCATCAAGAACTTCTCTCAAGTTACAGCCCCACTTACACGTTTGACTTGTAAGGACAAGCTCGAGTGGAGTAAAGAAGCAGAAGCATCATTTGAAGCTTTGAAGATAGCTTTTACTTCTGCACCAATCTTGTATCGCGTTGATTAATCCAAGGCATTCTTTATGGAAACATACACATCTGACTTTGCTTTGGGCGCAATATTGTCACAAATGGGAATAGATGACAAACTCCATCCAGTAGCTTTCCATTCCAAGAAATTTTCGACAACAGAGATCAACTACGAAATCTACGATAAAAAACTTCTTGCAATTATGGATTCTTTTCAAGAATGGCGTCATTATCTAGAAGGCGCTTCTAGTCCAGTCACCGTTGTCGCGTGGCGTGAACTTCTATCTAGGAATACACCGGATACCTAGCTGTAGAGAATTTTACTTAATATTTATTGGCTAAACTCTAATGAGTTATTTGTCCTTAATAAGAAGGACAAATACACACGATAATATAAGAAAAAGGTTTTGTATGATTAAAACCTCTTATTTTTAAGTAGGTTTATACATAAGTTTTCTCTATGATATGTAGAAAATCCTTAAAAACCTTTTAAAGACTCATCTATATACCAAAATCATATCATGGCTCTATACATCCACCTTTTACATCTCCATAAAGTCTTGGCTCCCAAAAACACCTTTAGTATACACAAAAGTCCAAATTTGCAACTAAAACCCTTAAAATATATTTTCCCGCAAAGGATGTTTTTCTTTCCAAACTTTAGAAAATCATATCTTCTGATCCAGCCGTTCAGTCTTCTTCAAACTTTCAGGAAAGGTAGAATTCACCTTTAAGCTTTACCAGAAAAAAATTCAACCGCAAATATACTTCCAATCGTTCGATATCTCAAAACCCCTAGCAGGTGCTTAAAACCCTAGCTCAGAGACACCCGAGCACTATTTTCTCTATATCTCACAAACCCAAAACCCTAATGCCACAAAAATTTTGCACATAGTCTTGTGACATGAACATATATACTCCTAAAAATTTTGAGCCAAAAATCTATCAAATTGACTAAGATATAGCTCAAAATGTAACCGCTAGTTAAGCAGAATCACTTACTGCCTTTAGCTTACAAATACTGACTTCAACTCGCAATATCTCCTTGACCCTAGCTTGGATTTTATCGAGCTGTACGTAAAAAGTGTAGCCAAGAAAGTGCGCTTTCCAATCCTAATCGCCGATCTTTGATTGCTCTCTTTATGCGCGAGATATCTCTTTATGCGCGAGATATACCCAAAAGAGTGACAGTAGGTCCAAAATCGACACCCTAACTTTGAGCGCCTATAACTTCTTCATTAAAAGTCCAAATCATGCAAGATTTGCACCCAAACCATACCCAAAAACCTAAACCTGATGACCCTAGCCTCTGATGTTCGACTCCCCTCCGAAAAACAAACCCTAACTCCTAATAAGCCCTCGGGCAGCCTCCTTGAAGCCCATTGGGCATGATTTTTGGCCAATTAGAATAGAGATTTCTATCATCCACCTCTATTCATCCACATGGATGGCCAAATTACCCTTTTTACACTAAAAATCCTTTTCTAACCCTTCTTCTTATAAGATTTATATACTTGGTGCTTTAAGCATCAAGTGAAAGAAGTAAATAAGATCTTAAGGATCACCAATGTCTAACATAGGTGACTTAAGATATATACAAGTTATTATCCATATAAAATTAACTTCAAAAGTCACTACTAAAAGAAAATAAGGTTGTATAAACCTTAATAATAATCCTTTTAATAGATCCTTTCTAAACTAGCAACCTAATCACATCCTATAACCAATAAAATCCACTAATATGACTTTCATTTAGTTAAGTAGTAAATTGTACATCAAATATACATGTACAATTTTTTTACATAGTAGCCAAACCACAACACGACACCGTGTATATGGATCACAAGAACCTCAAGTATTTTATGTCAGCATGCGTGTTGAATCGTCGTCAAGCTCATTGGAGCATGTCTCTATCAAGATTCAAGTTCATTATTACATATCGGCCAAGAAAACAACAAGGTCTGTCTGATGCACTTTCTAGACGTTCTTATCTTGCACCAAAAGAAGGAGATGCAGCTTTTGATCAACAAATAACAACTCTCTTGAAGCCGGAGCAATTTCATCTTCGGGCAACGAAATCAACATTAACTGTTGATTCAACTTTTTTCAAGCAAGTCCAGTTAAGTATGTCCTCAGATCCTCTTATTCATGAAATTAAGAATAATTCTTCTAAGTCTCATGATATTTTGAAGTTTGAGTTCAAGAAAAATCTAATCTATTTCGAAGGGCGCTTATATGTTCGAGAAGGTGAAGCACGATTACGTGTTCTTCAAGCTCGTTATGACTTCCCGGCAGCAGGACATTTTGGGTACAATAAGACTCTAGAGTTGATATCTAGAGATTTTTGGTGGCCTCAAATGTGGAAGGAAGTCAAAGATTTTGTAAAAACATGTGATGTTTGTTCAAGATCAAAAACTCCTCGCCACCGACCCTACGGACTTCTTCAGCCATTATCCATTCCAGAACAACCATGGTTTTCTGTGTCTATGGATTTTATCACGGATCTTCCAAACTCAGGTTCTTATGACTCTATATTCGTGATAGTAGATCGTTTCACTAAGATGGCTCATTTTATACCATGTAAAAAATCTATCACACGCAAAGAAACAGCTAAGCTTTTCCTTGACAATATCTACCGCTATCATGGATTACCTAAGGATATTATATCGGATAGGGGAACTCAGTTTGTATCGAGATTTTGGAGAACGCTTTTCAAGATTTTAAAGGTGGATATAAAGCTATCTTCAGCTTTCCATCCTCAAACTGATGGACAAACGGAGCGCGTAAATCAAGTCTTGGAACAGTATTTGAGATGTACCATCAACTACCAACAAGATGATTGGACAACTCTTTTACCATTGGCAGAGTTTGCTTATAATAATACGGTACATTCTTCAACACAACAAACACCTTTCTTTGCCAATTATGGTTACCATCCACGACTTGATACTTTTGACTATCCAAAAGTTGACAATCCTGCGGCGGAAGACTTGGTAAATCATTTGTCAGAACTACATACAACAATGAAGGCACAATTAAAGGAAGCTTAAGAACGACAAAAGATAAACGCTGATGCGTATCGAAAGGAACAACCACAACTCAACGTAGGCGATAAGGTATGGCTACTTCGTCGCAATATCAAGACTACGCGACCTTGTGACAAGTTGGACTATCGTAAGCTTGGACCTTTTCGTATTTTTGAACAAATTAATCCAATTGCATATCGATTACACCTACCAGAGTCTATGAAGATCCACCCTGTATTCCACGTGTCTCTTTTTGAACCATATAAGATAGTGAACATACCAAGAAGAAGACAAGTGCCACCTCCTCCTATAGAAGTGAACAATAATGACGAATTTGAAACGGAAGAAGTCTTAGATTCAAGGCGGGGTCGAAATAGGTTGGAAATATTATCTTCGTTTCACCGCACTTGATACGATATTAGTGGAAATGCATACGGGGAAATCCAAAGAAAACTGAAGTAATGCAAACAGAAAGCCGGAGACCTTTCATCAACATCCATCGAAATCAAGATGAAGACTTTCCCTATAAAAGAAACAAGATGTAGGCAAGATAACATTCAACTTTCTATCCTTGTTTGTAGCTTCTTTGTATTTTGTGACGCTAAGGAGATGGAGAATCAACAGCCAGCGGATTTGACTCAAGAGTCTTCATTTGCTGACCTACCGGACGAGACATTGCGACTGTCACAACCCTCAAGACGATGCAATCGAGATGAAGATCTTCAAGAATGACATGTTCTTCCTCGAATAGATGGCGAGATACAACGTGTTTGGTATCACGACCTTGGAAGAGATTCTCGATGTTTGGTGATTTTATTGGAGATAGGAACAACTCCTGACGGTGTTCCAGATGTGACATTTGAAGGAAGTTATGAAGGCCACAACAATGATCAAATAACAGGGTGGTCTTCTCGCCCTGGAATGGGACACTATCGATGGCTGAGAAGACCCATCAATTACCTTCGAAGAGAACAAAGATCAGAGTATGTGGCAAATACTATTTGCCGCATCTTAGACTTTCTACACATGTAATCACCGCTCCTTGTGGAACTCGTCCTTTAAAAGGGGGGTAATATCACGGACATATACATAGTTACCTATATGATCAGATAGAACTAGATAAAAGAAGATAAAAGCAGGTTAATTCCATAATATCTTTAGAGAAACTTCCTAGAAACTTTATAGACGTTGCTTTGACTTTATAAGTGTCCATAGTAGACTTTTGGATTAGAAACTTGGTCAATAAGTTAGCCACATGTCGCACATGTTGGTAGCTTGAAGACCAAGCTAAATATGTGGCGAACATATAGAAAACTTATCCTACAAGTTTGACACGTGTCTTGCAACTTGGACACGTGTCTTATAAATTGGATTCGTGTTGGAGGTCCTATAGAACGTCACCACTTAGCTCTTTGGTAGATAGTATTAATAGAGAGAAGAATGAAGCCTTCTTCACTCTTGTCAACTCCTTTCTTGTTTCCAGTCTAGTTCAAGAGTCTCTAGTTTTCTTGTCTTTTGACATTAGCCGTTCTAGTTTCTTTTTAATACATATATTTCTTTATATTTATTTTTTTGAGAGAGGTCTCACTTGTTCATTTGATTTCATCCAGTTATTGTCTTTGACAAAGATCCACACATCAAAAGAAGAAAGGAGGTACTGTTTTCTTCCTTAAAGCTAAAACATTTATGGAAGCAGCAAAAAAAGAGTTGTATTTGTATTGTATGCTATCCCAATGAAGGATCAAACGGAGCAACTAAAGCAAGAAATTTCTAATCAATATCGCGACCTGGAAGACATATTTGAAAAAAAAAAAAAAACAGACTTATCACGCGAACATCGTCCTTATGATTGTGCAATCGAATTACAAGATGGAGCTCAACCTCCATTTGGTCCCATTTACAATCTATCACAAACGGAGCTTACAGCCTTACGAGAATATATTGATGAAAATTTAACCAAGAATTTTATTCGACATTCAAAATTGCCTGCTAGAGCTCCTATATTATTTGTGAAAAAGAAGGATGGTTCCTTACGTATGTGTGTTGACTATCAAGGTCTGAACAAAGTAACTATAAAAATTACTATCCATTACCATTAATCTCAGGATTATTGGAACAATTGGGACAAGCAAAGATTTTTATAAAGATTGATTTGAGAGGCGCCTACAACCTAGTCAGGATTAAGGAAGGAGATCAATGGAAGACAGCATTCCGTACAAGGTATGGACATTTCGAGTACAATGTTATGCCTTTTGGACTTACAAATGCACTTGCAGTCTTCCAACATATGATGAATGATATCTTACGAGAATACTTAGATGACTTTGTAGTCATCTACTTGGACGATATCTTAATCTTTTCAAAGAAAGAAGAAGAGCATGAATATCATGTACGAAAGGTATTAAAGAAACTACGAGAAAGTGGATTATATGCCAAATTGGAGAAATGCTCTTTCCACCAACCATCAGTCAAATTTTTGGGATTTCCATGGATCCAAAGAAGATACAAACTGTTATGGAGTGGAAACAACTGTCATCAATTAAAGATGTACAATGTTTCTTGGGATTTGCAAATTTCTACAGAATCTTTATTAAAGATTATTCCAAGATTGCAGCTTCATTAACACGACTTATAGGCAAAGACAAATTTATTTGGGATGATAAGGCTGAAGAAACATTTAAGAAGGTAAAAAAATCTTTTATCTCTGCTCCTATACTTGTCCATGCAGATCCAACAAAACCATTTATTTTGGAAATGGATGCCTCAGATTTTACATTGGGATCTATACTGTCTCAAACTGGTGATGATGGTCAATTACATCCAGTAGCATTCCGCTCTCAAAAATTTTCAGCTGCAGAGATTAATTACGAGATCCATGACAAAGAATTATTGACAATTGTTGATGCCTTTGAAGAATGGTGCCATTTGTTGGAAGGAACTCAACACAAGATCATGATATATACTGACCACAAAAACTTGGAATATTTTATGAGTGCTCGAGTTCTAAATCATCGACAAGCATGATAGAGTATGTCATTATCAAGAAAAATCAGATGCCCTTTCTCGATAATCATATCTTATATCAAGAATAGGAGACATTAT
The DNA here is from genome assembly GCA_036785485.1 of Physcomitrellopsis africana. NCBI lineage: Eukaryota > Viridiplantae > Streptophyta > Bryopsida > Funariales > Funariaceae > Physcomitrellopsis > Physcomitrellopsis africana. Next base: position 1,081,682 of record JAWRVF010000038.1, on the reverse strand, counting down.
ATTGGACCAACAAAAATCAATCATGTTGAAGCCGTCCAATTTGCAATTAAAGACATCATTGATATCTACCTATACAGATACAACTCTCAAGATAGAAATCCAGAAAGCAATGAAGACAGATCTATTTATAAAGAACATCCAACAGCATTTAAAAAATGCACATGTAGAAGAAGACAATAATTTCAAATTGGAAGATGAATTGTTATACTTCAAGAATCTCCTATATGTTCCTCTAAGACCTACAAGACTTCAAATCCTTCAAGCTCGACATGACCTTCCAGCAGCTGGACACTTTGGCTTCAATAAGACCTTGGAATTGATATGAAGAGACTATTAGTGGCCTCAAATGTGAAAATTGGTGAAAGAATTCATCCAATCATGGAATATTTGTACGCGAACAAAGATTCTAAGACACCAACCATATGGACTTCTGCAATCCTTTCTATTTCCTAAGGGCCCATGGCAATTGTTATCTATGGACTTCATTACAGACCTCCCAATTTCGAATGGAAAAGATTCAATTTTTGTGGTGGTAGATCATCTTACCAAGATGGCACACTTTATCTCGTGCAACAAGACTATTTCCGGAGAAGAAACAGCTAAGCTTTTTATTGATAATATTTACCAAATACATGGCCTTCCAATTGATATTATTTCAGATCGAGGACCACAATTTGTATCAAACTTTTAGAGAGGATTATTTCGGCTTTTAAATGTCAAGATCAACCTCTCATCCGCTTATCATCCTCAAACTGACGATCAAACAGAACGAGTGAATCAGATCTTGGAACAATATCTTCGTTGCAGTATAAATTACCAACAAGATGATTGGACGGACTTTCTACCATTGGGTGAGGTTGCATACAGTAACTCCGAACATTCTTCAACAAAGCAAACTCTATTCTTCTCAAATTATAGATACCACCTTCGAGCAAGATTTATTCCAAATTGAAGATGTGGAAAGCCCTGCTGCAGAGAATCAAGCTACTTATTTAAAAACCATCCATGAAGAACTCAAAATCCAATTACAAATATCCCAAGATCGATATAAAGACTATGCAGACATTCATCGTAAGAACCAATCAAATTTCAAAGTAGGAGATCGTGTCTAGTTACTTCGACGAAATATACAAATAAATTGGCCATCACAAAAATTAGACTATCAAAGACTTGGATCTTTTACAATTCTACACCAAGTAAATCCAGTAAGTTTTCGTCTCGAACTACCAAGTAGCATGCACATTCATCCAGTCTTTTATGTCTCGCTTTTAGGAACCTATTATGAATCAAATATTGCTGGAAGAACTATTCCACCACTAGCTCTAATTGAAGTCAATCAAGAGATTGAATAGAAGGTGGATGAAATATTGGATTCACGTATAAGACATGGATGATTGGAATACTTCATCCATTAGAAGGGCTATGGAGTTAGCGAAAGAATATGGGAACCTTCAAATAACCTTAAGAATGCGCCTAAGAAGGTTCTCCAATTCCATCAACAATATCTTAAAAAACCTAGATTCAATGGTCATTGAAGATTTCGTGGACAATAACATTTCTTGGTTTCTAAATGACGCTTCCTATCAACAATAAAAGACCAATATAGAAAGGGGAGAGCCACGCCAAGACCTGCACTTGTATTTTCCTAGGATAGAATAGATCTTACTAGAAGCTTATTAATTATCATGTCAAATCTTTGCGTTTCAAGGGAATTGCAGAAACAAGAGTCAGAAGACTCTTCTCGCATACAAGCGGTTGGAAAATCATTGCAACTTTCACAATCTGCTAGGTTTGAAGAACATGGACAAGATGAAGAAGGAGTTTCCCAACGTCAAGTAAGGCCACGCTTGGAGTCTTTGGAGATACGGCCTCATCACAAAAATATTGATTCCAATGCTCGAGTTTTGATAATATTCCTCGAAGTTGGAAAGGTGATTCCAAGTGGACCAGAAATTATGTTCGGAGGATGTTTTGAAGGTTGCAACAAAGAATAAATTCTTAGATGGGATGTTGGTCTAATAGAGGTTATATCTGGAGGTCATCGACACCATCTCAAGGGCCCTGTTGAACCGATAATCAACGCACAAAAGACGGAATATTTTTTTTTTTCTACTCCGACAAATTCTAGAATTTTTACGCATATGATTTGATTATCAAATTGCTTTGGCTCCTTGTGAAACTCGTCGCTAAAAGGAAAGATGATGTCACGGATATACTTTAAGCCATTACTAGAACTTTCTGTAGTCTTCTAGAACCTTCTATAGCTTTTTAGAATCTTTTAGAATCTTCTAAAACCTTCTAGAATCTTTCTCAATCTTCCAAGACCTCTCGTAGACTTTTTAGAGTCTTCCAGAATCTTCTTCAAACTTCTAGAATATCCTAAGATACTCTTAGGACCCTCTAAAATCTTCTTCAACCTTCCAAGATCCCTCGTAGACTTTTTAGAGTCTTCCAAAATCTTCCTCAAGCTTCTAGAATATTCTAAGATACTCTTAGAAGGTCCAATAGGACATAAGGCCTCATAATATAAATAAGAGGCAAGACTGAGGAGCGCCTCAGTCTTACCAACACAAGTCTTGGAGTAATCCAGAGTGTTGCCTTGTTCTTCATATTAATCCAGTTTTTTATTCTTGATCTAGTTCTTGTTCTTGTCCATCTAGTTCTTTGTTCTTGAAGTTATTTTGGTTTTGATTTCTTTTCCTCAATTCTTTGCTAACTTGCTAACTTGCATCCTTGACAAATTCAAGTGACATATTTGTTGAGGTGAGAGTGCAATTAGAGTCCATGAGGTCTTTCTCAAGGCTAAGAAGAAACTACTTCCAAATTGGTATTTAGAAAGAATAAATATTTGTAATAGTTGTTTATTCAAATTAAGAAATCAAGTAGGTCATAATTTTTTTAATGTGCCAACTTAATTTGGTAATCTAAGAGTTATAAGAGTAGCCCAAATAATGATGCATTATTTTAAAATGATCTTACTTATATAAAATCAATTTAATACCAAAAGCACACCTAATCTCTCATTGTTGTTTAAGTTTGATCTCATATGTGCCTTATCATTCTTGCTACTCTTAAGAGATTCATTAGTACATATTCATCTAAGAAAATGTAAGAATGACTATTCAAAGATGAATTCTGCCTGCTATCCGCTTGTTGCCCCCTTTGAGATTGAGGGCAATAGAATTCTCAACCTAAAACTCATGGATGGTAATCTGTGGATGGTATTCATGGTTGGGGTAAGTCTGCAAAAGCACTTTGACCGGGGTTCAGAGATTGATATCAGGGCGTATACCCGGACTGCGTGCAGAATATGTGTCCCCAGGGTGCGATTCTGTAACCGCGCGCTGTCCCGAATGCCTCAATCCCTCGCAAATCCTCCCTAACAAGGTCACAATTGTATTGCGGAACTCGGAAACTCATATCCATGCAACTCCAATCGATCAATCTGCCTGAGAATTGGCGCCACACAAGCCGAAGCCGTCAATCGAAGCAGCTAGCCGTGGCCGCATCAGTTCTTCTTTCGTGCGTCGTTATCTCCACGTTGTTTGCTGCGAGAGGGACGAGAATGCGAGCTGTCACAAATGGTTAAGTCCGTTGGGTGATGAAGTCATCGATCGGATGATGGGTCGTGGTGTTTTAGCTCGTGGATTCACGTTTGATGATGGGGCGATTCGAGTTTGTAGCTTTGCGAGCAGAGAAACAGGGTTTTAAAGTGGACGTAAGAATGCGGTGGTGGGAGGTGGAGAAGGGCATGTAGAGAGCTTTGAAGAGGTTTGCATTGCTAGTTTGCGAGACAAAGAGATGGGGCGAATTGGGCGCCTCTCGACTGCGGTGGTCAGCCACTTGCGATCCAACACCGTAGTGTCTAGTTTTGAGCAAGCTGTGGAGGAGCTAATTTGCAACAGCTTGGATGCTGGTGCCACCCAGGTACGGTTCTTTGGAGTGGATTGATTTCTCTATTCTGCTATTGCTTTGGGATTTTCAGGAAACTGGACTTATAGGTGTGATTGAGAGGAGGTTAGATTCCTTTTGAGATGGGTTGCAGTGTCATCGAGCCAGCAGGGAATAATTATACGGTTGGGTTTTCAAGGTGCGTGTACAATTTGATGGAGGAGGAGCGTCTGTGAAAGTGGAAGACGACGGTGAGAACTGCCAAGTATTTTGTGGACTTCGCCGCTTCGTCATTGAGCCCGTCAAGAAGCATTGGTGTAACTTATATGTTTCAGGAGCATCACCATCCGTTTGTTTGTTTATAACTGTTTATCATGTGCTCGGCATTGATGGCGTGTTTCGTCAACACTTCTGTTGAAAGTATTTTTTAGTAACTGTGAGATATGCATCAATGTGGGCGGGATGCAGGGCACGGTATGTCCCGAGAAGATTTGGAGCTTGTCGGTTTGAGGCACGGTAACGCTTGGCATTTTCTTTTCATCTAATTTATATTTTTAGTATCGAAGTGGTTTTTAACGTCTAACTTTGGCTGTAGAATTTCCATGATGTGTTCATTTCCTTAGGCTCGATATTAGATGCTTTATTGGAACGGGCTCTAGGCTGACTTCTGCTAATGACATGGTAAAATTTTAGCAACTTCGAAGCTGCATACGCTGGATGAGCTTGCAGCGGGAGTTCAGACATTGGGATTTCGTGGAGAGGCTCTGAGTTCATTGTCGGACTTATCTATTTTAGAAATCACATCCAGAGTGCAAGGCTGTCCTCATACCTACTGTAAAATAATGAAGGCAAGCTTCCCGGGGCTTTACAGGTTGCATTGTACTAGTATGTTCTGAATCTCGTAAGTTTTCTCAATTGTATGAGTCAATTCACGCGCAATGACGTCGACCGCAATGTACTCACTGTCATGATTCTTTATTTCTTTGAAGCTAAAGGGAGTAACAGTTGGTTGTCGTTTTGGCTCTGTCGAATTTTGAGTGCAATAGTTCCAATTATTCCATTCACTGGCACTATTCTCAACAATTGCGTGGATCGTGAATTATTGACAGGGTAGCAATACCGTTTCTCTGGGGCTTTCAAGTCAACAATTATTAAGAGGCACAACAGGTCTTTCATGCTTTCGTTGTTGTTAACCCTTGACATTTGAGCTTCTTAGTAGAAGTAGCTTTGCTTGGTAATTTGACTCGTAGAGAATACGTGGCAATTTCCTTTCGTGGTATTTATCACAAATCTTCTACTAGAGTGTATCCCCAGTTGGACGATTTTAATTGACAAAGCGAAGCTTCTGATGAAGAGTGTACGCAATCTTTCGATATTAATGGGTGCTCAATTATTCTGATCGTCCTTTGACTCAGAGAATACTGTGCTTGTTTTCAGTCACTTTGCGAGATATGTTCTACAATCAACCTGTTCGTAGAAGGCTATTTCATTCCAGGTCAGTTGTCCTTCTCAAACTCAGAATGATGAAGATTTTAATAGATTTGATAATTGCGCTCATTAATTAATGATCTTTGGATAGAAATTTAATCAATACATACAATAGCGTGATTAGAACGCAATCAAGTTAAACACTGCTGGTCTTATTTTAAGCCAGAATGCCGCGTTTACGTTTGCTGTTAATTTGCCTTGGTGCTGTAGCTCTCGCAAAATACTGCAGTCCGTGAAGGAACGAATCGTGCGCTTGGCCCTGGCTTATTTCAATGTCTCTTTCATCTTAACAGACTCCCTGAGGTATGTTGGGTCAATTTCCTTGTGCGCATATATTAAGGGACTTGACATAACATGGAGGTGAAGGCCACCTTCTATTGCAGAAAATACTGCAAGTCATTCAACTTCATTTTGACCTGTATTGATGGTTCTAAAAGAACAATGATATTTACTTCTGTTTGTAGACATACTGAATGGGGTTGGAATTACTTGAGCTCAGGGTGGAGGAAGAGTTGCACATACGCCGTCACATGTCTTTGTACAGCACTCTCCAAGATGTCTTTGGTCGCGACCTTTGCCATGGACTGAAAGAAATAGACTTTGCCAATGGCAAGCTAAGGCTCACGGGTTTCCTCTCCAGTACTCAAACTTACACCTCTTTGAAGGTTTTTACAGACCCTTCTCACTTGCTAAACGCTACACCTTGTATTCAGAGGTTTGTAATAAAGCTTTGGTTCTACAGATATTCCTGTTGTACTGATACTTTGTTGCATCATTTTCAGGCCATACAATATTTATGTATCCTGCTTCATCTCCAATTTGGCTCAAGAGATAAAATCTTATTTCCTACATTTTTGAACATGTTAAAACGTGACAAAGGACTGCCAGCTTAGTGACAGATATGTAAGACTTGAATGATGATTCTTATTATCTCTTCAGAGTCTTTTATCAATCGCCTGTTTGCATCTTTTCTTCTTTAACAAATAAATAGATATCAATCATCGATTTGTCCACAAAACACCTCTTCATAAACTCATAAATCGTTGGGGAAAAAATAACGCCCGCTCAACTGGTGGAGAACCAAAAAAGATCGAGAAGCTAGACACATCATTAGGTAAAGCGGCTTACCCTGCATTTGTCTTGAACTTGAGCTGCGAGCTGTCGGAATACGATATAACCTTTGAAGCAACAAAGACTTACGTGGAGTTTAAGGTGACTCTGCAACTTCTTCGAATGATTTTAACGCTCTGCTGCATTGTTTTCAATAATGATGTTTGAGCTACGTTTGTCACGGCTTCATGACTTATTAAACACTGCCGATGGGCAGGACTGGACTCCTGCACTCACGTTCCTGGAAAATGTGCTCTGTGTAAGCTGGGGAGATGAAGCGGAAAAGAGACAAGGTGGGGAATGCAGAATTTAGTCACGACGTGTTCTCCCTTTGCTATTCATTCATGTGCAGTTGATTGGTTAGATGATTACTCTGTATAATTAATTGTTCCTATGTTGCGGTGGTATTCGCTTGCTGGTGGAAACAGCAACCCATGCAAGTGGAAAGCGAAAATCTTGGTATACAAGTGGTTCTGCTAATGAGACAGAAATCACGTTGAGGAGGAAGCGTGCTCGCACCCATACAGTGAATAAATCAATCAGTGCAGGTCTGTTGCAAGCTGATTCTATATCTGTGCCAGAGCTGGGCTGCAAAAGTTTCGGGAAGGAGAGAATTGAGGATACAGGGGAATATATTGGGGGAGATAGGTTTGCTAATTATCACCATAAGAGTTATCTTGAAAGTGAGACCTTTCGCACTCCGAATTGGGGACAGTTGGCTAAGCCTGGTCATGTGAATGAAGAGGAAAGCTGGCTAGATCAAGAGATGAATACTCCACTGCGTGTGAGCATGAATCGTGCATTAGCGCATTCATTACTGGATCGTCCGTCTCCAGATATGCTGCTTATGGGCATCCCAAAAATGCAGGATATTGCAATGGCCTCATCACCGATTTTGAGTGAAGGAAGCTGGGATGGCGAATTTAGTGTCTCTCAGGGAGTTGATGATTTCCCAGAAGTAGTGAACACTGAAAAAGATCAGGACATAGACTGTGGACAGCTCCAACCTCCCAAGCATAGTTTGGACTCCAGCGAAAGTGATATCTTCTTAGACATGCCTCGGCCTTTGAGAACCAAAAAACCTTCGGATTCACCTCCAATCATGGAAAGGGATTCTGGTTCTTTAATACCTTCATTAGGAGGAAATCTAGATGAATGGGCGCTTCCTGCAGTTACATCCTCGATGGACGTGTCGCTTTTATCTTCTGGATCATGGAATGATTTAGATCCGGATAAACCTCGTGGGTCTTCTAATACAGAGGACGTGACCGCATATTATTTTTCAGATGATGAAGAGGTTCATCCTCATAGTGATTTACACATGTGGTCTGACAGATTAGAAAGTCCAGATCACGGCGTCAGTCTAGTGGACGATTTTACTCCAGAAGTACGCCGGGAGTGGAATTCTTCAGGTAAAAAGGCTCTCTCGATATTCAGAATGTCTGTGGCAGTCGTTATGTGGGATTTGTTTTAATTTGTTTGAGGGGTTAGCTTTCACACGGCGGTCCACTATCACTAGGATGTTGATTGCTTTCCGTGTGATATTTGTTCAAATTATCTGCTTCTTATATTTGGTTGTGGATACAACCTTGGTTGCTTCTCGTGTACTCTACTGATGGAAATTTTTCGTGAACTTCGCAGGCAATTCTCCATCTGCATGTAACACCGATCATTTGGCTAAAGTGGGCAAGGTGCATGGAGGAGTTTTACGGGGAATAACCAGTATTGAGGAGGTTGATAATATTGTGCAAGAACATCTTTCTCAGCAAGGTGGACTTTCCCTTATCACATCTCTTGGATGCTTTGAATTGGAATTGATAAGAGGGACTAAGTTTGAAGACTCAGTTTTTTTTTCTGTATTTGTCAAGTTGAGTTTCTAGGTTGGTTAAAAAACTATGTAGTAACTGTGTATTAGTCTTTTCTTATGTTTTCTATCCAGCAGAATGGACTTGCACTTCTCCTGCAGTAGCACCTGACCATGACCTAGTGCTCCCCAAGTCCCGACCGACTGAAAAAGAAAGTATTCACCGTGATGTGGATGTGACACCAGTGGCTTCTTTGTACGAGGTAATATTTCAGGAAAATGTTATGTGATTGTACCGTGTTATGTTTACTTGAGCATCCTAATACGTGTCTCATACTTCTATAAATGGGGTGCCACTTTAAACAGGTTTGGTCAAATCCTTGCATGCGGGCAAACGCAAATGATATCCTCGATGTTTCTGCTGTTACACTGAAGTCTTGGAGCAAGTCCCTGCAACCAGATATGGTTACAAAGGAGAGTCTACAACATGCACGTGTTCTTCAGCAGGTGGACAACAAGTTTATTGCAATTGTTGCACAGAATGTTCTTCTTCTGGTTGACCAGGTTCGTAAGTGCATCTTCTTGGCGAAGTTTTTGAATAATTTTGTCTCTTTCCAATGGGTTACCTCATATTTAGATGTGAAGCTCTTGTTGGTTAAGCTCATCGCTTTAACATGGATTTACAAAATTCGAAATCAGGGAATTTGGTTTACCTTTTCAACATCGTTCTACGTTGTCGCCACCCCATTTTGGCAAATACGTGGTATACTCTGCATGATGAAACGTATCATTGTTGTCCCCTTCATTGTGTCCTCGAAAGCTGAAGTTAGTGATATTTTGACAAATAGTTCCACCATTTATGAAGGTTATTTAAGACATGGTTCTGCCCTTCGCTCTTCCTTTCCATGGATGTCTTGGGTCTTTGAAGATCTGTCTGGTCTTGGTCTTATACATTTGTTTTCATGGGGTTATTTTTCTTCTCACTTAGCGCGGTGATGCAAGCTTGTTTATACGTTAATGCAAGCTCTTGGTCGCGTTTTTTCACAGCATGCAGCAGACGAACGAGTTCGATTGGAGGAGTTTCGAACGCAAGTATGACCTATTTGTTCCTTATCTCCTTGAGGAATATTCAAACCTCTGCGTTAATCATCTTGAAATTATATTAGCCAGTTGAACAGGATATATGTAGAATTACGTGAAAGAGTTTATTTATTATGTCGCATGTAATTGGATTTTGTAGGTGTTAGCAGCAGGAAAACAGAAATGCAGCACGCTCTTGGATGTCAAACATGATCTGGTACACTTCGGAGCACTGTTTCTGAGTAATTTCATGGAGTATTCATTTGGGAATTGGCCGTTGAGAATCATGCATGAGGAATTCATTTTTGCAGTCACTAGGCCTTGGAGAGCAGCAAACGCTGCATGCATACCGTCAACAAATTGAGGATTGGGGTTGGCGCTTTTGTACTGCTTCTGATGCTCGTAGTCTCGGCAGGACTTCGTGAGTCCCCTTTAACCATCATACTGTTGTGACCTGGAGGAAAGAGAATTTTGCTATGTGTGTCATTATTTCTAAAGACATAAACTAAGAGCATCCTATGAACGAATAGATCATCTTAAAGCTTTCTGCATCGCTTAACTGTCAAATTTCATATTCTGTGATGCTGCCAACTAAATTTCAGTGTGTGCTGGTGTTGTAGAACAAGAGGTTGCGACAGCACAACTTGCAAACTTCAACTCAGTGCAGTATGTTATCTTCCACTTCGTCCTTAGTATTGGCATTTCATGTGATATTTTGAAGTTCCCTATACTCTGTTACTGTATTTAAGAGTTCAAATGCAGCGCAGGTCCCCTGTATACTAGGAGTAAACTTGACCGCAAGCGATCTAGAAGAATATCTCCAGCAGGTTTGATTCTACTGTGTGACCCTCTCTTATGGTGCAAAGGCTTATACGCATATGTATATATGTACATGTAATGTTGTGTTACCATTTGTATATATTCATTGAAGCATATCTGGATTGCAGCTTGGAGCAACTCAAGGGGCTTCTGTACCTCCCCCTGCGGTGATCAGGCTGCTCAATTACAAGTCATGTCGAGGTATATCACTGTTGCGTTCAGAGCGAGCTTATGTTGAGAGAGTGCGTTTTGCTCCCGGAATTCTTCACGGTGTTGCAACCTTAATTAGTGAGGAGAGCATGGAAAGCGTTGCGTTAGCCATCCAGCAGATGCTTGGTTTAGATTGTGAAGCTAGTGACTTCGTTAAGCTGATTACCTAGTTTATTGAATAAGTTTGTCTACAATCACCAGGTGCAATTATGTTTGGAGACCCGTTGCTACCTGCGCAATGTCGTCAGCTTGTCAGACACCTCAAGCGTACTTCTCTGTGCTTTCAGGTTAAACTTTCTCCTCTACATTCAACGAAACATGTAGTGCCTGTATTGGAAGTCTAGGTTCTTTCTTTCTCTGGTGGTTTTTAACGTAATTTTAAGTAGGATGCCAATTCTATGCACATTTTCTCAGGAGTATGCTTCGTCTTTGGCAGAATGTAGTTCGAAAGCTACTCCTATGCTTTGTCTAATCAATGATTTCTGCTTCTTTGTGACGCTGCAGTGTGCACACGGTCGACCCACAATGGTTCCTCTTGTTAATCTTCAAATTCTTCGGCAACGGACTGAATCCCAAATGACTAATGATGGGTCCGTATCCATTAATACATCAAGATGCAACATTCCAACTGCTTCTGGATCCTGTTGGCATAAGTTGATGAAGCATCCTCTTTCTCTGGAGCGAGCTCGTGAACGTCTCCATTGATTCGAGCACAATTGATCTTTCATGAATAGTTAAATGAGGACTGTGAATAATTAACCAATTGATGTATTTAAGAACGTCTTTAGCAACAATTGCACTTACTTAATTGCATCTTGTCAGTTTCTTCTCATGTAAGACTAGCGGGTCAGACGTAGAATTTATCTTAACGTAGATAATTTCTCTACCGAAAATATATAGTAGGCTCAGTTTGTGCTTGGTAGTTAAGAATGGATAGGTAACGTACAATATTTGCAAGTTTTAAAGGATTATTACTTGGTAATTGCTAAGAATGGAGAAAATTTATTTATCAGGCATTACACGTTGCTTACCAAAAGCCCCGACTGGCGGGCTGTTATGATTTGGGAGTCAGGGTTTTTGGTACTCCATACACACTAGGAGCACCTCTCATTCAACGTCCTAGATCATGAAAGCAGTTTCACTTGCCTTGCTTTTGCCAGTCATACTCATCCATCCATTCTGTTTACAACTACCTACAGGTGCTGTGAAGAGTTTGAATCTGGACTGAATACCAGGTTCTTCTCCCAAGATTTTGCAGCCAAGGTTCTTGAAATGTAACATCAGCTTCACAGTGCCTATTTCAGTAGCTGGGTGCTGGACCATTTCAGAATTGCAGTTCTTAAATAATTTAGTGTCATGATGACAACTGATGTCAATTAGAACACCATGCCCCTGAAGACCAAAGAGGTGCAGCAGACTAGTCAGATGGCTTTGCATTGGCAGAAATGGTACATCACTGTCTACTAAAGCAGATGTGACATTGACAGAGTACATCACATTCTTTTGAAAAAGCTGGACAATCCAGCATGGCTTGAACTGCTGCAAAACCTGAGCACTTAGCAAGAGATTCTCATATTACTACCAGAATGTGAAAAACATTTATCCTAGTAGTGATGCTACCCCTCAGTGTGCATTGTGGAATGAAGATCTTTGCCTGCAGAACAGTGCAACCATGACCATATCTTGGTATTGCACACTGCCTTCTGCTATGGGACAATATCACTATGTGCCATGTTAAAGAAAAAACTATTTTCAAGATGTAGGTGATAACTAATATGCTTTCATAATTAGTGCTTTTAATAATTCTTAGATAATACAATCCGACATGATATCCAAAAATTTGAAAACACATACTTCTTGTATTGTTTATTAAAATAGAATAGATGCAATATTCAATGACATTAATGCAAAAAATATTGATTAAATGAGTGATTGATTGCAACATTTATGACTTGAATAAATAATTACATGGTTTAATAAATTTGATGTCAAATAAATTGGCAACAAATGGTATTTGATAATACTATAAGTACTTTATAGAAAATTATATATATATATATATATATATATATATATAGTTCAATATGTTTAAATCCTACCAAATATTGCTTAAAAATATTATTCAAGAAGATATGTGTGTGTATATATATATATATATATATATATATATATTTTAATGTGATTTTATAAGTAAAACAAAACAAAATTGATATACTTATTATTGAAGCATAGTAGGAAAAATAAAAATAAAATAAAATAAAATCATATTTAAGTCTGAGTTGGAGGGTTTTTTTAAGGAGAATTTTTTTTAATTCAAATTTAAAAAGATAAATTAATATATAAATTAAGACTACAAAGATAACATTAAAATAGATAAGAATTTTAAGGACTCAAGTGATTGGAAAAGTAGGAATGAGTAGTTTATATATTTTTAATATTAGATTTTAAATAAGCACTTTATTTTCCAGATACAAGTTAAGTGCATTTTCAAAATAAATACAATCAACCCTTGTTATAGTCAACCTCTCGAGATTGAAGAAATTGTTAACTATATAGTGTAGTTGATTATATAGTGTTGACTACAAAGTACTGTATAGTGTAGGTGGTGTAGATTGGGACCAGCAAAATGGGTTGACAATAACCCACAGTTGACTTTATTGAGGTTGACTTTAATAAGGTTGACTATAACAAGGGCTGACTATATATAAATATAAATTGAGATTAAATGTCTAATATATTTAGAAGAGGATATATTTCTTACCTATTGCAAAGGATTAAGTAAATTTTGCTATTATTTACGTAAACAACAAATATCTATAAATATCTTATTTGTTAAAACAAAGATTACATTGAAGCAATTTCAATTAATAACAGACTTAAGACTTTCTAAAAAAAAAGTGGATGATTATAGAGATATATATATATATATATATATATGTATTACTTCTTGAATTTGTTAAGAGGGAATAGAAGAATGAGGAAAAGGGAATATTCATATCTACAAATGAATTATAAAAATAAAACTTATTCACCTTTAAATTTTATTGGTTAAGAGACATACATTAGATATTGAGGATTTCTAACACCACAAGAATACCTCAGTAATTTCAAGAGAGTTCTTCAATGTACTGCAAGAATATTAAATTGTTTAACAGGTTTAGAAGTTTTTACAAAATAGGAGATAATTCTTAGACAAAAATCTTAACAAGATCTTGCCTCAATTAGACTATTATAAAACTTGTCATATTCTATGCACAATCTTGTAGAACATATTTATTTTGCCATTTATTATTTTTTGTTTAAGTATGATAATAAATACATATTTGTTTTCATCTTTGTACAACTTTATTTTATTTTTTTGAATGCAAATTTGTTATTTTATTTTTTTATATCTATTTTTTTCTGAACTTAGAAGGATTTTTAAAAAATTCGTTTTGAATTACAAGACAATAAATATTGTTGGTATTTCAAAATCCCAAAAAAATAAGATATTAGTTTAGAATTTTTATAAAAAGAATTCATAAAATCCTTGCTGCATTTATGGAAAGATTCCAACTAAACGACAATTTTGTTTCCTAGTACTCTTAGCTCCACCTCCGCCTCTGGGTATAAGGTGTTACATAGTCTGCTGTAATTTTTTCATTCTATTAATGCATCAAGTTCACCCTGTTTTTGTGTCAAAAATAAATAAAAAAATAAAAAAACTGTTTATCAATTGCACATAGTTTGTGGTTTATGATGTTCTGTGCCGTTATAACATTCAAATTCAAAATTCAAAAGAGTATAACATGGGATTTCATTATTTTAATATGACGTTATTTTAAAATGACACTATTTGTAATGTTACTTGTATGTATGTATGAATGAATGTATGTACATATGTACATTCACACATGACTCCAAAAAAATACTTTTTCCACTGGAACTAATGTGTTAACTACTTATTCATCCAGAAGGAAAACTTTACAGTTGGTATCAATCATGTGCACAAAACTTTAAATAAGTCGGAAATAGGGCCTTTAGCTTACATGAAATCAGGACGTTCAACAATAGTATGCCCAGGTGTCGATAAGGATAATTTGTTCACGAAAATATCAGCTATAGTGACTTAGAAAGTTAAAGGTCTCCATTAAACTCCAGTACACTTGTCCCTTGCCCTTGGCAACCTTCTAACCGTCGCAGTTTTCAGCGAAAGTGTAAAACCGCCAGTGAAGAATATTAAAAGAGGTCGCACGAAAAGTTAGAACATTTGGATCAGACCATAGGACTCGGGGTGAAGAGAACCATTCAGAAGAATAAAACCCTACATCACCATCCCTACTTTGAGTCGTTGCTCCACTCATGCAACCACCATGACTATAATTGGGTCTATTTGGTCTGTCCTGAATCACTACTCTAAACCCCGGTGTAATGATCTGTCATACTGGGATTTTTGGGATGATGGAAGAAAGCCTTTCAATCGGATCTAAAAACTTGAGAAGATTCTCATCAGCCCATTATAATTCTCTAAAAAGCCTTGATCTGGGAATAACTTAACATAGCAACTCAGTAAAAAACTTGTCCAGAGAATCCCGAAAGCACTACCTAGTAACTACATTCTGACCTCCACCACGGAGTGCAATGTTACAAGGAATAGTACAAGTATACGCAGGAACATCAAGAGGTAATAACACAATTACAAGCTCTGCCTCCAGGAAGATTGCAGCTTCAAAATCAACTTCTCTAGTAGAACCTTTGTGATGCTACAAGTATACATGAATCACCCTCCAGGTGTTTCATTGCCACATGTTCGACTTCAAGAACATGGCAACTTACTTTTCAAAGATCTGAATATCAAACGAAACCAGATAGTGTCAGCAAGCAGTAATACCAGCATCACAAGACAAGGTTTGTGAAATACAAGAACCATCAGGTCTAACTTGGCCATTCAGTGTAACTCCTTCGGCATCACCGTGGCTGACCCATATTTCACAAGAGAAGTATTTGTATAAAAAAAAGAAGCCTACTGGCAATTACGGTACAAGTTAACACAAGAGACGAGTAAGAACCGTGTGACCGCTTAGGTTTATAAAGAACAGACTTGCGCTCACCCTCAATGAATTGGATGCTAGGCTTCATCATCTGAATCTACTTTTTGTCGTTTCCATTTATATGCAGCTTCCAATATTTTAAGATTTGGAGCCATGCCAGTCTCTTCCGGAAAGATGTAATCGGTATACTCCTCGAAACTGCAAGTAATATACCCACGAAAGTCAGGGTGAGAACCCTCAAAGCTTTTGCAGCATTCCTTCATAAAAATGAAATTTAATGAAAGAAAGTGATTGAAAGCAAACATAATACAAGCGCACTTTCCTCGCTCAAGCATATAGATCAGACGAACAGAAGCTTGTTGATCTTGAAACCATTTGATGTAATAAGGCTGTCCAAAATTAAGGAATAGAAACAACAGGAGGAAATCTTAGTGGAGCAAACTTGCAATGAAAATAAACCAAAGATTCGATTACAAAAGTATTAAAGAAGACATTGGTACATACCCAGCAGCCGTCCCATCCTCTGAAGTTAATGGACGCTTTCGTTTCACTTTCCGTGGCAATTTCTTTTGAACAGCTGCAACATCTCCAAACTCTCCAAAGTTGCGTTCTATCTCCTTCCATTCTTCTAGCAACATGGCTCTCTCTTCTTTTTGTTCAGGCGCTATTGTTCGAAGGCTGTCGTATGCCCTTTCAAAAACACCTAAAAGACAACAAAATACATCATTTACACGAATACGCACTTTTAATGCTCTAATTAAAAGTACCTGCAACTGTATATAATCAACGAGAGCAAATCCTCATATGAACCAAGAACCAATTCTGGTCTTCATACAATAAAGTACAGCCTGAAACAGGACATTTACACAGATAGCATTACTTCTTGTTCTCCGAGCTCGCTCTTCAGCTTGTCCAGCAGCCTTGGCCATATCAGGTTCCCGGCCTTCTTCGTCCGCACGAGCCTCCTCCTCCAGCGGCACTGCTGCCTCAAATTTGGCATAACTAACCCAAACTTTCAAGTGTTTTGTCCGATCCAAGAGCCTCTCATAGAGCTGTCGTGTGCGGTCGTGCTCCCCCTCAGAAATCTCAAATTCAATGTAGCCCTGAAATTATGAGACATGATGTCAGCACAAGCCATGTTTGTGCACGCCAATTTTTTTCTTAACAAAAACTACCTGAAACTGATATAGTCCCCGTACAATCACTTGAAAGCAATGTCGAACTGATATACCATGTGTGTCTATCTCAGCTCTTTTGATGAAAGTCACCAAAATGACTCAAAATATCGCTACAAGAGCAGACGAAAGAAGAATCATTTTAGGTTGAAAGACTTGCTAATACGCGATTCTTCGCTTCTTTCTTTTTCAAGAAAATAAATGAAAACGACAACTACACCCGAGCATGTTAGAATCTACCCAGAAGAATTATCCAACTGCGTTAGTAGTATGTATGATTCCGTGTAAAGACGAAAAACGCAGGATCAATACAAGTACAATAGCACTCCTAAATGACAAGGTGACCAGTAAGGTCAACACCTCGGGGCCCCTTCACAAACAAAATCGACTCCACCCACCTTCCATAACAACTCAGGCATGTCAAGAAGTGGTTGTGCAATAGCAATTTCAAAGATTGAGCGCCCCCTTTCAGTCTCTCCTAAAGACCTCTCCAGCTCGGCATATTTACTCCATGCATAACAATTAGCAGGTGACCACTCCAGATATTTCTCATAGAGAGTTCGACAACGGTTAATGTTGCCGAGCTGCAATTCGATTTCAATGTATGTCTTGAAAATCTGTTTCACGCAACAAGGAATCAAATCAACATCAAGGATAGTTATTAAAACACTCGAAAAAGCCTTTCAACAGTTCACGTTTGCAATTAACCTGTGATAGTAATTATTCCTATCCAAAGGAAATTGTCGGCATGTAGGACATTCTCAATACAGAAACTATGGTAGCACTAGCAGGGGTGGGGAGACAGGAACACAGAAAGGATCAACTTTAGACAAGCACCTTGTCTTTCGGAGCCCTCCCAATAGCATTACCCAAAATAGTTCGTGCAGCTTTAAGATCTTTCTGCCGAATCTCAAATTGAGCTGCCATAATCCATATCTTTGCAAACGTGAACTTTGAATGCGGAATAATGCTCAAGCACGCCCTGCAATATAAACAAACCGTTAGAAGAGGTAACGAGACCTTGCACAAACGGAAGCGACTTGAGCACACGTCAAGCAAGGCTGACTATATGCATGTTCAACAATAGACGTGCAGTGACATACTTGAAGACATCCCGAGTCCTGTCATAATCTTCGGCCTCCAGCTCCTCGTAAAGAGCATAGTTAATCCTAGAACCAAGAAGTCGAGGTCAATAAAATATTGCGGTCGCCTCAAGGTTGCAAATGTAAAAACAATTTAACTCGTGTGAAATGAAAACGACAAGTAAAACCCGATCGCCCAGAGGTCAATCATGTGTTACAACAATTCGAGTCTAAATATAGAAATATGGGGAATGGTGACTGACAGTACCAGAGATAAATGTAACGTTGCCAGTATCGCTTTTGCTCTGCAGGGGGTATGTTAGCAATAGCTCTCTCGTAAACCTCCCGAGCCTTTTCCTTATTCCCGACACTTTCCTCCAGACGAGCATAGTCAAACCACGAGTCATAGTTCAATGGGTTTTTCTTCACCTCCTCTTCATATTGAAATCGTTTTTTCCCCACAATTACATTCTCAATACCTTCTCTGTCACCATATTGCTTTTCGAATTGGACAAACTTCTGATACAGGGTCTCAGCCTTTCCCTTTGGAATATGATCTAAGGCATACTTGTAAATCACTCTCGCACGCTCCGGCTCTTTGCATCTCTCTTCGAATTGAGCAAAAGCCACAAAAAGTTCCTCAGTCTGCCCATCTTCACCCAACTGCTCCATGGCACGCTCGTAGCATTGCCTTGCTCTAGTAATGTCTCCATTCTTCACTTCAAATTTTGCATAACGAATCCAAGCTTTATCACCAGGATGGCATTCCACGTACCTACATCAATATTTAAGATTTAAATGATCGCAATGCAAGTAAGACAAGCCAAGTAACTAGAAAATAATGTTTGCGGTCGCCTCAAGGTTGCCTCGCTACGACGATGATAAATGACATAGACTACAAGCAATCATTCAATTTGCACTCCACGACACTGCCAGACAGTACCTACAATAGAGCACAAGTTCATGTAATACGTACCTATCATAAATCGACCTCGCCCTCTCGATTTCACCATATCTAAGCTCGAACTTGATGTACGCAGCCCAACCATGATGATCGGGCTCCCACGTCATCCACCTCTCAAATACTTGCCGAGCTCCAGCTATATTCCCTAACATCTCCTCCATGTGAATATATTTGTACCAAAGCTGATCGATTCGAGGAAGTAAAGACACAGCGCGGTCCCACACATTTCTGGCATGGTTGACGAATTTGTTCTTCATTTCCATCTCCGTGTACTTGAGCCATAGTGTGGCGTTAGTATAATCCACTTCTAAGGCGCGTTCCCAAATTGACCTTGCGCGAGGAAAATCCTTTTGACTCTCCTCCCATTGCGCATACTTAACCCAAACACTAGTGTTCCATCTTACTCTCCGAATTAGGTCTTCGTATTCTTTCCGCTTCCGCAATCGATACTCTGCGAGCTCCTCCGCATCAGTGATTTTCTGCTTCGGAGGTCGGATTTCAGCTTCTTGTCTCTCTCTGGCCTCACGCAAAATCTGCTCAGCAGTGATTTGCACAGGGGCAGGCGTTTTATTCTTCACTCGCGTGGGACGAGGCAGCTTCACCTCCGTCTCCTTTCGAGTGAGAAACCCCAGAGCCGGGTCGGCGTCCTTGTTACTAGGAGGCTCATTGTACTGCGTGAGCTCCATGACGACGAACACAAAACCCTAATCCCACTCAACGCGGGGGGGGATATATATACTGTGTCTAGTTCCACAAAATGCACAAACCCCTAGAGGAACCCTAAGAAAGAAACCAAGAGGGATAAGGAGGGAGAATCACATAATGTAATGTCGACATAGAAATCGATGAAGAGCAGGCAATCGGGAGCAGAGGGGACACAGACAGAGTGGGAGTGTGAGTAATGCGAGAAGGAGGGAGAGACGAGCGAGCGAGGACAAGTCCCCACTCGAACACCAACAACGCCTCCCTCCCTCCCTCTCATTTTCCACGTGGATGCTGACGTGGATACCCGACCCCGACACGACCCCCGCCCGAAGATGTTCCTACATTTTAATAATGTGTGTGTATATGGATATATAATTGTTAAATATTCAATTGATGAATTAAATTTTTTATGAACATGTGCTTTTCATACAAAAAATACACACACTACATTATGTGTGTGTGTATGTATATATATATATATATATAAAAGTTAAAGTTTTTAATATGAATCTAAGATATTGATTTTTTTCATAGAAAACATACTTATGTGAATTCAGAATAGAGATGTTTGAGAGTATTTGATTGGTTAATCAAGTTGGATTTCCTTGAGGCTTTAAAAAATAATTAAAATTAGAAAGTAATAAATTGTCTAAATCATCATAATAATAAGTCAAAAAAATTATGTGTGTGTGTATATATATATATATATATATATATACATGTAAAAAATAAGTAAATTTAATCGATTTCTTAAAAGTCAAAGCCATTTAACTGACTTGATATATGTTTTGTGTCACAAAGAATATTCCAAACTTTTGTTTTGTTTTTTTTTTTTTTTTCTAGATTTCAAATTTTAAATTAATAGGATTTATCAACCAAATCCAAAATTTTTATTAAATTCTATATACAAAAAAAATTTAATGTAAAATTTTATTATTAATTTTATTAAAATTTTATTTATTCAAGTTACATTATCACGTTGAAAACAAAAATTATACTTTAAAGTTAAACATTTTAAATTAATTATTTAAGTCAATAGAAAATAAAAATAACTAATTTGAGACTTATGATGCAATTTATATTTTTTACTATAACAATTGTTCCAGGTTTGTGTATGCATTGCAGTTTTGGTAATTGGCTATTTACATTAAATTCATTTATGTTTTATTTATTAGCAAGATTTGTTACACATGAAGATAAATATAATAATAATAATAATAATTTGAAAAACAACAACAAAATTTTTAAATTACTCAAAATAAAAAAAATAAAGTCGATTTACTACTTATATTAACAAGTATTACTATTTTACACTTTTAAATAGAAGATAGTACAAGTATATTTTAATAGAAATGTATACTGTTAATAATTCCAAAACTTATTTTAGAATCTCTTTTATAGTAAATAACATTTGATTGCAACTTAATGTACACCATTAACAAAAAGTAAAATTGTATCTTTATTTTTCTCTCTATACATGTACATACATATATTTTCTAAAATTCAATAACAAAAAATAATTATAAAAAAGACATTAATATGTGTAAGTAAAACTGAATTTTGAAAAATGACAATCAGTTGAAAGACAATGATGTTTAGTTGATATATAAGAAATAAGATTATATAATAATAATAAAAAAAAAAATCAAAATTTCAAAACCTTTCTTATTATGCGTTTTTAATCTAAAAACCTATGTATGTCTTTTCTTTTTTTCTTTTTTTCTTTTTTATTGTTGTTATAGTCTCATGCCTTTCATATAAAAGATATACACTAAAAATGTGATAATCTAAAATATTAATTAGAGAAATAATTATTACAATTGTTTTTTTAATAATAGTTTTAAATCTCTATTAAATCAAATCATCCTAAAATCATTTTTGAATTTTAGAAACAAAATTATTTTTCACATTAAATGATCTAAATAAATAATGTTTTTGCAACAATGTCTAAAATTTATAGCATGTAAAGTACAAAATTTTTAGACTTTGTTTTGCAAAGAAGGAAATTTTAGAAGCTATAAAGTATTTCATATGTTCTCTAAAAATATTATAAAAATCATTAAATGTTTTTATATACCTAACTTACTGACTATAATTTTAACATTCTTATCAATAAAATTAGAAATATATTATTGGTGCATTGACATAATTTCAGATTTCAAGTGAAAATTATGTTAACAGACCACAACTTATTGTTTATCAAAGAAATAAAAAGAAATAAAAAAAGGATTAAATGAATAATATCGAAAAAATTAGAAAATAATAACAAGTTTTTTAGAAATCTAAGTAAGCTATTTATATTTTAGTGTTTGAAGTATTTTAAACTTTTCTCATGAATTTTTTTTATACATTTAAATCATTTGTTAGTTACTCTTAAGAGATTCAACTGTGTAATATATATATATATATATATATATATATATATATCTTAACTAAATAAATAAATAATATACTACAAGACAAAGATAATCTTTTCAACTACATAATTTTTGTTGAAGAATTATAAATAGATTAAAAAATAATTTAATGTGATAGAATAGTCCACTATGATGATGGTGCATACTATAATTATTGTTTTTCTTAAGTTTATTTTTTAATTATACTCTAGTGAAATATTATTTTAAAGTATTTTATTTTTGTTTACAACCAAAATATATAAATTATGTAAAATTATGGTGGAGAAAAAGTCATCAAAAATTCTTAAAACGGTCTTTCTTGTTGCTTATTTTTCATATCTATCTAGATTTCATTGAATTACAATTTTTTTTTTTTTTTTTTTTTTTTTTTTTCTTCGTTATCCAATGCATCATATTTTGTCTTCAGATAAACTTAGTTTGAAAAGAAGTTGAAAGTAGACATTTTAAAATTATTTTTATCTTGCAATGAGTTTTTAATCATTGAAGTCAAAAAAAAATTTTAAAATTAACAAACACTTAAGTTTTTTTTTTTTCTATACTGGGTAAACGGTTAGCATCACCTTTAGAAAACACGATTACAAAGCAGTATTGTATTAGAAAAAGATCATTCTTTTACTAAATTTGAAAATAATTAAAAAAATATTCAAAGGTATGAATGAAAAAACAAAAAATAAAAAATCTTTTAGACCAAGTTATAAAAAATGATTATTACAATAAAAAAATACACACATCCACACATCCACACATGTATATGTGTATTTATGTATCTAAAAATTAATTTTTTTAGCATTGACAATTCTTCTTTTAGTAAAAACCAAATTCAATTTAATAAAAATATTTATGGTATTAAGTATACTATATATAAATATGATTAATTGATACATATAGTAAATATTAAATATTATCCCTGGTATTATTATTAATTAATATAATTTTTTTAAAAATACTAATCAATTGGTATAGAATAAAATATATAATTATTAAATGCTTCTTAGGAAGGAGAAAAAATCCTTTGAAGCCATAATTACAAGACGATTCAAAGAAACATAAGTGTTATAAGACAACTATAATTCAAAGATTTTGGTACAAGCATCTTGAATCTTGCCCTACTAGCTATTAGATAATAGATATTAAAAATAAATTTATATGTATTAATAATTAAAAATATATTGTCAATCAAAATAATATTTTAAAATAATTTTATACATTAAACATTTTCTAACTTACAATTTAAGGAGGCAAGAAAAAACAATTTTTTCACTAATAAATTTTATAAGTGCACACAAAAACTAGCAACAAAATTTATCTAATTTATATCAGGAAGAAAATTTTGAGAATAAAAATCATTACCTTAAATATAATACTATTTTTTTATAATATGTTTTTTGATTTTAAAGCCAATAAACAATAAAATTAATCTTTTATTTTGATGAACTTTCAACCAATTTGTGATTTATGTGTATATATTATTTGATTTCTGAATTTTTTGAGTTAAATATGTTATAATAGAAGACCAAAATCTGTGTTTATTTGGATTTCTCTCTCGTTAAAAAAATTTAAAAACCATTTTACGCTTTTTATTCTGCATCCTTATGACAATATATTTTCTACAAAAGTATCCCAAAATAGAATAAAATTTTCTACTCTATTTCAAAAATGTAACAAATTTAAAACCAGTTATTAGCAATTATAAAATCCAGTTCCTTTCAAAGGATGTTGTACTCTTTTAAAGAAATTTATCTTCTTTTTTAGGTTTAAAAAAACTAATCACTATCCTAAAAATATTTATAAAAATATTTTATGAAATATATCAAAAATAAACTTTACAAAGCATTGGCACCATCTTTGCAAAGTTTAAAATATGTTATATATAATTTAAAGTTTAAAAATTAATTTTATAATTTTAATAATATTTCAAACTTTTTGGCAACAATATAACACATATATCACTTGAAAATTAAATTTAATATCTTATAATATTTTACTTTATTACGGCTTGAACATAAAAGTATGGCTTTTTTTAGAAATCATATTATTTGATAAAATTTGAAAAGGTATAAAATATTTTTGCTGAATACAGATATTTTTTGAAATTTTTACAATAAATTAATTATAAATTTTATACAGTTAATTTTTTATATACAAATATCATGTATTTTGATATTTTAATAATAAAATGAAACATGCTTAAATAGTTATCTCTAAACACTTTTTTTGTATGTAAAAACATGTTGTTTACATCTAAAACACAGAAGGAAAGATCTATATAATTTTTAAATTTTATCCTTAAATATTAACTTACATAAAATATTGCCATGTTCTTTTAAATTACTCAAACACATCACAACAAGTGTTTGTGGTACTTACATGTAACAAATAACGTGGAATTTCAGATATTGAAACAAAATTTAGAATATCTAATGTAATTTCTATCAGTTTACTTGACTGATTTTGAGAATTTTATGTGACATTATTAATTATTCAATTCCATCTGATTATTTTGTAAGCAATAAAAATGTATAAAATAACATGCCTGAATTTTAAAATCATCTAACATACTCTGTATTTTTGGTTATTTTCTGTGATAAATGTTTATTGTAGTCTTATTACGATTTTAAATTAAATCTGAATGTTTAAGGTGCTATCTATATTGGACAAAAATTACGAATTTTATTGGAAAAAATGAAAAAAAGATATAAAAACAGAAGCATAAAAAACACAACCATACTGTAAGATGATAGATTTTCATCTCTTACAGCTTTATTTGTTTTTTGTTTTGTTTTTTTTTTGTTTTTTGTTTTTGTTTTTTGTTCATTCTCTTTTTATAGTGGATAGTTATAATTTTAACCATGAATTGTGTGTTTGATGTCAAGGCATGCATTTCAAAGTGGTTGATTAAGTCTACATCATGAGGTTCCCAATTAAATTGCCAAAAAACAGTTATTCTTGTGAATATTTAATTGTCATTCTGTATAGCCTCAACAGTTGGTACAACTTTAGATTTGCATATTTATTTATTTTTGAACTTTTTGGTAATATTATGATATATGATTTTTGTAATGTATTAATTTAATAAAAAAATATTATGAAAAAAGTATGGTCAAATAGTTTGGTAGTACTAAGACTTCATCTTTGAAACAAATGAGCATGTGTTTACACACACACACACACACACACAATCACACTAATTAGTAAACTTCAATGAAAACAAGGCTAATTGTCTTTTATTTTAGTTGGTTTAAATGCCTAAAATGGATCTCTCAGAACTTAAATTTAGCTTTTAACAACACATCATCTGTTCAAAATATACCACTTCTACAAACTATGTATAGTGTTTTCAAACAAGCATAATTATTATGATACTAAAGCATTGGGTCCTGCTATAGCTTTGGGTCTTGAGTTGCCTTTTGTTGGATGTGACCAAGTAAATTGCAACATTCCCATGCACAATTGCACTCCCATTCAATTTGACAATCCAATTTCTTTACCCACAAATGTTGACTTTGAATGTGTCATTTTTCAAGAAGAGCATAAAGTATTAAAAAATGCCATTTACATTTTCCCTCTCTGCCTCTCACTTCCTCTTTATTTTTCCCCTCTATCTGTCTATCTATTCATGTGTTATTTTGGGGGGCTATTATTTACTTTAACACGAGCAAGGTGTTGATGAAGCATAAGCGTGGACAGAGGAGAATGAACCAAGACGGATGAAAGAAAAGGAAAAAGGAAAAGGAAAAGGAGAAAAAGGAGATTCCGTCTACTTTAGGGGGGTGGAGTGTTCGTGTAGAGGCAATCAGAAACTATTTTGGGATTGGAGGGGAAGTCCTTGCCTGCAATCCTACGCTTCTGCCAAATCCTCTACTCTACTCAGCCTGTTAATGATAAATAGCCTTGGCCAAGACCTACTCCACGACCACGCCCACGCCCAACACTAACACCAACACGGGTTTGCCACCTACTACCACCACCATAAATGTGGATGCCACAAACACTCACCGAGAAGAGAATTCCACCAAGGGGAAAACAAAGGCATTCGATCTACTCATCCCTCATCAATGCGTTCCCACGGCCTCGCAGTCTTTCCACCCCGACCCCGGCGTCTGACCGTTCTTCGTTCCCCTATGGTATCATCCGGGTGTCACGAAATTAGCGTGGCCAAGGATCCAAACAAGGGAAAGAGGCATGCATCGCAGAGGGCTTCAGGGAGCGAGTCGGA
Source organism: Physcomitrellopsis africana (assembly GCA_036785485.1). Lineage (NCBI taxonomy): Eukaryota > Viridiplantae > Streptophyta > Bryopsida > Funariales > Funariaceae > Physcomitrellopsis > Physcomitrellopsis africana. The sequence continues at coordinate 1,055,691 of JAWRVF010000038.1, read as the reverse complement.
ATCCACATTGAATTTTACGACCACAAATCCGGGGGCGTGAGGAGGGAAACGACAACGGGGAGGAAGGACGAAAGCGCGGGCAGCGTCGGTGTTGAATACCCGGTGCTGCTTTAGAAAAATAACAGGCGTCGAGAACGGGAAAAAGTTGTTAGCCTCGGCCTGTATAGAAATCAGGAAGGGAAAAGAAACGGGTCCACCAGCAGATGAAAAATATCAAAGGATACGGGGGAATCAGTAGAAGCGTGCCCATTGGCAGAGTGCCGGGCCTTTAAAGTTGTTCCCGAAAGCTTTTCGTCTGTTGCTCACACACCCTCCACTCACAGCCTCCATGGCCTTCGTCTGAACACGTCGACTGTTTCCATCCTTTTTCCTCTGTGTCTTCCCCCTTTGTTATGTTCACACCGCGGGAACTGCCTTTCGGCGACTCATGGCTCACAGCAGACCAGAAGCTCCAATAAGTCTGCGCCTCTGCGTTGTCCCTACTTTCTCACTCGTCACCATCATTCCGTTTGCTTTTCTGCAGTTCGTAGTTGTTGCCAACGGAAACTCTCATTTCGCTCTTAGACTGTGTATTGTTTTGTGTAATCGCAGTGATTGTTGTTGTGCCGTGACTTAGATTATTATCGTATTATTTTTTGCGTAGTTTGGGGAGGCTGTTGGGCCCATTGATGTTGGTGAAGAGTGTTCGCGACGGGGTTGATTCCTGTAGCCTTTAGGACCCGTGAAGGTTTCGAGAGAATATTGTTTCTGAACTGAAACGGTTGTGGAGTGAGGCGAAGCAGTTAAGCGAAGCTGTTGGAACTCTGTACAGCCAAGGTAACACAGGAACTGCGTGATTCCTGCAATGTCGGAAATGCGCTGGTATTCATGTCGTTCTTAGTACCCCGATCATCTTAAACAGGAGTCGAAGAGCAGCATGTTGTTCCAGGATTGTATTCTCAAGTATGCCGATGAACTCGCTGATGTGAGTCTTTCAAGTAACTTCTGAATCTCATTGAGCTCCTTACTGAATGAGGAAGTATGGGTGTTTTAATCATGATATCACGTTTTCCACTCTTTGAAGTGGTGTCTAAGTTGATTACTCTTCCCGTTTCGTCACTGGTGTTCGATGTGCCGTTAGCATAATCACGAGGTGTATTCCATTCGTCTAAGAGTCGAACGTGTCGATGAGGGGTTGGGGTTGGGGTTGGAGAAGTACGTGATGTCGAACTCAGCCTACGAACCAATGTTTCAGATGATTAGACTATCGATATGAAGAGTGACTGAATGACGTTAAACAGCGTCCGAATCTGTCGGTTCTGTGTTTTTGAGTGATTTTGAGTGCCGTAGATTTTACAGAGAAAGAGTTAATTTACTGACGTTAAAAACTCACAAGATATATCAGAACAAGGTGTAGTATGATGTGGTTATACTTTCCAAGTAGAGTCTATTCCAGCTTGTAGACTTATATTTAGAAACAGTATAAGTAGTCGATTGGAAACTGATTCGTGAACAAGGTACTCGCATTTAGTATGTGTCTTTATGTTAATCTACGCGATCAAATTTCGTTTCTCGTTGTTACAGACCATTTCAATCTTCGAACACGATATGAAAAGGATTCTGATACAGATAGAAAAACTTAGTGCATGGAAAGCACCCCTAACTTTGATTGAGTATAAGTCTAACTTGTGATCCTTTTTTCACTGAATTTGGGGCATACTTGTCGCTCTTTGTCTTCAAAATAAGATTTCTTCGGTTAAGCCGATCTTGTATGCTTCATCACAGACGACCTATTGAATTTACTCTCTTTGTATCTTTCATTTTCATTGCATGATGGCATTCTAGAATGTTACATGGCATCGAAATTGTGCTGAATCTTTACTAAATTGCATCTTTTTACAGGTTTCCAACTTGGTGAAGTAGAATCCGTTAACATATCGGACGTATTCTAGCACTGCGACATAACCTAGTAGCTGCAACATTCATTGAGATTTCCGATGGTCGCTACCAACCTTATTAAGAAAAACTTGAAGACTAAGCAAACCTGCCAAATAGAGATGTTGGACCTAAGTGCAGACTTGAGTAGGTGTCCTCAGTCACCAGTCTCTTCAAACGACCGCAAACGAAGTTTCTCAGCAGTGGAAGATCATGAAGGTAAAGCGAAAAGACGCTCTACGGATGTCTTAGCAACGGGGTTGCCTTCATCTCCTACTACGCTGATCTCCTCAAAGGTGAGGAACACACCACTCGCATCGACTAATGGTGGTGTGCATACCTCTTCCTACTCTGATGCCGGATACGGACCCTACGCATCAAAGACCGACTCGATTGAGAAATCGAGCCTTCCCAGCTACGATACCGGGCTCATGGATCAAGGGTATCCAGGACAGTACGATGACATTGGTCGAAGGAATACTGAAGACTTTCCATCAATGAAGCTGTACGTACCCCCACCAACGAAGCGGAACAGATTCAACCTGTCGAGGTATCGGTTGGATGATGACGAGGATTTGTTTGCTACGATTTCCGAACCTGTAGCAATCAGTGAAGAGGATAAGCCAAGCAGATTTAAGACCCAAAGAGAAAGGCTCATGATGGCGAGATCACAAGAAAGCGAAGAATCTGGCAGTACTTGTCCTGAATTTGATGAGACCAACCTGTCGCATGGAGGTGAAGGTTCTTCATCACAAGACAGTTTCATGTCGCAGAGGGAGAGACTAAGGCGGTTCAGTGACGAGCAACGCCGAAGTGTGGTGATCCCTAATCAATGGGGCGGTGAGACGAAGTTACAAGAGTTTGTGGCGTTCGGCAACATTGAAGATGCCCTGCGCCCTTTGGGTTTGATGATGGCGCGTGCCGCTCTGGTGTCAGATTCCGTTAACACCAGACATCGTCACTCTTCTTCGTCAGGACGAACATATACCAGTCGTAGCAACCCAGTAACATCATGATCGGATATTGTGTAGAGATTCGGTAGATTAACTGTTATGTTTAGTGTACATGGTTGTACCCTTTACTGATGAACGTGCGCGAAGCTCGAAATAGGGAGCGCACAGCGAGTTTAGGATGTGAGCATTCTCTGTATCATATTACATTTTGAGGGAAGTTCATGTTTCATTTGTCGACATTTTTTCCCTGACGTGACGGAATTTGATCATGTCACCCAAACTACGATTATAAATCGTGTGAAATGTATATACAAGGTGATCGAATCAGCTAATCATTGGTTAGTAAATTCTGGACGAACTTTTCACGAACATCACTGAGATTGTTCATTGGGAACAGTCTAGATCATTCTCGAGAGTATTTCATTGTTCAAAGTCAATGGAGGTATTTAAATAATCCTCACGCACACGTGAAGAACATAAGTGCGCACTCTAATCAAGTACGATAACAGTTCAACATCATTCTTGTAGACCTTTCAATGTGCGCAACTGAATACTAGTTAGTGTCAAACCCTCCATCTTCAATTAAACCTAGCTATACATAAACAGTTCCTTCATCAACACGTATGTCTGAAAGACGGAAGAGAAGACTAAATGCTCGGAAATGGGATCAGTCACCCAAATTCAGCTTCTTTAGCTCTAACTAGTCTATCTAGTTCTCATCGTGCAGCATCAGTATTTCGAGCATCTTTTCCATCTTTAATTACAGTGATCCAAGCCGAAGAGGTGGCCTCTTCTTCTGGATTTGAAGTCACGGTCACCCAAGAGGGAGGTTCTGCGAACAATCCAGGAGCCCGCTTGATCAAGGTAGGACCTTGGGACATCGAAGCAGAGGCTGGAGTAACCAAGGCAGTACTTCGTGAGATGAAGGCAGCAGGAAGTAGATGGGGAGGGTCACTGATTGGAGATGATGATTCGTCTGCGTAAGTATTCCTGGGAGTTGATGAAGCTGACGCACTAGCAAGGATATCTTTGGCTGTGGATGCACCAGCCATCGCTAGTTTGACGAAATCAGCGAAGTGGTTCACATACACTGGCGGAGCTGCATTGTCAGTCACTGAGGAGCTCGCTTCCATCTGTACGTCAATGGTCCTCCCAGCCAACGCTAATTCACTCGCCCTCCTCCATAATTTCTGCCCTGTGTTGGCTCCCTTCGTGGCCCCAATAGTTACTTTGTCCATATTCAATGTCTCTGACGATTCATCTACTTCTAAGAATTCAGGAAAGCGATTAACACACACTGCCGAAGTATTTGGACAGATTCTATTGGTAAAATCGTTTGATGAATTCGATTCCATGTTCTTCTTGTCGCCTTCCCTGGCGCAGTACAATGTACTATCCCTCCAGAACTCTGATTCTGTAGTCTGCCCTGCACCAAATTCTTCACTGTTTGCCCTGTTGTCGATGACCGCGACGAGAGTGTTGTTTATGTTTGATGTCGCTACTGTTTCATCAGTATCAGCAGAGGACTAACATGCAAGTTAGGATTTGTATTCATGGTTGCAGCTTCGTCAAGTATTAATGAAAAGAGATGAAAAGTACAAATAAAAATAAAATAAAATTGGTGCATATATTCATCCATAAAAAGCACATTATGATGAATGGTAAACTAGGCACACGAGATTGAAATCAAATTACATACCTTTCTCTTCTTCATATTCAGTGAGATTTGCATGATTTACGTGCACAGATGCTGCAGGTCTGATGACGACCTCCAGAGCACCAGAAGCATTGTCCTTCAATTGCTCGTTTAGAATTTGAGAAACTCGAGAAGGGACAGACGCATTCAATGTGGCTTCAGACCACAGTCTTTGAGAAGTGGAAGGTGACTTAGTGTTTCGATCGACGGCAATAACTTTTGAATCAGACCAGTTTTGGTTTAGCATATTCACACCATGGACTTGAGAGAAGCCAGGTTCTTCATAATCCATAACCAAGTCGACCGATTCAAGTGACGGAGGTCCTTCTCGACCCTCCTCTATTGCTTCTAGTCTACACATGCCAACTTAGTGATGATTGGTAACCAAATTCGTTCAACATTTCTGAAAAAACCGAGACGGATGACTAGAGTGATTGAGATTACCTGGTGAAGCCACTGAAAGAGTGCGCAGGTCCCCCAGACATCTGATTTTGGATATTTGCGCTCTGAAGAATCTCTCCCTCTGAATGCGAGTAAGCATTAGGTGACTCCATGTAAGCAAGCTGCTGATCGATGGGCATACCCATCATCATTTGATTGACGTTTGTAGGTTGGTTGCAATTTGGGCAAAAGAGGAGCACATTCGGGTTAGAAACGTTAGTCATTTGACCTATCAATCCACACGCTCTCTGAGGGTCGAACCATTGCTGGTGCTGCTCCCAATCTCTTGAAGATAAAGTGGTGGATGGTGGGGCCATAAGGTGGCTGGTATTACATGAATTTGAAGGGCAAGCAAGGGTAGAGCTGTGCTGCATGTGGAGCTGCAGGCAATGGCTGTGGACTCGGTGAGGGCAGCGCCATGGGTTTACTATGTTGGTCTGCGGCGATAGAGGCGTTCTGCATGCCAAAAAGATTTTCATTGTGAAGTCCTACCTTACACTGCCGTGATCAAAGCTTTGAAGACCGTGAGACCAATTAAGGTTATATGGAGAGACGACTTACTTGCAGAGGACACACATAAGACAATCCTTCATACGGTAAAGCTGGCGATGGGAAAGGTGTGCAGGACGCACACATTGCAGCCGAACTCTACGGCATCCATCGCTGTCAATGGTGGCCATCGTCAACATGGGCTGGGATTGTGGAAAAGTCTGCGGCTCGGAGTTCGTAGACAGCTTAATGACGTGGGTTGGTAACAGCGCGATCGGAACATTCACGAGAAGCTCGGCATCAGAGATCCAGATCCGCACCCCGTGCGCGGACATCTTCTGAATCACACCGTAGAGCCATTTGTGTTGGTTGCACCTCACCATCACTACCTCGCCCATCGAGTATTCCGACAGTGGCATGCTCTCCCTCCTGTCCTTATTCATCACAATTCGTAGATTATTAAATGTGCAGGGACATATTCTCACATGGAAGATGATTTGTACACTCATTATTCGAAGTAAAATGTTGAGCAAGTGCACCAAATGCGGTCTTCGAAGAGCCGATTCTGGTCCAGGAGAACCATGCCGCCAGCCATGTCCTGCGGCAATCGGACTGCATTCCCCCTGTTCACTTGTAGCAGGGACGGCGCATAAGTCGTGTAGGACGTGAGCTGGTTTTGAACCTCTGGGATTGCTCGGGGGTTGAGGGCTGCGAGTGCTGAAGGGTGCACAACCTGCTGGTTCTGAGGATCTGCATTTGCGTATACTCTGAGATTCTGTGGCATGGAAGGCACCGGGCCTTGTCCAGATGCCCTCATTTTCTTGGATTTGGATCAATTGCCAGGGAATCTCGTTCAGCTCTCTTCTGCTGGTCCCAAATCGTACACAATAATTCCTCCGCATTCCACTTTGCGTAGCATGGACAACGACTAGGGTAGGCGTGTTGCTCCACGAATTCTCACAGTGAACTTCTTGCGTCCGACTGTGGAGTCAATATTGGGAGGGTTCAACCACATAAAATGAATTAACAGGTGAGGATTCCAAAACGATATAACTGACCTCCTTCTCAACCGAAACCATGCTTCTTCAAGTAAACGCGTATCCAGAACGAAGGTAGAGGTGGTGGAAGGCTTAATAAAGGAAGCCGCTGAATTTTCAATGATACCTACGTTTAGAAGGTGAACGCAAGCTCCTAAATCGTCGAGCATGGTGAATGAAAGGTCTTCTCTAACACGAAAACATACAGTACCCACTCCAAATATGATGCAGGCTTATAAAGTCACATGATCAAAGGAAAATAACCTAATTCCGGATGGGCAATGTTGACTCCATCATTGCAATTTATGTGTCAGGAAGAATTCCGCATCACAATTCCGCATCAAAAACAGAGAACTAACGTTGCATGGCGAAATGATTGAGATCGAAAGTGTGCGAAGAGCGAACCCCTGATTTGCAATCAAACTGGGACGACGAATCGCACTTTCACCTATCGCGGCCATTTAAATCCCGTCTTGCACCATGAGAAATTTCCTCTTTTTAATCGACTATCCTACCTGAGCAAGCTACGAGTAATTAGTACAATTACATGAAGAATTGTGAAAAAAATCTCATTAATTAAACCGTATTAATACCATTCAACTCATCAGGAAGACCTAATACATTCCGTCAAAAACGGTAAAATACTGCGCATCCTCATGATGAAGAATGGTAGCATACATTCTCCAAGTAGGGAGTAGTAAGCGTAGGATGCTGATCATTAACACAACAACTGTGCACTACGACCCTCCAATCAAACGAACTGGTCAGCTGTGTGCCCTAAACGACGCAGGCATTCCGCAGAGAGCCGACTCTATGTTAACTTCTTCATGTGGAGGGAAGTGTGTTGGAATGTTTTCTCGCAATACAGTATGCGATCATGAGGGAAAAAGAGTTGCCGGTTAGATTGGAGGACCAGAGACTCAGCCATGCCAACATCGGAGGGAAGAGTCGGCTGATAAGATTACAACTCCCACACACGACAATAGAGAAAACCTACTAAAGAAGTAATTGCAGTTGTTACCGGAATCAGGCCAACCTATCAGACTCGAGTGAGGGCATTTGGGAATGGAATTATGTGGGACCTGTTTTAGGTCCAGGATCGTGGTCTCGTCTACCAAGGGCATGACACGTGAAAAAGAAGGCTCTGGCCTTATCGAAGTAGCGGGGAATGTGGATGGTTCAAGATGTTCACGGTTACGGTGATTGGAGGAAAGGCCTCATATCCATATCCCTATCTTTCCAAGCAGTTTGGTCTTCCCCCAGAACAAGTCCTCCGAAGCATTCTCATGTGCGTGTTCTCAATCCATTCCATTCTGCTTCATCCGCTCCCTCTTCTACGTGATTGTGCTCGGATCTCTTCGTGTGTGTGCAACCGATTCACCATGGCTACCATGGCCGCTACGATGTCAGTCGCCACTGTGCGCCAGTTTGAAGGCCTCAAGATCACCACCTGCTTCAGCAAGCCCATTCCAAGCCTGGTACGTGCTCCACTTAGCTGCGTAGCAGTGGAAGGTGTACGTAGCTAATTGAATGTGACGCACAGCAACTGGATATGTTAAGGGAAAACCTCCAGAAGAATTACTTCTACGTGTAGGAGTTGAGCGTGACCTTTTCTTTTGTTACGTATCGTGGTCCTGTGGCTTGCATGCAAATTGTAGATTGCCAGTTGAAGTATACGCTGGCGATGAGTTAGCTTACGTCGATAGCTAGGGACGAAACTTTCCGTGACATATTAGGGAACTAGGCATCCGTCCTTAAAAAAATGAGCAATGTCGCTGGACTTAACCTGCTCTTTGTTAGCAGGCTTTGAGGAAAACCACAGGCAAGGGTGCTTTGGGAGCCCGCTGCGACTACATCGGTTCCTCAACCAATCTGGTATTCTTCATTACCATCATCATCATCATTATCTACTTTGGCCTAGTTTCTGTAAGCGCACTTGTTGTGATTCATTGCATGTTCAAATATGCGGAAATTCTCTGCGATTAACTTTGATCTAGACTCGTCAAACACAACAAAGATAGAAATTAAGCATCTACAATTGGTGGTACTCAGAGATCCGGATGGACATGCTGAGAAAAACACTCCTCTGATGCAATCTCCGAGGTCAAGTTTGTCTCGGTTCTTTTGGGCATGACATATGATTGTGCTCCCCTATAAAACTATACAATGTCCACTCGGACGCTACCTCCTTCCAAAGTAGGACTAGCATGGACTCTCTCTGATTTCGTTTCAATGCACTGTGCGCAGATCATGGTTGCGTCAACCACGTTGATGTTGTTCGCTGGGAGGTTCGGCCTCGCTCCCTCAGCTAACAGGAAATCTACTGCTGGTCTCAAGCTTGTGGATAGGGACTCTGGTCTTCAGACCGGGGATCCAGCGGGATTCACTGCCACTGACACTCTGGCTTGCGGAGCGATGGGACATGTGATTGGCGTCGGGATTGTCCTAGGTCTGAAGGCAACTGGTGGCTTGTAGATGCTCAATCCGTCAGCTTGACTTGTTAAAAAAAATGTTCCGATCTAGTCAATGCAGTCTCTCAGTGGTTACATCCGAGGTGTGCAGTGATCAACTTCTTCCGTTTGCGAATGGAATGTGGGTGGGTGTGCCTCTCTTCTTAATACAGAATGGACTCTCTATGCCCGAGTTTGCTGTCGTGCTGGTCATCCAACATTTTGCTTCTGCAACAACTAGAGTTGCTAGCTTGGATATCATGTTTCCAGTTGCGTGATTCCTTACAACGATATCAATGGTGCTCCTGTTCGTGAACTGTTCATGAAGCTTTTAAATGAGAAATTATGGGTTTTGATCCCATACTACCACGGCTGGCTTGACAACAATCTAGAATCCTTCAGTAATATACCAATCGGCCACGGCTCAACCGATGATCTGGCGAGTTATAATGCAGGATTCAAGTTGCTAAGGATCATGATGTTTTGAACGGAACATAATATGATGCAAGCAAGCATTTTTCTCTGATAGTATTACAGGGAAATTATTTTTTTTGTATTCTGATATCTGAAAAAGTTGAACTTTTGTTGTTATAAATTTTGTAACTGAAACTGTAGGCTTAACTTCTTTTGCAAATGCAGAAAGTTATTTGCAGATCTGAAAATTTTGAAGTGACGTTTTAAGACCCTTATGACTTACACACAACACTTGGTAATAATGAATAGCTTGCTTTTTTAACCTACCGTTGTCGTTATTGCTCAGATGTGAACAGTTTTCTTTCACCCACATGCCTATATATTCTTGCAATTATGTATATGTAAGTATATATATACATTTTATATCTATGAGCTGTGAAATAGACGTAAATCTATGGCTAATATCTATCCGAAATTCAATATTGCAAAGTATGTATATATATATATATATATATATACGGATGTCATATTTAACGTTTTGCAAACAAATAATTTTTATTTTATTGTTACATCCATGTGTAGTTGATACTACACATCAGACATCATTCTAAAATCCAGTTGATCAGTTTCAGTTTATAATCCATCCTCAGAATGAATAGATATTCTCATTGTTTAATTTTTAAATAATAATTCTTAATGAACCAACATTTGTTAGTAATTCAAAAAGAGGGAAAACGTAAGGTGAATAATTGAGAATGAAACAGGTAACTTGTTTAGTTGTAAGATTATATTCAAGGCAAAAATGAGAAACAATTAAAATATCCAAAAATTTGTGTTGACAAGATCAAGGAGCCCTTTATCTTGTTCTTGTTCATACTATGGTACCCAGGTTCCATGAAAACCTCTACAATAGACTCTGAAAGGCTCTGAATTACTTCGTAAATGTCAAACTTTTTAAACCTTCACTACTTACCTTATTCTTGCATCGAATTTTACTTTTGATTTACATTCATCAATTTTTCAAGTTTATTTTAAAGAATTTAATTTGGATTTAACTCTTTTTTTTTACAAAGTTACTCATAATGTAGCAACAAAATAATCTCAAACAGCTTCTCCACTCACTAGAAATATTATTTTGAACATCAGCAATTTGTGACTTCCAACTTAATCACTCAAACAAGTTCAATATTCACCGATATTGTTGTCAACTAAAGAAAGAGTAAACCCCAGCCAGACTCATAACCAGCCTGTGAGGCCCACACGGGTAAAGAGGGGCATCAACAGGCGAGCCACGTGGGATCCTCCGGTCTACATCTCATTGGCCAAAGCCAGAACTCGTCCACCGTGAGATTGACAAGTCAGCAAGTAAAGGCGCGCGCCTTATCTAAAGGGGGTCGGAGGAAAGGCACACGATGCTCGCACGATGCTCGCGGATGGCGCACGATGCTCGCGGCTATGACCGTGGCGATTGGACGAGGGGCCCATATCCACATCCCTATCTCCGCCCTGCAGCTTCGGCATCAAGAGCTTCCATCCGCACAGCTCTATTCCAACAGCTCACTCCTGCTTGCTTTTGTGGTTGTTGTTGTTGTTGTTGCTGTTGGAGCTTGTTCGAGGGTGAGCAATCGACGATTCACAATGGCAGCTGTCGCCGCAACTATGTCCGTCGCCACCGTGCGCCAATTCGAGGGCCTCAAGGCTACCACCAGCTTCAGCAAGCCAGTCCCAAGCTTGGTAAGCGCTCCACTCTCTCTTTGTAGCGTTGCAATAAGTCGATCTGCGATTGACCCGGACGTGACATGCCGAGTCTTTAGGTCCGAGTGATTTGCTCTACGATGCGAGAGATCAGTTTGTTAGAGTCTTGGAGCGGTGTATAATCCATTGTTGGTGGGCTCCTCTATAGGTCTTGAGCATTAGTCTTGTCCACTTCGAAGCGGATGATTGTCTCTCCTGTCTGATATCAAAGATTTTGGATATTGTGTGTTACCTTTTTCTGCATCTGTTGTTTTCTCGAAAATACGGTGCAGCACCATCTAAAAATCATTATTCTTTCGATTTCAGGCGATGAAGAAGTCTTCAGGAAAGGGTGCTTTGGGAGCACGATGTGACTACATTGGATCTTCTACCAACCTGGTAAGCCAAATCCTTCACTAGGAAAAGTTTGCGTGAACATGTGCGAGATATATCCCATGTAATAGACTGACTCTTTGATGTCATGCTATTGAGAGAACCTATTACCTGACAAAGGGGCGATAATATGCCTCATAATCTTAGAGAATGATCGTGTACTTTGAAAGGATTCTAAGAGAAGTGTTTCAAAAAATTTACGGTCTCAGCGGGGGTTCTGTCCTGGCAATGTATTTTCTGGCTTAGTCTTAGAATTACGTCGGTTCTTTCATCAAAGAACTAAGTAAACTTTCACTGCATATCTGGTGAATATGCAGATCATGATTGCATCGACTACCCTGATGCTGTTCGCCGGTAGGTTCGGCCTTGCACCTTCCGCCAACAGGAAGTCTACCGCTGGACTGAAGCTCGTAGACAGAGACTCTGGCCTCCAAACCGGTGACCCCGCTGGATTCACTGCCACTGACACCCTTGCTTGCGGAGCCATGGGACACGTTATCGGAGTAGGGATCGTCCTAGGATTGAAGGCCACAGGTGGTCTGTAAATCGCTCAATTCGTCGGCATGACATAATGAAATTAAGATATTACCTACCAAAACTGTCTCACAATTTGTTGCAATTGACACACAGGGCTTCTATGAGGTGGCCTGTCCTTGTAAAATCCCTTTTTGAATGCTGTGCCCATTCTCAAAAATGCATTGATTTATCCCCTCTTCGTCAACGGTCGGATTTTCATGTACATCTCATGTCATCTGTGTTAAGTTTTTCTCAACTGTTCAGTGGCCACTTCTGCTTCTGAAAGAGGGGGAGTGGAGTAACACATTTCACATCTTGCTGATCGGGCCCATCGGCATCCATGTATTAACCTAAGATAGTGGTAAGTTGAATAGGCCTCAGGCCAATTCGCCAATGACCTTCCTCCACCCGAACAGTTATTCTGCTTCATGCCTGAGAAATAATTTTCCTTAATCGTGTTGTGCTACATTTGAATGCGTAGTGGAAGCCTCAGAAATAACCTGAATATTACCCCACAGCTAAAACCCCCATATCCTCCTAGTTCAGTATCAAAATACCAAAAAAATAAAACATCTGACAGGGAGTTATCTAATCAAGCGGATGGGCGTCTCCAGAGAAAAATAATTCGCATCAGGAATACATCTACAGCAGGGACAGAGACCGACCTTTTCTCTCTGCAAACTTATTTCTCAACTGCGCGTCGTTTCACCCACGCATCCAAAACACGGAATTCCTCAACTTTCTCCTTTTCTCTCAAATCCACTTTCTACTGGCAGATGAAGTAATTTGCTTATTGCTATTGCCAGATAAAGTCCGTCAGAGTATTTCTATCCCAAGCAATTGAACCACATGTTCCATGGTTCACCTTCACATAGTAGGACTAAATTACTTTGGGAATGAATGGTTATGCTTGCAAACGAGAGTATTTGTTGATTACAACTCCGACCTCCGGTACGCCCTAGGTTACGAGAAGTGTTTCGCAATATTCAGCATTTAACAGGTCGGAGAGGAAAGTGATATGCAAGCCACTCCCGTTGATGATATAGAAACAACTCGCTTAAACCAATATAGAGTGGAGAAAGTGACCACACCATGAATAGGCAAACCGCTTGTATTGTATGAAAAAGGTTGTAAACAGAAAAAAGGGAACAAATTTCTTCACTTCTGCCCTAACAATTTCCTACTCCGACTGAAAACAAGGCTTCAAGGGGAAAGTACATCCTGAACGCTGAATAATGACACTGGCTGCGTAGTTTCCTGCTCTAACACACTCCACAATGTCTTTGCCCAACACCAACTGAGACAAGAATCCTCCAACAAAAGAGTCACCTGCGCAGACAATAAAACGTAATTAGACCACTACATTAGCGCTTTCGAGATCCAAATAGTTGCGTTCTCCTTTCTCGAGGAGGATCATTATATATTGCACAAACGAAGAGCTCCCAAACAAAGCAACATCCTGTGGAATTGATGGGGGTTAAATCAATGAGAAACTAACCAGCAGCGTTAGTGTCGACCAACTTGTCCTTGGGGATGACGGTGATTGGGAACTCAGTCACCTGGAAGAAAACCATATACCACATATTCTCAACACCAGATAGCCCAGCATATAACAACATGCATCTATCGGCGTGATAATTTCCTTGAATATAAGATTAAATTAAGCAAGTACCTGTCCATCTACAGCAACAATTGTGGGGTCAGTTCCCTGAGTGATAACAGCAACACGCTTGTGAGTGCCGCTAGCTTTGGGCAACGCAGCCAACTTCACAGCAATAATCTTGGTGTCCTCTGTCTGCAGGAAGAGGCGGCAAGAAAGACTTAGGTCGTAGCCATCAATATCCAACAACAGCTCAGACACCCACCAATTCAGACAGTGACAAGCAGGCACATGCAGTTGTGTCATCAAATGAATTACCTCCCAACCTTGAACTTGAGCAAATGTTCTGGCCTCGCTCTCATTGCCAAAAATGAAATCAACGTAACTGCAAGGTCGCACGAACAATGTCAATTAGACCTGATTTTCTGTTTTCATCCCTGAGATTGGTGAAAGCCAAACGTGCTAAGACAATCTACGAGGTAGGTTACTAACAAGGTGGGCGGAAATACTTACGGAAAAAGCTCCATAAGAGGGTCTTTGAAGAACTGACAGATAAATGGAGCAGCCAAGTTAATCATGTAGTACTGGCACACACACACATAAAGTCGCTTCACTTAGTACAGCCACGTAAGTACTCCATTAATGAGGTCACTGATACTTGACATTCAGGAACATTTCAGCGTAGTACTGGAGAGATTATCTACTCAATCTAAAACAGAGAACCACCTTTCCAGTCTCGGCAGCATGCCTAGCCACGGTCATCATGGACTCCGGTGAAACAGTAAGGAAGAAACCAGCGCTATATATGAATTTTGCCCTTTCCACTGCAATTAGACATCAGTCAGATACGAACAGATAGTAAAAGTTGCTATTAAGAATTTGCCTGGCTATCAATGAAATATTGAAAAACGCAACTGCGTCCCACCTCCATGAAAACACATGAAAATAAACCTTGAGCGTACAAATACGAAGAAGTGAGAAAAAGAGTCGCACCGCAAGCCCAGTTTTCTGGTTTCTTTAGGTGATCGATTTTGTACTTGTTGGCGGCTGAAAGATTAGCGACCAAGGATCTGCAGTAAATAAAAGAACGGCATGTGATATATTAGAATCTGCCGAAAGAAGATAAACCAACAAAATCCAGCATACATCAAGAAAAAAAATGATCTAAATACTTTTGAAAGCCCCAGATGATGGCGTGCTAGCACGTTGGGTTACACTACCTCTCTCCCTTGACTACAAGTACGCCACAGGTTCCAGTAGGGAGTTCCTCGTCCACATCATATTGGATCTTTAGCACAAGACACATGAGATCATCGACATCAGAGCTAAAAGATTAGAATTCATAATATTCATACAAATTGTATATTCTGCAGTATATTGTACACACGTAAAGAACTTATGATCCAGACCCCGGGGTTGTTGGTCCTCGATACTCTGCAACTCACTATTCCGAAGCTCAACAATCAAATGTATTATTCTAATAAATTATTCATTGTGGACATGATGTTCATACCCAGCATGAGGGACTTCAAAACAAAAAAATAAAACAAGCTAAGAAATCATCGTCAAAGACCCACACTTTGACAGCGGAAAACATCAAGTTATGCACAATCTTGAGTACAAGCTTACATTGACACCTCCCTCAGAGGCAAGCTTGTACATACGGTCTCCAAACTCATCCTTTCCAACGCAACCAATGTAGCTGGTTGCCTTCGGTTCGCGCAGAATCCACTGATCATTTCGAAAGAAAAACCAAGTTAACAAATAATAACACTTTAAATTTGGGTTTGTTACAGAAATTGAGGAAAAACAAAAGTTTACTGTGGCCTTTGTGCAAAACAGGGAAAGTAAACGAATTCCACTAGTTATTATGTTAGAAGAAAAAACCAGGCGACTTAACCATCAGCATTAGCATACGCAATCAACTTAATCTACTCGTGTACCCGAAAAAGTACCTGAGCAATCCTGATGGTATTTTGAGTGGCACCTGTATCCAGGGCACGTACAGCACAGGTTAATTTTTTTCGTACCACTCATGAAAGTGCCTTGTAAAGAGTACGCAAGACACCTCTCACATTATCTCCCTACTCAGTATCCGAATTCTGCACTCACCTCCTGCAATGTACTCCACATCAGGTCTGTCAGCTAGTTCCTTGTACCTGCAGATCCAGAAGTAAAATAAGCACACAAACATTTCGCATGTGCAGATCCACGCGCATAAAGCTTTTGAAATATCATCTCAGGATTGTTACATGAATGAAAGCTTCTCCACAAACCATCCTCTCCCATCCAAATATTGATGCGAGCAAATTTCTGTGACAGGTTATGGATGACCTCTAAAACACTGCATCTCAATAACACTGACTTCCGAGGACTGACGGGGTTTTGTTCAGCTCACATGGGAAGGTGCTTGTCTTCAGCGAGAATGGCATTGTTCAGGGTCAGTCCATACCTGCAGGTCCAGCGTCAAAGATCAGAACAGATAGACCAAATGCAAGAAAGATCAAATCTATTCATCACTTAGTCCTGTGCTACTCAAAGGTAGATCTCAACGCATATATCACAAGTTTACAGATCGAAGATGATGCCTATTCTCTTGGACGATCTCCAATTACCACGTAAGAGAAGGGATGATACGTAACGAAGAATGTCCACACGGACTGAACTTGCGATCGCTACTATTCCCGAACAACAGGGATTTTTAGAACAGGGTCTGAAAATTCGGGTCAGGAAGAATACAGGAAACCCAAAGTGCAAAATGTCCCAGGTCTAAAACAAGGCAAGAGATGCATAACAAACAATAAAAGTTCAAATAAAAAACTGATTAAAAGAAAGACAAAAAGGAATGGGAGGAATATTACTTCTCCAGAAAAGCCTCGTCAACCACGCAGGAGATGTCAAGCAGGGGATTTCCCATTCCCAACAGCACTCCTTCGGACGCCATTGCAAGAGGAGAGCGAGGAAACGAGATGGGGTGCGGCGAATCTGATCCCCACAACGACCAAAAATGCTTGCAGACACGCGGAAACGAAAGAAAGGCGAACAAAATAATCCTCAAAAAATAATAACAAATTCCCAGAACTCCCTCCTCGACACCGCCAGCACCCAAAGAAGCAATGCGGAGTCCGTCTCTTGTACCCAACAACCCAACGGATGACACTTTTGGATGGAGGATGAAATGAAATCGTTCATCCCAGGATGTCGACAGGGGGTGGGGGCCTTCCCCCCTGAACTTGCAGGCTTTAGATTTCTAAAGGAGGAATTATTTCCAAAGAGATTCTATTTGCCTCCCCGTGCTTTTCCACCCCAGTCTGCCGCTTCTCCTGCTCTCGGCAGATCTCGCACTGTGACGACCTGAAGCATCTTCCGCTTTTCTGCGCACAGCAGGTGGATAATCAGTACAGTGCTACATGTTCAGTAGCACTTTACATGGTTTCTCTTATTGCCTCATTTTAGTATTTATTTTGAATCGAATATTAATGTGATTATGGTGTGCTGAAACTCAAGTAAATTATTCTGAATTTGATCACAAACCTTGAAACCTGCGATTATGCCTTTCTTTATCGAGATAAAAACCATGACTAACCTTTCCCGACGGGAAACGTTTTACTTATTAAACATCCACATCAGCTTTGAGAGTCTACTATGGATGTTGAATTCACAACGTTAGCCAAAATGATACAGTAGTTACGTTACATTTGAGACCCTTCATCAAAAGATCTCGTTTCACTCCATGTTTCTTCTTTCATATTCAACGACATTTGAAGGAGTATCGTTATCCTGACAAAAGTCAATGTAATGAGATCGTTATACAAGGAATTCAATAGGAAGTTCCACGGTGCTTCTACCATTTGCTTTTAAAAGGTGAAATCATACAAGGGATCCAGGCGTTACAGGCACGAAACTTTCAGTTGCCCACTAATCAACTGCGCTTTGGAGGTCCCTACTGACTACTGTTTGCTCAAAGATTGGTGGCAGCAATATTAAGATAAACCTCATTAAACGTAAAAGCTCAGGAAGGAAGTTCAGAGCCCACGTCTGTAAACCAAGCTAAACTCAGCATAAAATGTAAGTAGGAGCTGGCATGGCAACGATACTCACAAAGTGTGATCATCGGGCCGGATGGACAATTTTGCGTCAAGTAGTCCAAAAAACCAACACTCAGCTCATCATGTGAAAGTGATCCACAGTGGTCTCCTGAAATTTTGTCTTAAGGTTGTGAGTGGCATGGACTGACGAAGAGATTAGCGCCGACGACCCCTCACATCCGTCGCACCCTTGATAAAAAGTTCTGATACATCTCGAGAGACTCTTTACTCGTTCACAGTACACACCTGTTAGAATTGGTGAAAACCGATCTCTTCCAAGTCAACATTTTCGCCTCATGATCCTCCAATTGGCAAGCACTAATTATGATAATATCTACAATACTAAGCAGCCATTGAACACTAATCCTCACGTAGGAAGCCAAGATGATAAATGGCTTAACTCATGCCATTATGCGCATGCACCATTCCGCTGCCAACCA
Organism: Physcomitrellopsis africana; assembly: GCA_036785485.1. Taxonomy (NCBI): domain Eukaryota; kingdom Viridiplantae; phylum Streptophyta; class Bryopsida; order Funariales; family Funariaceae; genus Physcomitrellopsis; species Physcomitrellopsis africana. The sequence goes on along the minus strand of JAWRVF010000038.1, from coordinate 1,037,526 downwards.
CATCGATTTTTTAACTGGTAAAATAATGCATATCAACAAAACAAGAACTATGAAATGAAGTTGCCAACCATGTATCAAAACGTTCCAAGTGTTCTAAAATCTTAACTCCAATCTTGTAATTAACAAGAAATCAAGCCTACCTTATTTCCGAGAGCGTGACAGTAACCTACACTACTCTGGTAATGTACATTGAACCATGCCCTATTATAACCGACCTAACTGTAACCATGCTCCTTTCACAACAAGATCCCGATTGTGATCAAGAAATAGTCTGTCGGTTTCAGACCACTACGAGTGTCTACAATGATTAACCTTGACAATCGTGCATCTACAAGGATTTCAGCAGCACGTCAAATGCAGCCCTTACATTATTTCGTGTATTAATGCTCCTACAATCTAATCTTGACATCGGAACTTCATATTCACATTCAAAGTGGCCACATGTAAACAAAAAAAAAAAAAAAAAAAAGTCAGGCAGGTCCACCCACCAAGCACACCGAGTGGTAACACTTGATTCCTAAAAGAATACTTAGTGAGTTTATTGCAGAAAGGACGCAGTACACAGCACAGAGGATCTTTACATCTGGCTGCTCTGGGATCAGCACCAGGCAGAAAACCACACAGTTGCACAATTCAAAAAATAGTGCACAGCCGTCATCAATTCTTCCAAAGACCATCAGCGCCGACGACATACTAATCTACTCTAATCCATTCTGCAGGAATCAGTCGTCGAACCTCCGATCTTTGCAGATCAGTCATTTTGCTCCGTTCTCATCGCAGAGGAATAAGGGGACCAGGAACACAGAGTAGACCAGTCCCTCACACCCTGTACATCAAGGGTAACTATCTCTTCGTTGCCTGCTTCGCGTGCTGATTTTGCCCATTCGCTTGTACTGCCTTCTTCGCCATTTTCTCCTGCAACGCCTTAGCGTCGCGCTCACGACGCTGCTCCGGCGTCAAGCCATCGTCTCGCACTTTGGCCGTCTTGGCTCTCGCAGCAGCCCTTTCCCGATCCTTCTCCCGCTGGTTTCCCCTCGACATCCTTGCAAGCACAACCTCGCCGCAAACGCTCCAAAAAATCGCAACCTACGCAATGAGTCCAGATGACAACGACCACACCTGGAGAGGAGTAAGGTTGAAGCAAGAAGCAGCAGAAGCCCTCGGCGGATGGGAAAGAAAACACGAGGTCAACCAAAAACACTACCAGAGAGCGGCCAGGTGGTGGAAATCAGCAGGTTAGGCTTACTGAAGAAGATGAAGAGCTTATCAGAAGTCTCTGGAAGTTCGCCGATGATAAAGCTTGCCACGCGCAAATTGATGAGAACCGGGCGACGAAACTGGTGGCGAGAAGAACGATGCCCTAACTTGGTAACGACGACGCGGAAATGACGTGGACGATGTCCACCGCATACGTTCCACCCTCGTTCGTGACGTGGACGGGTCGGTTCTGATCGGAGCTGGATGTCTGGCCATCATTCACTTTCCCTGGCTCCCTCATGCATGTCCATGTTTCCAGCTTACGCTTTGATGCTGCTATATCATAAACATTCATGAAATAAAATCCTTAGGCATGGGGGAAAAAATATCACAGTATGAAATATATTATGTGTGGTATGCCATTGAACAAACGACAAGTTTTAAAAAATACAAATACAAATACCTTACAAAATACTTGTAACACAAAGATTTAAAAAAACAAAACAAAACAAAACAAACCATGAATATTAAATTATTAATGTATTCAAAAAAATATGGTATTTAATTTTATAATGTAATAAATACTTACAGTATTTCTATTTTTTTCTTCCAAGTTACATTTATAAATTTTAAAATGTAATAAATAGGGTTTACATATTTACACACACTATTTTGCATTAACGTCTTTTTATTAATATTATAAACAATAAGACCCAATAGTGTGTGTAAATGATCTAATAATAGCATATATGTAGATTTATTGGTGATCATTCCGAGTGCATCTTTCACCTAAAACATTATCATTAAAACTCAAAATGACTTTTTAACAAGAACAAACATAATGGTATTCTTGGAAGAAAAAATAATTATCTTTTATGTTTTCTTGTTGGTATTGTTGTTTCAATAACACAATTTTTAAGCCATGTAAGAATGAAGATTTATTTATTTATTATTATTTTAATCCATATAATCACTTATTGTGTAGGTAAATATATAAATATATATATATATATATATATATATATATTATAATATCAAAATAAGTAGGAAACCATTCGAATTTTTATAAAAAAAGATAAAAAAAACAAAAAAAACAAACAAACAATTATGGCACCTTTAGATGCAAATTTATATTTTGTGATTATTTCTCATTCATGTTAACAAATAATTCTTGTTAAAACTCATAACTTGTATTTTTACAATTTAAAATGAATGTATATCAAGTAATTTCCTTGATATATAATTTTCTATTTATTCAAATTTATAGTGTTACTTTTGTAAAACTGTTGATCATAATATTCTTTGATTTTGAAAGAAGTATTTAAGCAACAGGAAATTTTCTTGCACATTTTCATTTAAGGTTATAATTTCAAAATATGTTATTTTCAGAGAAGTCATATATTATTTTTTGAGAAATGAATAATGTGTAACAAAAATGACTGGCAGGGACCAAAACCTAATTTTCAACCAATCAAATAAGTTGATTCAAGATTCAAAACAACAGATTAGACTAATAACTTTGTTATCCAGTATGGACTACTTTTATTTCTCACATTGACACACAAATAAACAGCCAATCAATCATAGAAAAAATGAAAGATTATTAAAATTACTGATTTTTCAGTTTTATTTGTTCATAAAAGTATCATCATATGATTAATTAAAAAAAACATATTAATGTATAAATCATAAAACTTGCAAATGTATTTTATTAATGTGATTTCAAATAAGACCAAGTAATAAAAATTGGGTTTTGGGAGCAACATATGACAGTAAAGAAATACAAAGATGCAAATTTTATTGCAATTTCAATTTGTCAATTATTCATGATGTTTTATTTTCAAAGTTTATTTGTCATTATCTAATTTTTGATAATTGAATTGAATATCATAATGTTAAAAATAAATTATCTTCTAAAAATTTATTAACTCCTAAATGGAAAGATTCAAAAACATTTTATCATATATTCTGATTTATATTTAATATGAAACTATAAAATTACTTACAAATTTAAATGTCTAAAGGTAATCAAAACAAAAGATTTGTACAATATAAATGAATATATAATATATATATATACACACACACATATATATGGACATAAGCAGAGAAACACATAAAATAAAAATAATATAATATTATATACACACACACACACACCACTAAGCATGGAAATACTGTGTGTTATATTCCTTGGTTTAATTGTGAATGATTTATTTCTCACATGTCAATGTTTTTTTTTTGTTTGTTTGTTTTTTTTTTTTTTTTTCAATTACATGGATATATGACATATACTCTTTATTCTTTATTTCATGTGTTGCCTTAGTATATATATCAATCATGCTGGTTAGCCAATCAAAGGGATTTTTTTAATTCTCATTAATCATTTTCAATAGTTTATCTCTAACATGACAATGCATCCCTCTTTACTATATACACACGTAAATCATTAATAATAATTAAAAAAGGATATTATAAATCTAGGACACGAAGAACTGAACATCATTCTATCGAAAACTAACTTTCTACTTTATTGACCGTCAAATCATATGGTGCAGAAAATGTCCATCACAAGCCATGGAAATTCGGTTTTGCAAATCAAAGGAAAAGGAAAAAGTAAAAAGTTGGGCGAAGGCTTTGGGGAATTCATGACAACCACAACTCTTCATTCATTTATTTGCTGGTGTCGGTCTCCGTGTGGAGGAGGAGGGCGACGACGACGGCCATGGTCATAGGCGCGCAGGGGAAGTGGTCAGTGCAAAAATTTCGATGGGGTGTTTTTGCTGGTACTGTTGTTGCTGCTGCTGTTGTTGTTGATGTTGCTGTTATTGCAGCAACAGCAGACAACAGGAACAGTTCTCGAGCGAGGTCACAAAGGATGCGGATGAGGATTGTGTTGTGAGAACCAGGAGAGACACACCGTAAGAATGGCTATTAGGGTTTCACTTCACCCCTCAAATGTGGTCGTTCCATTGCGGCCTTCGTCTCTAGGGCGCCAATCGCATCCTGCAGCGTCGATCTCAGGCGAGAAGCTCACGAAAACGCTTCTGAAAGTGCAGTTTCCAGCTGGTATGTGGCTCACGAGTGGTCTTGGGGCGCTTGTTTGGCTTAATGCGTGGAATTCTCCCAAAGGGCTTGTGTATCTGAAGATTGCGGCGTCATTTTTTTGATTTGTTTTTGTTTGTTTGTTTGTTTGTTTTTGTTCCCTCTTCTTTTTTTTTTCTTTTTTTTCTTTTTTTTCAAAAAATGGTTTGAAAGCTTTCATTTTGATCTAATTTAAAAAAAATTGGAGTTGATTTCGTCAAGTGCACAGTGTCGATGATGTGTAGTAAACATATAGCACTTAGTGATGTCTTTTTTGTTTTTTTTGAAGTTGCAACACTTCACGTTGTTGCATGCTCTTGGCGTAACTGTTTCTAGTTCTGATCTGTATGTTTCTACCTTTTCACTTGGTGACCATGTAGGCTCAGATCAATACCAGTTGATGTCAAGGCGACCGTCTTTCAGCCTCTCCGTCATTTGCCATTCCACTAATGGCAAGCCACTGAATGGGAATATGAATGGTTCCAGTGAGTCATTGCCAGATTATGAATCTTTTGATGTAGCCGGTATTCAGCCTTTAGGTGAAGGCTGGGATCCTTGGAAGCTATCAGGTGAATATTCTGGTTCTAGTGCAGGGGAGGCTGATACTTCTGTTAGGAATCCAGGGGGTGAGACGTCAGGAAGGGATGGCATGGATGTAGTGCCTAGAAAGACAGTGAATAAGTACGGGGCCTTTGGTAACGAAGGAGAGGAGCCTTTTCGAATACTGGCAGATGGGAGGAAAGCGTATCTGGACGAATTGGATGTTTTGACCTTATTAGTTCCACCCCCGTTTTTAAAGCCTATGTCGAATAAGAACTACAATCATGCAGCATTTTTGTGGTAAGTAAGAATCCCAAGAGCTCGCTAAATGAACATACAAACTGTTAAAGTATCTTGTCAGCTATATTTTTCATGCAGTGGATTGTCATGTGCGAAGCTGTAATTAGTTGCAAAGAAGTTTGTGGAAATTGAAAGTCGTTAAAACATGGGGATGTGCAGGAAAAAGATCGCAGCCATCCCAGAGGAGCGCAGGCATCGGTTGCTTGACTTGCTGGAACCTAGGTAAGCTGCCTGTTTGTCTTCTACTGTATTTGTTCTGGCTTGTAAATTTTTTTGTGCTTGCTCGTCCTTAGGATTTCTTTTACGTCATCTTAGAAGTTGTAAACTTGGAGATGTTTATCGCCAACTCAAGCTTTGGGTTGCAGCTGTTCGCACAACCCTCACGGTGTGCATCTGCGGTATTTATCAATATTCTCGTGCTACGTGGAGTTACTACCAGGCCTCTTTGTACACTAATTGGGAGCGACACCGTTCACGAAACATTGACCAGTGGTATTATCGATCTTTCCGCTATTCTGCAATCATTTGGAAATCAATCTGTGTGCATGTTTGCACAAGCAGGCACATAACAGCAATGTGGAAGATGACAGAGCTCAGATATGAAGATCCGGGGCTCTATCTGCAAAATGCTTCACGATTTCTTCTTAATCCAGCTGCTGAACCCCTCCAGCCCTTAGTCTGGACGGGGCAAGTAAATGAAGGTAGAGGTTCGAAATGACATATCTATCTGCTTTGTACGTATTCCGGCGTTTTTGGGTTTTTTCCTTGAGTAGATTATCTTCAAAATTTTGTGTTGAGTTTAGAAAGTTGAACAGGCGAAGATTATTTGCCCTTTCAAAATCATTGCAAAAAGAGCTGATTCATGGAATTGGGTGATTTGGCTGGTATCAGTGCCCTGGCTTTTCAACTTTTTGAGCCGATTTAAAAAGGTGAGTTGTAGTGTAAAGAAGAATATACACACACATATACGTATACGTATACACATACACATACATTATGTATGTTTTAAAGCAGTTCTCCATGAATGTTATAGTCTTACTCTGATTCACTTATGTTTACTGCTACTTCTTTTGATTGAACCCATTTTCTATCGTGTAATAATAGTAAGTGGATGCTGCAGGCTTTCTTCTACAATCAAGATAGAGACCTATATGGCAGGGTGATTACAGGTGAGTCGGCCGTGTGGTGTTGTATAGCTTTCGGGGTTTCATTGAATTCGGACTTTGTGAATTGTTGTATATTTTGACATCACATCTCAGGAGTCATTTTGTTTCACACTTAGAGATCGTTCAACAAACTTGAGCAAGTTGGTACTGTTCGTAACAATCTTGTCTTGACTAGGCGTTCGTGGCGTTTTGCATTCTGCAGGAGGCGGTGTGCTGGAGGGGCTTGGGAACAAAGTTGCACCACTGTACTTCAAAGTCAGACCAATAAGAACTGTATTAGCCACAAATGAGCAGTGCGACTTCGCCTTTTCTTATGATGATGGGCATTTTGAATTGAAAAATGCTGTGCCGAATGGATTTCCACAGCCAGGTAACTTTCAAATATATTGACTTGCGCAATACTGGTGCTGATGACTACAAAATTGAAGTGTTAGTCATGCGTTCTCATATTGTTGATTAGTGTTCTTGATCAGCGCATTGTGGAGAGTGGTGCCCTAATTGCGTGATTTGCCATTGGACAGGGAAGCACCCATTCGCTTTTGGCAAGAAGTTTTATGACTATATTCGTGTAGTTGGTCCAGGAGTTGTAGTTGGACAGTCATGGTATGGATCTGCATCCGGTACTGAAGTTTCTAGGAATAGTGAGTTGGGTCCTCGTAAGTACTTAGGTGAGTTTGTGTTAATTCAAAACTATGCGAAAGTCTCCTGATGATATGTGCTTCATTCTTGACACTCATGTCAATCAACGTAATGTACACGGCATGTTTCTTTATTTCATCTTGTACAAATATGGGTCTGCTGCTGATACTGTCGTGATTAATCCCTACAAACAAATGTGTTTCCTGGTGCAAAGAACTTTCGGGATATGTTTCATGTTTTGCGCAGCAGTTTTACATCTTTTATGTTATAATGATGTACAACTCCAGGTCATGCCACGAGGCATTTTGGATAATTGTACACAATGCGGTTCAAAGTTCTGTAGTCGGCTTTACTGTCCCTCGCATCATGTACCATTTACCGTGTTTTGTTACTTATACGAAAAGCGATCTTAGGTATCAATGATCCTAACAGTAAAGATAAATGACTTTTTGTTGATTCATTCCTGTCTGTTTTGTCGATTTTGGACTTGAAAATCATTTCCAATTTTTGTTAGGAGCGTCGAATCCGCTTTTGAACGAGGGACTTTTGAATGGGGAATCGTCAGCAACAGCAAACCAGCACTTCCACCAGCACATCTACTGTTTGAATGTGCTCTTTAAAGGTCATGAATGCAAGCTCTCCATGACCAGGTGTGACAACGCCTTCTGGGTAGGATTTCTACAAAACTTATCCAGCTTCGTAGCGTGGTGCAGAGAAGCTGCAGAACTAGATTGCGTATGCAGCCTCCTGTTCGCCGGCAATGGTTCTCAATAACCCGTCTGGACCCTTCCGGAAGTACATTTTGCTTAATTCGAATCTCAGACTCTGCAGTTTCAGATACGATGCTGCCTGTGTGCTCAAAAAGCAGCACATCACTCCGACAAAACAGCTCATCATTCAGATGTAGATGGAATAATGATGACTTCAAGCCGAGGTCTCAAACTACCCAATTGGCAATGATTTTCAAAACCTATGTTAGGGATTGAGGGCAACATGAAGCATGGCCATGAAAGCTTTCTATGCTCCAAGTTGGCCACTCGTTCCGTAGCAACTTCACGCCGAACACCGCAAACATCGATTTCTATAAACGCACAATCTCAATCACGTTTTAAACCATTCTACCACCGACGGAACAGCTACCGGCAGAAGCGCAAGAGGGAAGTGGAAACACGAGGTAACATGGCGTAACAATTCACAGAGGAAACCGTGGTGGAGGCAAATTTTACTCTGTCGTCGACAGGGTTGGTCATAGGCGTTAGTTGTGCGAGAGGCGGTGAGAGGTTTCCCCTCGTGAGATGATCCTGGGATGAATGAGGGTATTTCTCATCGACATGATGACGAGGATGATCGTAGTGTCTGCCCCAGATGGATGGGCTTTAGTGGGCTCTGTGACTCCGCCTGAGAACTTCGCCGCCTGTGAAGCTCGCGCAACTTGTTCTTCTTCCCGATTCTTCGTGATTGTTGGTGCGTGCGCCAACTCGGACGTTTTTGCAGGATTTCGTGGTCTCGGAAGCAGAGTATTATCCAAAGCGAGTGTATCTTAGCTTGAGAGCATTAAAGAGCCTTTCTCATGCGCAGGTGGGGAGCCTGCAATGGCGTTCGTGAGCTCGCGTTGGGGCGCAGGGGGACATAGTCCGTGTAGTCGTCAAGCGTTGGAGACGAACAAGCTCAGTGGACGCTCCGGGAACACTGTAATTGTGGGTGGGGCTCTGTGGAGCTCGAATGGCAAGTCGTGTAGTGGAGCGCCTTGCTTTGTGGCTTCGGCGGTGTGTGTGAGGCGTGGGGGAGTTGTGTGTCATGGCAATGCGTGGGTGCTGAGGCAAGATCAGAAGGGTGGTCTCCGTGGGGGTTGTTTTCAGGGTGACAAGCATACTAGGGCTAGGAATGTCAAGATTGCTGCTTTGAACAGGAAGGATTTAGACGCGTGCGGAAATGGTGTAGCGGAAGGATTGTTCGATAAATTCCTGGAGTATGCTGTAAGGGCAGTAGAGCAACGAGTAGACATCTCTCCGCTTCCCTGCCAGGTACAATTTTTCTGATCTAACGCTTGAGTTAGTTTTGATCTAACTCTTGTCGACCTTCTCCGGGGATAGAGGTCAGGGTGTGATGCAAACGTGTACGATTGTGGTTCACGAGTTTATGCTTCCCATAAGCCGAACCGGTGTTCCTGACTTTATGTATTCCTCGTGAGAAGTGGTGGGGCAATTTCAAAGGGCCATCTGGCTGGTTTGAAGGGTTTCTGTCGACGCCAATTTATCTTGTCCCACCTCGGCTATTAAGATAGAAATCCCAAATTGGGCGGAGAGGAGGGTAGAAAGGATGCAATTTTATAGTTTGCAACGAGATTTATTATGTGAATTCAGATGATAAGGTTCACTGTTCCAGACATTAAGTCGTAAATAAATAACTGTTATCTTTTGCATCTTTCCTACTTAGTCCCGGCAAAGGGTGAATTTTTGCACTCCACAATTTGTCATTGCTTTCTCGTGTATTGTTTGTAATCTAATGTTTATGGGCCTAACATGTAATGCAACATTTGAATTGTAGGGTGAATTTCAGAATATGGTGGCTGGTGATGGACAGACTGTGATCAAGAATGTTGCTTTTGAATCTACGAAATTTCGTCTTTTTCGATGCGCAACTATAAATGGTGGAGATAACATGCAGGTCTTTTACTAGAGCCTTGCTAGTTTTCTTTAATGAGAGTTATCGTCTCTTTTAGCTATGTAACTCGTTCGACTTTTCGATGTGATGGTTTAACTGTAGCCTCTAACAGAGCGTTCTATGTGAATCTGAGAGACTGCGTGGGTAGGGTGCAGGTGTTGAATGTGGCTATCTGTGCACGGCCTGAATATGACCTTCCAATATTTTGCGCTGATTTTTTCTCAACTTCAAGGATGAATATCGTTGTTCTGTAAGCATCGTGACACTCTTCTATAGCTGGGGCTGATATAACAGAGTTTAGTATAGTGTCTTGTTCTACTAGTCAAACAAAAATTTCTCTTTTTGTCGGCTCGGTGTTACACGCGCAGTATTTGGAGTACAAAATATTATATATGTGTAACTCACGATTGCAACTAATTCTCTCATGCTTAATTGTTATTGCCATTGAAGTGATGTGGTGCAACACTTTTTCTTGTGTGTAGAGATTTGAACCCTTTATATAACACTGAGCAGAGGCCTGAATATAAGGAGAAGTATTATTCTCGCATATTACCGCTGGGTAATAAGTATGCAGAGGTAAGATATTGACAATGTTGCTATTTAAGTCCTGGATGTTCGGGCAAAGCAGATAAACATGTTTGGGCTCTTTTGAGACGGATTTTGTATAGACTACTAAGTCGTTGATGATGGCAGTCTTCAACCATTGGCACTAAGTACTCTTAGTGCTCGTTTTAAAGTTATGCAATCTTCAGACTAAATTATTGTATGCTCTTGTTGTTGGGATTGCAGTTGCTACCATGGGGTGACAAACTCACTGCAGAATCGATACAATTCTTTTCACCTATTGTTTTATGGACCAGACCTGCAAGCCGTGAAGAGATTCAAGAGACAGTGTTCCGTGCTTTCAAGGACTATCTCGATGTATGTTACCTTTTTCCATTTACTTACACGAGGGATTTGGAAATTAATCACTTTACATGTTAAGTCTTTCGTGTAGTGATTTAGCTAACACAAATCATAGAATACAAAGAAGATCAATCTTTCCATGAATCTTCTGCATAGTGGCTCTTTTAGGTGGTGGTTCGGAACATAACATCGAAGGGCTTTATGGCTTGGAAAATCTACATTCTGTTGAATGGTGGAGGAAGTTATTCGCGGTCTTATACTGAAATGTTAGACAAATGTTAGATCTTTTCAGACCAGGCGAAAGAGTTATGTGTAGTAATGATCGAGTCCTTTTGTAAATAATGGAAATCTCCAACTGCTGCATGAGGCTCGCGTACTAATGGTGCATCCAGTCCGGGAAATCGAGGTCACGAAGCCACAGAACTTACGACAGCTTTAAAGAACAAAGATTGTAGGGATATATTAAGCATGCGTTTTCTAGGAGTACTGGGGGTGGTGAATTTTTTTTGCATCTCTAACTACTCGAACATTGGGTTATTTTGAAAATGTATAGGCTTGGTTGGACATGGCGGACAAAGCACATCCGTCTAAAGATGCCCATGAGATTGCAGAAAACCAAGAGTCTCATCATCAGTATTTGATGTGGCGTGCTACGAAGGTATTTATCCAGATCAAGCAGCCAGTTTTTTCGACGAAAACTATACAAGTTTTGCTAGTTTTCTGCTTCAAATAATCCACTATTGTTAGTTTACTGTTTCTTTGTACTTACTAAATTCTTGTCACCTGCCGGATATGCAGGATCCAGGAAGGTACATATTGATGCGCCTCTTTGGGGAGCCTCTGTGCGAGGTTAGTGCCTATGTCAACTGTCTTGGGCTCTCTGTACCACTTTCATGTGGTAAAATTCATATATTAATTTTGTCCATCGGCCTTACAGGCGATTTTTCCTGTTAAGGCAATTTTCGCCTTTCATCCCACCACAAAGAGAAGTCCTAATAGAAGTGCAATTCAAATCGCTAGTTATGAATCAACTATTACATGCGGATGATAGCACAGTTGCGAGAGGTCTCACTGGAAAAGGATATGTCAGTCGCTGAAAACTGATCCCAATGAAGAACGACTTGTAATGTGATACGTTCACCGTATCACTACCACCCACATACTCTTTATCCACGCCGGTTCTTTGGGATTTGGAGTTTTCATGTGATGCGTTCACCTGTCATTTGTTTGACCCCCACACTATGTTGTGGCTCGTTTTGCAGAGGTATATAACCGAGTTCTTGTTCAATGGGGTGAAGACTCTTGGGACAAAAACATTTTTGGACTATTTTCCAGAATATAGAGCGGCCGATGGTAGCATCATCAAGCAGCGTAGCGTGCTTGGAAAGGCCTACGCAGAGCGTCCTTGGAATAAGGACGGGACCTTCTCTCCTCTGCTCCATGAAGTGTAAGTAAGAATCTTGGACGTTATAGTTTTGATCAATTCTCCTTAAGCTACTTCGTGAAGCACACTATTAGTTGTACATATGAGATTTTTAAGATCAGTGGTTTTAAGATCAGTATTGAGCAGTATTGATTAATAGTAGTAGAAGTTGTAGTAGAACAGTTTGCTGTGATTCTAGTGCAACTAGGGGATGGGTGTGCCTCCCCAGATTTTTTGTTATGAAAGTTTCAGTTTCGGATAACCCTTCACTAGCAGTTGTGCATTTGCGAAGACGATATGTGTCTGGGTATTCACTACTGCATTGCATGAAGATATTATTATTGGCCTTCATTGTTATCTGAAAACATTCTTAGTGATAAAGAAAAGGAGCATAATGAGTGGGTACTTGGCTTCTGGTTTATGCTTGGGTTCGGTGTTTCTTTTCTATAATTTGTATTCACTAGGATGATTAACTAGTTTCCCCTATGAATTTCTGGGTCCCATGGTGCTCCCTCCCAACGTTGAAGATGAAACATCACATAGTGATTTGTGTATCAAGAATGTGCCAGATGGACACGCATTGTTAATGTCAAGAAGGAATTGAAGTCAAGGATGTGTCGATTGATTGCAGGTCTAATGTTTTAGGTCCAACATTTGAATTGTCTAGAAAAAAAAATTCATTATTACCCAATATCTAACAAATCACTAAATCTATTCTTTTTCTAGCATCTAATACTTGACTTAACAAAAGTATGTAAATATAGTCTATTAATATATAATATGGTAAAAATTCAATTTAAATGGTAAAATATTATAATGTATTATAGACCAAATGAATTATATAAGTTTTTTAAATATATAAATTTACATATATACATATATATAGAATATTGCTAATGCCACCATAGTTTTTGCTTTTGTCACTACAATTCCCATCGAGCACATGCCACCTTTGTTTAATACCTTTCAAACCATTTGATTGAACAATTTTTCTTGTTTTGGAATAAAAAATACTAAAGAAATATGTCAAATGGATTGCAAGTTTTGGTGGTGGTACCAAAAATTAAATAATATAATTATTATTTTAAAAAAAATTATATATGCATAATAAAAACTTTAATCTTACACATAAATAATAATAATAAATTTTTATTACTTCTTTTAATGTAAAAATACTATTAAATTAAACTTTTAAATAATTATATATATTATTTGTAAAAAAAGAAATTCTTGAATTACTTAAGTCTATATAAAAATAAATATATATAAATAATTAGAGGTGTTTGTTTGTTTGTTTGTTTGTTTGTGTATTTTTTTATTCACCTAAAAAACAATTTATTAAGCAATCTATGAGTTCATCCATTTAGAAATTATTTGATGATCGCAACTATTCCAATTTCCATCACTTAAAGATTTTTCTAATGAGTTTACGCAAGGATCTTGTTCTTAAAGATTCTATTGTTGGTTGCTTTTTTCACTCTTCTAATGATTCTTCCAATAATGCTGGCTATAAGAATTTGATGAGTTCTTTGTTGCCAATGTGCTAGCCTTTGTAAAGAAAGTTGGAGTAGGGTTGGAGATTCTAATACCCAATTCTAGAAATAGTGCCTCTCCAAGTATGTGATTTGATTAAAAAGACCTTGATCTTTGTTGTGATTGTAAAAGCAACTTGATTGGAAGGTAAGACCACAAGTACAAGTATGATTACTATTTGTTAGGCTTTAATATATTATATCTAAAGCAAAGTAAGGGCCTTGAATGCTACTATGTATATAAAGATTTATTATTTAATCAATATTTTTAAAAACATATAAACTTACTTAATAATATATAAATATATAAATACATATCCATATATATATGTATATCAAGTAATAAAGTCCTAAAATATTTGATTTAAAAAAATATATCAACTTAAATTAAATTATTATATTTTTTATTATATTTTTTAAAATTATTAAATTTTTTTATTAATATATTTTAAATTTATAAACTCTTTAAATATTAACACTTTATAAAATCTTTAATTTTAAATCTAAAAATTTATCAAATAACTGTTATTATTATTATTCAACAATCTTCTATAAATTTATTAATGTTTTGTTGTAAGTAGTAGTTATGCAATATTTCATACATATTTGAAAGTTCTTCAGTTTATGTTTCTATAATTCACTACTTGAGTGCCATATCTTTTTTTCATTGGATTTCAAATATAAGAGACAATATATATTTAGGATTGTATTCTAAATACTTCTAAATACCAAATTTAATGACTATCTACAATCATTTTAAACAAAAATTGCTTTATAGAACAAACAATTATTTGATAGATCTATATGGATTTTCTAAAATAGATTTTAAAAAGCAATATTTTTATTTTTATTTTAAAAAATATATTTATAAGTCTCACTATCAATTTTTTTAAAATAATTTTTTAATAATAAATAAAAAAAAAAAACATTCTTTTCCTCTCCATTTTTTCAATAGCTTAAATTCATTTTATTCTCTTGGTTTTAAGTATCATGAATTATTTCTATTCCACACAATCTTCTATTTTAAAACATGAATTTACATTACAATTTGAAATGATTTCTAATAGCCAATTATATCAAAAAAAATATATTCTATTTAAGACATTTTAAAAACATCTTTGGTATAATACATTCTATAAGTCAAAATACCTATAAAAATAAATTCTTTATAATTGTAAATAAAATTTTAGACTATCAAAATCAATAAAAGAAGAAATTCTTTAATATTAAATAAGTTTTTGATTCTAATATATCTTAAAATAAATACTAACAATAAATAAATATATATATATATTAAACCTAAATATAATTTAATTTATTATTAAAAAGATTTAAATAAAACTTAACTTATTATATTGTAATTTTAGGAATATCTATTTACTACAATATATGTATATATATATATATATATACATAGGTACCTCGCTCAATTTATAACCTCAGTGAATGCAAGGAGTCATATAATTCAAAGGTGTTCCAAGTGCAGGACAAGGTGGTGGCAGTGCGAGACCTTCATAGATTCCAGCCTTTGGTGATGGGCATAAAGAGCAATGGAGCGTACGTTTTTGCTTCGGAGACATGTGCATTGGACTTGATGGCAGAGTATGTCTGCGAGGTGAGAAGAGGTGGTAGGATACGGAAATAGGGAGGGTGGAATGGATAGAGTATGAATGCAAAGGCGGAGGTGTGATAGAATTAGTAATGATGAGGAGGAGGTTGAGATTGTTGGCAACGTGTGTACAAGTTCAACCCGGCGAGATAGTGGTGGTGGACAAGGAACGAGGGATTCAGCTCTTCATTTCTAATGCTGAAGTTGAACGCAAGGCGTGCATATTTGAGCACATGTATTTTGTGGTGTTTGGGTGATCCATGTACGATTCGCGGTACGAGTAGGGGCGGATCTTGGCAGCGACAATGCCTGTGGAGTGCAATATCGTGATCGCGATACCCGACTCGGGAGTGGTTGCAACATTGGATTAGTTTGGCGAAGGCTAAAGTGTCGTTTCAGCACTGGCCTCGTCAAGTCGCACTGCATACACAGAATGTTTATTGAGTTGTCCTAGAAAATCTACAACTATGATGTGAAGCTAAAACTAAATCCTAAACCTGATGGTATTCCTCGAACCAAATCCTAAATTCGTAAACAAATGATCTCTATTCTATTCAGACCCACATTCATCTATTGTGGGAGGAATCAACACTTAAATTATAATATTTCTCACTTAATTTCTCACTTAAATTATAAATTTTTACCTTTTTTAAATTAATTATGCAAAAAGTGAGGTTATAAGTTTATGATCTAGAAACAACCTTTGTTTTAGCAAATACTATCAGGTAAGTAAGAAATATTAATTAAAGGGTATAAATTCTGTAAGATACTTTTGTATGTATATGTGTATATATAATATTTATTTTATAAAATTTATAAAATTTTATCTTTAAAATAAAAAATCAAACTCATTAAAAATAAAAAAATATATTTTTGATCATCAAATATATTTGATAAATTCAATAAGATATTTCTAAATTCATTGTTATTTAAAAATAAAGCTTTTAAATTTTTTATAAACTTTTTATAATCTTTAAGGGAGAATTTAAATTTAAAATCTATTAAAATTATATACTAAATTAGATTAAAAATTTATTTATTTGATATATTAATATTATAATTATCATGTGATAGTTGAATGCTTTATTAAAATATAAGAAAATTAATTTATTTACATAGATATATATATATATATATATATATATAAATATATATATATTAATTTGAATATTTAGCCATTTATATGCGATAAGATTTTGATATTTTTATATAATATAATATTGATATATATATATATATATATATATATATTATTGATTAATTAATTTATAAATTTAAATTTTATTTTTGAATTATAAAATATTTTTAAATATAAAAATATAAAATATTTTTAACTATAAAAATATAAAATATTTAATTTTAATCAAAAAATATAAATAAATAAACTATGATATACATGATAGATTTTATTTATAGATATTAATATAAATTAATTAGTTTTAAAAATATTATTTAATTTATTATTTAATATTTTAAAATTTTAATTTAATTTAAAATAAAATAATAAATTATATATATATATATATATATATATATATAAATAAATAGTAGTATATAAATTGAGCTATAACATTTGTTTCTAAAAATTTAAATGTCTTTAATAGTTATCGAAGCAAATGATATTATTCTTTGTCCTCATGGACATATACAACTATTACAACTTTGATTACATTTTAGATTTTCTAAGATATTTGTTTTATTTTCTATAAATCTTTTAAAACTTTTAAAATTCTTTAGTATCTTCTATAAGATTCTAAAGTATTTTTAGCAATCTAGAGGTTTTTAAGAACCTATAGTTCTTTTAAATTTTTTCAAAATTCTCCACCTTCTTTCAATAGTTTTAATAAAAAAAATCTTTTATATGTTTGGGACATTCTATAATATTTAAAAACTCTTCTAAAATCTTCTATAGAACATGGTTTTTATATTACAAATAAAAAAGTAAGACAAAGAATACCTTGTCTTGTTTTTTAGTCTTATTTCAATGTAGTATTTTAATACTCTTGTACTTCTTGATTTCTTAGTCATTTATCTTTGCATCCTTATCACTTATAATCTTTAAATGGTTGGTGTATCTAATGAAGATATAAATATACTATATAAACATCCAAAATATATAGCATGATATTTGTAGCTTTTTAAAAAAATTATTCATAATTGGTTATAAGAAATACCTATATTCTATTTAACACATTCATCTAAGTTTTTAATTAAAATGCCAATACTTATATTAATAAATTTTAGCAAAAATATTTTTATTTTTATTTTTATTTTTTAAAAAATTAAACTTCTTCTTTTTAATTGTAATATATATATATATATATATATATATATATATATATAAGGTCCTTTTTATAGATTTAAAATAAAATTATAAAATTATAAAAATCAAAAATAAATAATTTATATTTGGTTGATATTTGTTTATATTTTTAAGTTTATAAAAATTCCTTTTAAAAGAATTAGCCAAAGAAAT
Source organism: Physcomitrellopsis africana (assembly GCA_036785485.1). Taxonomy (NCBI): domain Eukaryota; kingdom Viridiplantae; phylum Streptophyta; class Bryopsida; order Funariales; family Funariaceae; genus Physcomitrellopsis; species Physcomitrellopsis africana. The sequence goes on along the minus strand of JAWRVF010000038.1, from coordinate 1,019,990 downwards.
CTTCATTGGTTTAATTTTTTGTTATACGTGTTGAAATTGGATGTCATATATATATATATATATATATATATATGTTTCAGTACTTTCAAATTCAACATAATGATAAATATTTTATTTCCTATATATAACACACTTAAACATCTATTTGAATATAATAATAAAAGGCAAATGAATAATTGGTTGGTGGTATATATATATATATATATATATATAATATAAAAAAATCTTATTTTGAAGATTATTTGATTTTCCACATATTTTTAACTAAAAGTTAATAAGGCATGGCCCACTACAACCTTTTACAATAATAAAACATTCCTTGCAGACTGTTCACTTTTCTTTTTCTTTTTCTTTTTCCCTGCTCATTTTTTGACTTGTATGTTCTCAAATTTTAGAAGACATTTGTGTACAAAATTGTGAGTTTACAAAATTGATGGTCAACCAATGACTTTGCAAAACACAAAGCCAAAAAGTCTAATTTTACAACACAAACCTTAATTTTTTTTCTTTTTGAATGAACAATACAAGGCAATTTATGACTCACCTACCAAAAGACAATTATTTCCATGACAATATTAAAAAGGACCAGCTACCAGAGATCTATGACAGTTGGTACAAGGCCACTATCAAATTTAATAATTCATTCTCTTTTAGGAAGGATTCTACTACAATCGTAATTGGAGCCACATTAATTTATTTTTTTCTGTAAGGCAAAGAAAACAAGAAAAATTCCAATCAACAAAATAAAAATTAAAACAACATAATCACAAGTTTTGATTCCTTTGGAAAAAAAAATTAAGATCCATACTTGTGAAAACAACCAACACAAAAATGGTATGAAAGCAGCAGGATCTGCACTTTGTAAGAGGAGGCTGACTGGGCACCAAGAATGGTAAACAATTAATCCACAACCACGGTCAGTGATGTGAAGAATTGCCTTAGATACATGACCTCTGTCCTTTATCCAAGCTTGGGTCCATGGCACAGCAGATGCGTGAACATTGTCATTAGGCATGGTCCCCACTGTCCATGCTTGAAGCAGAACTCTCATGCTTACTAATAATGAAGCTGAGCTAATCAAGGAGTTATGATACTGAAATGGATGAATTCCATTAGTAAGAACAAATGCCCTCATCAGTACAGATTTGGAAACCCACCAGGTTGGAGATTGACGGCGGGATATTTTCGACGAATTTGAAGGAATAGATTAAAAATAAATAAGTAAATTTACAACAGAAAACAGAAATGAAGCTTTGGATTGCTGACGTTGTTTCCAATGTTTCATTGCAACACCCAGAGAAACAACATGAACGCCACAGATGGGTGTGTACACCTCTCCAGTAGAAGTTCCAAAAACAGGGTGCATAACCCAGTTCGATCAGCAAGGAAGACATTGAACAGTTTGGATATGAAAGAAGAGAGCACGTCTGTACATTGAATGGCACAAAATCTTGCACAGGGCTAGGACTTAGCGAAGACGCAAAGTGTGAAGTTCCAAATTTATATACAGTAGAATATCAGCTAGAGACTTCTTCAGCGTATATGAATTCTCTAATACCTAGTTCAGAAAGTACCAACTTATGAGCAAACTACAAAAAAAACTAAAGTTCCTCCACTTACAAGCTTTCACCCGTGCTCTTCTATGCCTCCTGTTAACTCGTTTATATGATGAGATGTCTTCGCGTAATGCAGAACCTTGTCATCAAGCATATCACAATGGTTCCCAGAAGTCTGCACTGGCGAAGACAGCTATCTACACGTCTTTGCTCCAAGAGGCAATTAAGGCAATGACATGATTCGTATATAGATGAACTCGAGTGCAATGCACGACGAGTCTCCTGCCTTATTGCGATGCCTTCAATGAATCTACCTTCTGACGCATACCCTCAATGGCGAGGTCAAATGCATCGGTCACTGTTTGTGCTAAATCAGTACCAGAAGGATATCTGTACAATACATTGGGAATCATGGAGATGAGCTTCTCGCGCATCTTACGTACTTGAGCTGGAGTGATCTGCTTCAAGATATCCTTAACGATGCATGTGCCATTCATTACACAATCTTCCGGAATGAAGACAGAGTAAGTGTCAAGGTCGGATGGAAGGTGCCAGGTGTATTGAGTTTCAGCCGTGTCTTTGTGGAAAAGGACAGGAATGCAGCCTGAAACAATAGAATCGATTGTTGATCGGCGGGTTGCAGTGTCCCCTCTGGGCTGCAAGCAAAAATCTGCCTGTAGAAGACTATCATAAATTGGCTCTGGGTTGTGACTGCACTTGATTGTAGCGCAATCAAGTCTTGAGCACTCGGTTGATGCATTGACACATTGTTGTGATAACTGGTCACGAATGCTTCCCACCTGGCCCGGCCTTAGAGCCCCAGAGAACGAGAATAATGCAGTGCGCTTTGTATCCCGCACTCTGTGGATCCAAAGCTCAAGGCTAGCGGAGGAAGATGGGTGGAAACCCACTGGATATGGGATAGCTTGCTCGTTTGGCCGCCATGGACGACGCTCTAGGACCATGAACGTAACATGCTTCATTGCATCCAAATCAAATAAGGACGTGCCCCAATCCTTGCCGCCTTCCTCCGGATGCGCAAAATCCCAGGCCGTTCTGCCAGCGATCATGAAATGATCTTGGCCTCCATATCGCCTCCAAGACTCCGTAGCATTTTGACGCAACCAATCAAGAAGCTCCAGACCTTGCTGTTGCAACCTCATCGACTCGTTGTACAGGTAAGGCAGCGCGTCCAGACCTGCGAAGAATGGCACATAAAATATGTCGGCATTGACTGGTGAGTCCGTCAAACATTGATAGGACTGCATCCTCTCGAAAAATATAACCTCCAGCATGTATGCATCAGTGCGATACCAATCATCGCGAAACATGGAAGCGCTGGCCATAACTCGCTCTCCAAATCCGTGATTCTGGTAGTGTTTACAGAACTTAATCCAATGCACCAATCCCCCTTCGCAGAATTGAAGTAGAGCAGTGTTGAAGCTTGAAGGAATGTCGTACATGTGTACTCTCCTTCCCTGACAAGTCTCCGATTGAAGCATCAATTGGTGCAAGGAAAGAGGCACCCCAGAGCTGGGGCACGCCCACCTTGTGAAGAGCACGATGAGCAACAAAACGCAGCATTTGATAGCCAGCTTTTTCTTCGGAGGTGGCGACATCTTGTGTATTTTTGGGGTGAACTTCGCACTATCCTTGCAAACACCACACAAACCTCAGCTCTCGCACGTATCTCAGGCGCTTAACGACACCTAATGCAAATATGGATTCATTCTACTCCTCCCCCCACCTTGTTTTCGTGATAAGAAAATGCAGGTTGCCGAGGAAGATATAGCGATCAATCTCGTAATTCGCAATTACTACTCATCTAGAACGTTCAATTTGCAATCCATCTGCAATTAACCATGTGCATTGAGAGGACCTAAACTGCTGGTAGCCAAAATAAGTAGAATTCAGAAAGAGAAGGGCCTACAATTGAAGCTCGCTGAGTACCCGGGGGGGATAGAGTACCTCATTGGCCAACTAGAACCGCTTTTCGAGCTCCCATCCCTACCACCGCTCACCTTGTAATGCTTGAATGGGTTCATCAACCTGAACTTCCTACTCCGTGTGTCCATACCCCTAACCCAGCTCGCAAGCGTCCACACCCAGAATTACGCCCAACACTTCCGCTTAACCTTCTTCAGAAGCAACCATGCTATCACGAATACATATCCACTATAGTACCCTCTACCTACATCAATACCACAACTCCTCCCGCGCTACTTCAAGCTCCCCGTCAATCACGACCTTCCACTCAGATCACCAGAAGAAGAAGAGAACAAAATAAAAAATAAAAAATAAAAAATCTCTGACTCTGTCTCTCTCAGTCACTCTCTCCCTCGCTCGCAGCTGCCCTCCTACAGAAGCCCGAGAATGCTGCGATCGCCACTCGAGCCAAACACAACTACCCGAGAATACCTCCTCCCCCCCCCCCGTTTCACAGGTCCCACGCTATTACTCAACAGCGCAGTAGCCTTGGGATCCTGCACAGGGCACCATAACCGACGAGCCCAGGTTCAAAATGGCCCCTTAGGCCTGCATGGTAGACCTAAACGGGCGCAAGGTGGGATGCGGGGCAGATCAGGGCCTGGACTGCGAGAGTGCCGTATGGAGATGCACGATCGCACGCACAGCAACACTATAGCCACCCAGCCAGCCAGCCAGCAATCAGCAGCAGCAGCATCGGCTGGAGCTGTTAGTGATGCTGCACTAGCAGCAGCAGCAGCAACAGAGGGCGTGGCCAGTGGGCTCCAAGAAGCACCCAGCCTCTCCTTTCCCCTTAGCCTCCTTGACCCGTTCCCCTTGGACCCGCCACCCGTCATTCCCTGCCACGTCGGCATTCACCCTGCCGTGCTGGCATCCGGCCCTGCCACGAAAGCTCCCTCGTGCTCTCGTGTCTCCCCGGACCCCCGTTGTGGAGTGTCTTGTTTGTTGTATGGTTTGTTTCTACATTCTTGGCAATAGCTGCAAAGGATGCCTTTACCATTCTTTGCATTACCATTGTTTCTTTATACTCATTAACCAAATGCATGACAATAATAATAATAATAATTTGCTTACATATCATCTATTATTCAGATTATCATTATGCATAAAATATTATCTATCTTTGAATATATATATATATATATATATATATTTTCGTTAAATTAAAGTAACTCAAAAAATAATTAAATAATTTGATAAATTGTTAAATTTGATGACTTGATTGTGTTTTTAGTTGAAATTGTGATTATAAACATTAACAACAACAATTGTACAAAAACTGAAAATTAACAAAAAATAAAATAAAATAAAATAAATCTCACTTGATATTTTTCATGCTCCAAAAAATTTCATCAGAATTTATATGGAGATTTTATATGAATTTTCATAATATTATGTATTATAAGTAATTTTCTTAAAATAAATTATTATATTATTAAAAATTTAAAAATATTTATAATATATAATTATATAACTTTAGAAATTTATAAAATATTAGAAACTAAAAGCTATTAATATGTTTAAATTAATTATAAAATAAATTCATGTTGAAAGCCAAAGAATTTATTAAAATCATAGATATTGTGTAATTTTAAAAATATAACTGAAATACACACATAAATATATATTACAAAAAAAATCTATTTAGTAAGCTAAATAATTATTATAAGATATATTAATTATACATTATATGTAATAGATACCTATATTATTAAAATAAATAGAAATAAATAGAAATAAATAGAAATAAATAGAAATATGTTGAAAAAATAATATCTTTTTTAAGAAGTTTTAAGAAAGTTTTTTAAACATGGATTAATGTCAAGGACATGAAATACAAATAACTAAAGTATCAAAATACTCTTATGTCACTTGAAAGAAATAAAGAATCATTTAAAGATGATATAATATTAAATTAGAATGACTATTGCTAAAGACAAGAATAGTAGAAACTCTTAAAACAAGACTGAGAACAAAAAAGGCATTGATAAGAATGAAGAAGTCTTCACTCTTATTTCTATATATATTATCTACCTAGGAGCTACGTGACAATATTCTATAGGACCTCTAACACATGTCCAATTTGCAAGATATGCGTGAAACTTATAAGACAAGTTTTATATATGTGCGCCACATAATTAGTTTGTTCCATAAGCTACCAACATGTGCAACATGTGGCTAACTTGTTAGCCAAGTTTCTATCCTACCAATCACCTATAGACATGAATAAAGATGAAATCACATCTATAAAGCTTCTAAGAAGCTTTTCTTTAAGATATTATCAAATTAACCTTCTTCTACCTATTTCTATTTATCTATATTAATTAGATAATTATTAGAATAAATCTTATATTTATGATATTATTTTCTTTTCTAGAGACAAATTATATGAGGAGTGGTAATTATATGTTGAGGAAGTCCAAGATGTATTGAATTGTATTTGCCACATACTCTAATCTTTATTTCTTTTGAAGGTAGTTAATAGGTCCTCTCATCCATCGATAGTATTTCATACCAAGGTAGGAGGACCACCCTAATATTTGTTGAGGCCTTCATAACTTCTTTCAAAGAAAATATTTGGAATACTATTAGGAATAATTCCTACCTTTAAAAGTATTACCAAACACCCAGAGTTTTTTTCAAGGGTGTGATATCAAACACATTGTATCTTGCCATCAATTTAAGGAAGAACATGTCATTTTTGAAGCTCTTTATCTCTATTCCATTGTCTTGAAGGTTGTGATAGTCGTAATGTCTCATCCAGTAAGTTAGTAAATAATAGTGTTTAAGTTGAATTTATTGATTGTTGATTTTTTATCTTTTTAATACTAAAAATTAAAAAAAATAACAAAAAATGAATCTTATCGTGAATCAGTTGGAAGGAAATTTAACGCAATAATTGGAGTCAAGTAGGAAGAAAATAATAGAGAAAAACTGCCAAATTGTCAAACACGGTCACCCTATTAGGGCAAAGACAGAATCTAAGCTAGTATTGGAGTGAAAATTAGCGGAGGAAAAGAAAAATTAGACGAATGATAAAGATCGCACTCAAAGAATTCTAAATGATCAAAAGCAAGAACTAATAGAGAATCGCAAGACATGGGATTTAAAAAAAGAGGCGCTGAAGTGCCAATTACAAGCAAAACATGAAAAAACAGCAAAATTGGAACAAAAAAAGGTGAAATTGGGAGATCAATAGAAAATTGAAATGGATAAGCTGCAGGCCGAAATTGGTACATTAAAGGGTGTAGTGGCAAAATTAGAGGGCAATTTAGTCAATGTCTTTCAGCCACAGGTATCTGTTCTGCCAATTTTGAGTATTAGTGAACTGGAGGAGAAGATGAAGCAACAAGAGCGCCAATTAGAGATAAAAGATGTCAAAATTCTACAATTGGAGGCTCAAGCTCAAGAATTGGGAGCGGATAACGAAGATTTATCAGCGCAATTGAAGGATAACCATATGAATTTATTGGAAGAAGATGAGGACGTACCACTAGAGCCAAATGCAGAGGAACCTCCTACGAAGAATCCAAGAGCATCCCATTCCAAAGAGCCAGCTTCATAATTAAAAATTCTTTTTATCAATTCTGTGTTAGTGAGGGCGCTGCACAATTAAGAATGGAGCTATGTAGAATGGGTAGAAATTTTATGATTTACGATACATAGCTTGTAGGATTAAAAATAGGCAATAAGTTGATAAATGGCCAATTTAAAAGACAGAATAGATGAAATTAGGAAAAGTAATTATTATCAGTTGTGTAGAAGTTAACATAGTCGAGATAAGTATAAATTGATTCGGTATAGAAGAATTGGGGCCAGACTATGATAGTGTTGAGCTGAGGTAAGCTTGGTGCTACCTCTTATTCTTATGTTTTGTATAGTGAAGAAGCTAAATTTCATTCCGATTGATTGATCTATGTCAATCATGGAGTATTATAATAAAAATAAATAATTCAATTCAATAATATATGAAAGAGTAAGGAATTATAATCGATTATTGCTTGAATTTGGTATAACAAATTGGCAGCCAAAGACTGGATATGTCGATGCAGTTTCATTATGAGTAAGAATATTATGCCATATTGGCTGTGAGAGTTGAGCAATGAAAGACAATTTTAGAGAAAAGATGATTTGTTTCAAAAGAAGTTCTTGGTGAGAAGTTATTTCCAGTGATTGGGGAGTGAAGTAGGATAAGTAGTCTATTGAGACATTGTAGCATTGCCAAATGTTGTTGTGCGATTGGAAGAAGATAGCAAATTATAGTAGGAGAATTTTGTGGAAGATTGGGTCACGAAGTTCATTCTTAGTTGCGGAGTAGCAATACCGATTGAGTGGTCGGCGTTATTTCTAAGCCTTAACGGGTGTATTAGACTCTGATGTTTGGAAGTGGTTAGTTGTGTGACCTTAACAGTTTAACTCAATGCGGTTAGTCTTTTCTTGTGTTCGAATCTCCCTTTATAAGTTTTCTCTAGGTAGTATAGGTAGAGTAAGCAAAATGACAAAATCACATGGAGTATATAGTAAACTACGACCCAAAAGATGGTTTGAGTGTACTAAAAAGAAAAATAATTGGGATCGATGAGAGTATCTTAAAAATGGTACTACATCTATCAATTGGCGAGCTTGCGATGGGCGTCAAAGTGTTTACTGATTTTAAATCGGAGAGTTATTTTAAAGGTGGTATTTATTGGAAAAAAATCAGGGATAGAAGGTGGCGGAGGCGCTCACACCGGAGTTAATGGAGTGGATGTAGTTTATTCAGAAGCAACTAGATTTGAACTGACATACCACATATATGTCTAAACGGCTATTGTTTGTGGCAATAGGAACACTGGAAGGAATGGTGTTTAATTGGATAGCGTTTGTAGCAACTAGAATCCATGCAGCGATGGTAGCCAAGCAAAAGATGGAAAAATTTGCATCCTTGCTCTGCTCCAATTATGTACACTCGGTGATTGTGTACATGTTGAGTCAAACATCGCCAACAACAGAAAAAAATATATACCCTCTCTAATACCTCTACGATGTGTTTGGAGTCTAACGGCACTAACAACTAGTCCAGGGGTAGTGGTGCATGAAATCGAGAAATCAAGTCGAGTGATGGAATGGGAGACTATTCTAGTAATTACATCAGGGCAAGCTCTAATTTGCTCAATAATCGAGAGGGTGACAAAGGTTCCAGTTTTGAATACATGAATACTAAAAGGAAAGAATCTCACGGACGTAATATTGGGTCAAATTTTCCAATTGGAGCTTACAATAAATAAGTTGGAAGGAAATTTAAGGCAACAATTGGAGATAAGCAGGAAAGAGATAATAAAAAAAAGTCGCCAAATTGCGGAATAGGATCATATTATCAAGGAAAAAGCGGAATCCAAGTTACTATTGGAGCAAAAATTAGCGGAGGAACAGGAAGCTTGAGCGAATAACAAAGAACATATTCAAGGAATCTTGAACGGCCAAAAGCAAGAATTAATAGAGAATCGTAGAACATGGGATTTAGAAAGGAAGGCAATGAAATGTCAGTTGCAATTAAAATATGAGAAGGTAGCAAAATTGGAATAGAAAAAGATAAAATTAGATGACCAATACAGAATTGAAACAAACAAGCTACAGACAAAAATTAGTGCCTTGAAGGCAGAAGTGGCAAAGTTGGAAGGCGATTTAGCCAATATTGGTTGGCCACAAGTATCTGTTTGACTACTTTTGAATATTGGTGAATTGAAGGCAAAGATGAAGCAATACGAGAACCAATTAGAAGTAAAAAGTATCAGAATTCTATAATTGGAGGCTCAAATTCGGGAATTGGGAGCAGATAATGAGGATTTATCAGTCCAATTGAATATTAATCATGTAGATTTATTGAAAGAGGATGAGGACTTAGCATTAGAACCAGATGCAAAAGAACCTCTTGCAAAGAATCTTGAAGTGTCCCAATCCCAAGAGCCTGCTTCATAACTAACAGTGTTTAAAAAATTTTTTTTTTTTTACCAATTTTGTATTTGCAAGGATATACACAATTAGGAGTGGGACTATTTAGAATAGATAGATAATTTTAGGTGGTAGAATAAGGATTAAAAATTGATAAATTGAATGATTAATCCAATTATTGGCCGATATAATTGATAACATAGGAAAATTAGTTAGAAAAGCACTTAAGGCAAGAAAGATGATGGTTGGTACCTCAATTTTTAGTATAAAGAGAATAGGGAAGAAGAAATTGGGGCCCGACTATAAAAGTCGAGAGTAGGGATAAGCTTGGTGCTACGTCTTTCTTTCATTTTCTTTTGTATTAGACTGTAGTAGAGAATCCGGATTATATTTTGATTGATTGTACCATATCAATTGTAAAATATAATAATAAAATAATAAATTCAATATATGTGGACAAATAAGAAATTATAATTGATTGATGTTTGAATTTGGTATGGCAAATTGGGAGCCAAAGATGAAATATATCGATGTAGTTTAATTGTGAGTGAGAATATTATGCCATATTGACTGTGTAAGTTGAGCGGTAAAAGAGAATATTGGAGATGATTCATTTTGTAGAGGTTCTTAATGAAAATTATTTCCAATGATTGGAATGTGAAGCGATTGTATGCAGCTTATTAAGACAGTGCAATATTGCCAGTTGTTATTATGAGATTAGAGAAAGACAACAAATTGTAGTAGGAGAATTTGTGGAAGATTGTGTTATGAAGTGTCTTCTTAATTGTGGAGTAGCAGAATTGATGAAGTGGACGGCATTGCTTTAGAGCGTTTGTATGTTCATTGGACTCTGATGTTGAGAGGTGGTTAATTGTGTGATTCTAATAGTGTGTCTCAGGTATTTAGTCTTTTTCCGTATTTGAATTCCTCTTTGTAGGTTTATTCTAGGCAATATTGATAGAATAAGTAAAATGACAAATCACACTCCAATAAGTGATTTATTTTTAATAAAAAAAAAATAAAAAAATATAGTGATATCACAAAAGACAATTTTTATTGATAAATCCTTTTATATTTAAGTAGGTGTGTACAAAAAGGCTCAAATTACCACAAAATCCTTCAATATCTTATTCATCTATAATTACTTATTTCTTTTCAAACTTTAGAATTTAATAATTTTTAATTCAATTATTTAATTTCTATAAAACTTTCTTCAAAGTGTAGATAATTTTTTTAAGCTTTATTATAAAAAAAAATCAGATACAAACTTACTGCTAATCATTCAATATCTTAAAAATCCTAGAAAGTGCTTAAAACCCTAGTTTAGAGACACCTAAGCACTATTTTCTTTATATCTCACAAATCCAAAATTCTAATATTACAAAATTTTTGCACATAGTCTTGCAATATGAACATATACACTTTAAAAAAATTTGAGCCAAAAATTTATCAAATTATCTAAGATATAGCTCAAAACTTAACTACTAGTCAAATAGGGTCACTTACTACCATTAGCATATAAGTACTAACTTCAACTTCCAATATCTCTTTCATTCTAGCTTAGATTTTATTAAACTATATATAAAAAATATAGTTGAAAAAGTGTTCTTTCAAATCATAGTTGTTGATCCTCTATTGCTTTCTGTATGTACAAGTTATGTCTAAAAGAATGACAATAGGTACAATTTTGACACCTTAACTTTGAGTGCCTATATCTCCTTCATAAAAAGTCCAATTCATATGAGATTTGCACTAAAACCATATCTAAAAATCCAAACTTGCTGATCCTAGCCTTTAATGTTCAAATCCCTTCAAAAAAATAAATCTTTATCCCTAATAAGTCCTTAGACAGTCTCCTTGAAGCCCATTGGGCATGATTTTTGGCCAATAGGAATAGAGACTTCTATCATCCATTTCCATTCATCCACATAGATGGCCTAACTACTCCTTTTTATACTAAAAACTTCTTTCTAATCCTTTTTTTTTTTATAAGATTTATATAATATGTATTCTAAATATCAAATAAAAGAAATAAGTATGATCTTAAAGATCACCAATGTTTAACAAAGGTGATTCAAGATATATAAAAGCTATTACCAATATAAAATCAACCTAAAAATTATTATTAAAAAGAAATAAGATTATATAAATTTCAATAATAATCTTTTTAATGGATCCCTTTTTAACTAACCACATTTTGTAACTAACAAAAATCCACTAATATGGCTCTATTTAGCTATATAATAAATTTTATATTAAATGTGTATATATATATATATATATATATATATATATATATATATGTAATATTTTTATATAACAACCAAATCACAATAAGACATCCAGATCCTCCAAACCTATGCATCCTCCAATATGCACCAAATAGAATTGAAGTTGTCATTAGCATCATATTATTGTTCCAGCAATATCCTCTTCAAAATCTAATTCTTTTTTTTCATTTGTAAAGAAGTCAATCTCTTCTCTTACATCTTCATGTGTTATATCTTGACTCCATTGTTTGAAGAGATTTATAGATTTTTCTGCAATTAGAACTTTAAGATGTATTCCATTTAATTTTTTTAGTACATATGTGGCATTATTTAAAATATTTACAACCATATAAGGTCCAAATTAGTACTTAGTAAATTTTCTAAGTATACTATATTGGTTATCCAAGCTACTATTATATACCGAAATCCAATCACCTTTCCGAATTTCTTTTGGCCTTAATCGATGTTGCTTATCAAATCTATCCTTATTTTTGATGCGTACCTCTTTTAGCCTTATAACTACTTTTTTTTTATATCTTGAGATCTTCTTTTTAATTCACAGATTTGAAATACAAGAAGTTCTTTTATAAATACATTATCTTGCTAAGATAAAATACTCCAAATATATATTTGGTCTTCAATTAGCATAATAGGCTTTTGTCCTTGTATTAATTTTATAGGTATATATTTAGTTACTGAATTATAAATAATACAATCAATCCATAGAATAAATGGTAATAATCTTAGTCATTCTTTTGTTCTTCCTTTACATGCTTTAATAATGGCTTAAACTATTGGAAGATGACCTTGCTCCATTTTGACATTACCTTCAAGATTATACATTGTTGTAAGTGCAAACTTGATTCCATACCTTTCAAAAAAATTTCTTGCCTCATGTATATCTAATTTTTCACAATCGGCAATAATCTTTCTAATACATCCATATCTATAAATCACATCTTCTGGTAGAAATCCACAAATTCCTTCAATGAATTTTGTTTGTAGGGCTCTTCTTTCCACTTGGTTAGATAAATCTTCTTGTGCTAAAACCAAATATCGCATTTGCTATAATCCCATAGGCATAGTAACTAAATCCACCATCCACTTATAATGTATTGCTAGAAGATATGTAGGATGTAATTTATCTTTATATCAAATCTCTAAATATATTTGGCAAGTTTGATATGATTCCACAAACTTCATCACATTTCTATACATATATATTACACCACCAATTTTTTTTTTTAAAGCTTGTTAAAAGTGGCATAAATACCTCTGTGACTAGCCACAAGCTATTATAGAATTCTTGGATCAATTGTTCTTGCATTTCTTTCTTATAAATTACTCTTTGCAGTATACTACTATCCCTTTTATACCACTGTTGTACTATAATTACTTACAATATATAAAAATTAATTAAAATACAAAACATATTCATAAATTTTAGTATGTGTTAGAATGGTTAGCAAAATATTTATAGGAACTGAAATAAAAAACTTTGTTTTGGTTTTTTTTTTTACTTTGTTTAGTTATGGCGTTTAAATTATATAAAATCTAAATATTTAGTATGAAGCCTTGAAAGGAAATTGGGGGCCAAAGATGAAGATTTAAACTACTAAGAGGCTTATTTGGAAGGATAAAGATAAGATAGGGATGAATGAAGGAAAGGAACAAAGTTCTTCATTCCAATTAGTCAATGATCATGTCCAATAGGATTTGAGGAGGCTATCTACAATAAGAATAAGGATTTTGGTGACTTCAAGGAGAACATTTGAAAATCAAAGACTAGGATTAAAAAGCTTGATTTTTTATTATAATTTTGGTATAAAAATTGAAATATTTGAAATTTTTATAAGAGAGGAGTAGGTACTTAAAGTTAAGATATACAAATTGTATCTACTATCATTCTTTTTTAAATACAAGGAGTTTTATGAGAGCTTTTAGAGACCGTGAGGTATAATTAGAGAGGTGAATTTAAGATCTACATTTAATATAGAAGAATTACTATAATTAAAGTTGTGAAGAAAAAAATATTGGGAGTCAAAGATAATAGACTGAATTCCAAGGTAATAAGTATGTTGTTTTATTGATAATAATGATTTTTATCATATCTTGAGCTTTTAAATGAATTTTTATTTAAAATTTTTTAAGAAGGTGTATTATTATACTATGAAACTATATATCAAAGTTTCATAGTATTTGAACTTTTAATTTGTGAAATATAAAGAATTTAATACATAGGTGTTTGTAAACAAGGATTTGAAGCTATTGGTAGGGTTTTGGTGATATCAAAAGATTAGTAATAAATCGATGGTTGAAAGTTGTGGTCATAGTTGTTAAAAATATATTAATACTTTATATAAATTTTGAATGAATTTGGACAAATGGAATAAAAGTTATAGATTATTGAAGTTTGGAAAATATTCCCTCCCTACGGATGAATGAGAGTTTTAGAATATTTGTTATATTTTGAGTGTTTTGATGAAATAAGACTTATGTATTGGATATAATAGCCCTATAAAGAAGTCTTTTATATAAATTTAGAGATTTTGTTATTTTGGATCTTAATTGAGTAATTAATGGCAGCCAAAAGCTCCATGCTTTCTTGAGGCAAATTCTCTCTACCACAATACGCTTTTATAAGTATCGACTATGTAAAAGGTAGTTGTAGGCTTTCTGTCTAATTTGCTTGAAATGAATATTATTTCATCCCAATTGCCTTGATAGCATTGTCGTACTGTAATTACTTACAATATGTAAAAATTAATTAAAAAATATTATATATTTATGAATCTAGATGTGTGTTAGAATACTTAGTAAATTAAATTAAAAATGGTTGATAGAAGAAAATTTATTTCACTTTATTTTTACTTGTTTCGATTATGGTATTTAAAAATTATAAGATCTAAATATTTAGTATGAAGCCTTGAGAAAAGATGGAAGCCTAAGGATGAAAATTTAAGCTAATATGAGGCTAATTGAGAGGGATGGAATTAAGGCATGGTCGGATGAAGGCAAAGAATGGGGAACTTCATCCCTATTGGTCGAATACCATGCCCAATGGACTTTGAGGAGGCTGCTTGCAACCTTAATAAGAGTTTTGGCAACTTGAAAGAAAGAATTAGGAAATCAAAAGCTAGGATTATAAATTTTAGGATTTTGGCTACAATTTTTGTACAAAAATTAGAGGATTTGGAATTAGAATAAAGAAGTTATAGCTGTTTGAAGTTAAGGTGTCAATTTGAGACATACTATTACTCTTTTGAGTAGAGGAGGAGTTGTACAATAGCTTTTGGAGATCACAAGGTGCAGCTAGAACGGCAATTTTAAGACCTACATTTTTTATGAAAGAATTATTGCATTTTAGAGTTTATATGAAGGAACTGTAGGGAGTTGAAGGCGGTACTTCCAAATCAAAGGCAATAAGTGAGTGGTTTTATTCATAGTAATGATTGGAGCCACAACTTAAGTTTTCACACAAATTTTTGGTTCAAACTTCTTAGAAAATGTGACATTTTGTATTAAAAAGCTATACATAAAAATTTTGTGGCATTTGAGCTTTTAGTTTGTGAGATATGAAGAAATTTGTATGTGGGTATATAAAGATAAGGGTTTGAAGTGATTGTTAGGATTTTCAAGATATCTCAAGATCCGCAATGAATTTGCAGTTGAGATTTGTTGTGGAGGTTGATAAGAATACACTAGTACCTCATGTAAAATTTTATTATGTTTGGGTAGTCAAATCAGAAGATATGAGGTGTTGAAATTCAAGAAAATTTTCACATAAGGATATAAAAGGTTTTAGAGAATTTTACCATATTTTGGATGTTATTGGTTACTTGAGGCTTGTGTATTTGATATAATTGCTCTGAAAGGGAAAATATACACATAAACTTAGAGCTTTCTTCATTTTGAAGCTTGATTGAGAAATTAGTGATAGCTAGAAGTCCAATGCTTTCTTGAGGCAAACTCTCTCAATTCCAACAGCATGCTCAAATAATATCCAATATCTATCCATTCTCTTTCATATAGTTCTTCTATAAATGATTTTTGATAGTCATTCTTTCTTTGTTGTGCTTTAAAATAGAAAGTAGTATCTACATCTTAGATATCATCAATCAAATATTTTTTTAATTTATATCTAGTCCAAGATAGTATATCCGCTATTAGAATATTTTTACCTGCTATATATTTGAATTTAAGATTTAAAGAAAAAAATTCTCTTTATACAAATATATACCATTTATATAGTTAAGCATGCTAAAATAAATCTTTCTATTATTTTATTAATTAAACATTATATAAAAAATAATACTTATAATATATTTATAATTTTTTATATCTTTATATGTAAAAAATATAATAATATATTCTTTATATTGTATGCATGATAATACAATATATGATTGATTATTAAAAAAATAAATAATTTCTTAAAGATATATATCTATGATTGAAATTGTTTGATTTTATAATTAGTTTATAATTAATAAAATTAAAAAGAGATTTTATAAAAAATAAAAAATAAAAAATAAAAAAATCTATTGTAGTTCAAATAGAAGTTTAATAAGACTAAATTATATTAATATTTTAATAAAATTACATTCTTATATATTTTATCTAATTATTATTTTAGTACATATAATGTGTATTAAAAAAAATCCTTTTATAATGAGATGTGTGCCATTATATAATCCTCTTATTATATTATATAATACCATTATATAATCCTTTTACTATATTATATAATATCGTTAAATATGATTTAACCTTTGATATTAGGTAATGAAGAATTATTTATTTTATATTTAGGATGTTACAAAATTGTGTTGAAGAAAAACCATATTCTTTTTTTATATTTGATAGACATAAAATTAACTTAAAATAATTAATTTCTTTGCTTGAAAACTTTTTTAAAATATCAAGAATTGATTTATTAATAATAGAATCCATTATAAATAAAAATTTATAATTTATATTATATTTTTGATCATTTATATGGTCAATAATATTATTAGATATCTTTTCAATCAAATCACTTATTATTTTAAATATTTAAATTATATTTAAAATATAAATTATATTTTTATCTATATTAAATTCTATTTAGAATAAAAATTATATTTTTATCTATACCTGATCTTATTTTATATCTTATAATGTAGGAAGTTTAATAGGAAGATTATCAATCCAAGCAAGATAATGTCATAGTTAAGGTTTATTCTAATAATTATGTAGTTAATATAGATAGATAGAAGTATGTAGAAGTAGATTAATTTGATAATATCTTATAGAGAAGCTTTCTAGAAGCTTAATAGATGTAGATTCACCTTTATATATGTCTATAGGTGATTGGTAGATTAGAAATTTGACCAACAAGTTAGCCATGTGTCACACATATTGGTAGCTTGTGGAACAAGCTAGCCACATGTTGCATATGTTGGTAGCTTGTGGAATAAGCTAAATACGTGGTGCACATATAGGAAACTTGTCTTGTAAGTTTGACATGTGTCTTTCAAGTTGGACACGTATTAGAGGTCCTATAGAATGTTGCCACGTAATTCTTTGATAGATAATATATATAGAAATAAGAGAAAAGTCTTTTTCACTCTTCTCAACACCTTTCTTATATCTAGTCTTGTTTCAAGAGTCTCTAGTCTTCTTGTCTTTGGCAATAGCCATTCTAGTTTTAATACTATACCATATTTGAGTGATTTTGAGTAGCATGAGAGTATATTTTGTTCTTTTATAATTCATGTCCTTGTCTTTGACAGTTTGATAAGAGCGAAGATTCATTATTCTTATTTTGGTGTTTAAAAAGTGAGTGGATTATTCCACTTCTATTGGTGCATTTGAAGGTTGTTGATTATCCATCTTTAAACTAACATTCTTTACTTTCTAATCTTAATTTTTTCCTTAAAAGAGAGTGAATCATCTCTCTTTGTAAAAAAAAATTATTTGATATTAGAAAATTACGGATTATCCTCCTCTAATTTGAATTGTAGAATTATTAAGATGGAAGGAAAGATCATGGATGCTACACTTAGCTAAAACAAGAATAGATTTATTATTATTGCAAATCTTCAAGAGTTTGTCAATCTTCTTAGAGTAGAAATTTCACAAATCATTAATATCAATTATGGACATAATATTCCTATGCCTATGGAAGAAGTCCAAAGCCTACTTAAGCAAGTGGATTGATAAGAGCCTTGCGATGTGGAATAGAATGACAAGGACCTTATCAATCAATTTTGTTATGGTTTGAAAGATAACATCAAAGACTTATTACTAACAATATAAAAATTAGGCTTTTTAGAATAATTTATTGCTCAAGCCATTGCATATAATAATCATTTATTTAAAAGGCATGAAGAATGTAGATTTGATTGGAGAGGATCAAATTAATTGATAATAGCAACTTTTAAGTTTTCAGAAACTTATCTAACTAAGCTAGATCCAATGCAAATTCATGCAGTATATTTTAAACCTCTCATTTAATAGGAAAAGACTCAATGATGTCAAGAAGGGTTGTGCTTGTATTGTGAAAAAGCAAAGCACACTGCTCAATATTATTCAAAGAAGTAATACAATTATAAAATAAAGAATTATGTTGCTAAAGAAGATAATATGTTAGAGAATGAGCTTCTCCAGCTACAATAGGGACCGTTGTTGTGATGTAACGCGACTATTAGGTAAAAGAGTGTGGAAATAATATATTATAGAAGATCTTAGTTCAAAATATTGTAGCAAATTATCTTAAAAAAATAGATAATAGTAAAAAGGGAGTAAAACTAATGAGTGTTAATGCTGCCCTTTTTACAAATGAGCTTCTATTTACTTTGTAGGGCCATAAGTAAGGCAAAACAAAGTAGATTGGAAAATAAAATAATACAAGCATACATAAGAGGGAGTTAAGAAGAGGTTTCAGAAAAACTTACCACAAAAATCTTGAAATAGATACCCTGAAAAGACCGGTTATGAGTTGGGATCAAAATCAGACCCCAAGGCACAAAACCGCATGCCTATGGCGGATTTGAGTGGCTTTTACAGATCGAAGATTAGAATTAGAGAGTGGACTTGAAGGATTTTGTATAGAAGTTGATTTTGAGTGATTTGGAGAAAAAATGACTTTGTAATAGCTTTGCAAAGTTATGATTGTTTTTGGCAACTTGGGATTTTGTGAAATAAAATAAGGTTGATGTTTTAGGCAATTTCAAAAGTTTTGTAGTAGATCTACGGCTAGAAATTTGTGGATTTTTGGATATTGTTGTTAATGTGTGCTGTAAATTTGAGCTGAATCTAATGGTTTAGTTGTACGGAATTGAGGTTTAAGTGGGTCAAGGTCTCAGAAATTAAGTTTTGAGGGTCAGTTAGGATTTTTGAGATCTTGAGCAAACTTGAGCAATCTTGGATTGGAGTAATTTGTATTTGTGTACATAATAGACTTATTTTTCTATACACATGAGTGATTTGAGACTGATTGAATGGTGAAAACGGGAGAAATCAGCACTGGAAGATCAGCATCAAGGTTGGAGAAGGAGGCCGACCAACACCCGAGAAGTTTTTGGGATTTTTCTTCCATTTGGTGAGTTTGATTTCCTTCAAATTTGTTGTTCTTGTTGTTGACTAAGAGGTTGAAAGGTATACAAAGTTTTAAGTAAGATCAATGGTCTAATCAACAGATATTGAGGTTCTAATTTTTCTTAGGATTGATTTGAATTGGTTAGAATTTGGTTTAAGATTTTATTTGGGTTTGGTTTAGGATTTAGGGTTTGCTTAGGGTTTGGTTTAGGATTTAGGATTTGGTTTAGGGTTTAGGATTTAGGATTTGACTTAGGATTTGACTAGAATTTGATCAAGGTTTGACAAGGGTTTGACTTAGGATTTGACTTAGGGTTTGATTTAGGTTTTGACTAGGGTTTGACCCAGGGTTTGAATAAGATATGACTTAGGATTTTAAGATTCTATTTTTAGTATTTTCTAAATTTAGCATTTTATATATTATTTTCTATTATAATTAATATATAATTCATTTATTCTTCTTTTGTAATTGCTTAAAGATTGGATCAAAATTTGATTAGTATTATTAAGATTTAATAGAAGTTTTTTAGGATTCTATTAGAGTTGTTAGGATCTTGTTGTTGTGTATTTCCTTTTTGTCTTCCACAGCCAGGTGTCTGGAGCATTCTTGAGCATTCTTGAGCAAAATTGCACATATTACGATATCGTGCATCTAGAATCATGTGCAACACCTTGTAGAGGTCCTATTCTCTCTTTTGATCCCTCACCTTATTTTACAATAGATGTATTTATAAGACCTAAAAATCACAAAGTCCTTGCCTTATTAGATTCAGGAGCCTCAGCTTGTTTCATAAATAAAGACTTTGTCAAAAAATAAGAAATATCTCTAATCAAGAAATCTAAATTCATGCACATAGAAATCATAGATGGTGATTCATTGTCTTTTGAAGATATTATCCATGAGACTCTTCTTTTAGATGTAGCAACTAAAGAACATAATAGTATAGTAATATTTAATATAATTAGATCTCCCTCTAATCTAATTATTTTAGAATTATTGTGGTTAAAAAATTATAATCTTCAAGTAGATTGGACTTCTTGTAATGTTAATTTTTCTTGTAGTTTAATCCAAACATCCGCTAGTCAAATAAATATACATAATTCTAATACATCCAAATCCTTATTAATAGGTGTAAAAGCTTTCATATATGTAGCAAAAGAAGGATTATCTTTTGTTATATATGCTATATCTATTTTAGATGTCGAAAAGACTACAAGTGATATTCCTAGTCAATATCATGAATTTCAAGATATTTTTGAAAAGAAGAATATAGATATTCTTCCAAAGCATCGACTATATGATTGTTCAATTGATTTTTAAGAGGGAGCTTAACTACCATTTGGACCAATATATAATTTATTACAAAATGAGTTGGCTGCATTGAAGGAATATATTGATAAGAATTTAGCTAAGAACTTCATATGCCATTCAAAATCTCCAACAAGAGCTCTTGTTTTATTTGTGAAGAAAAGAAGAGAGATTGTTGCAGATGTACATAGATTATTGAAGACTTAATAAGATTACTATCAAGAATAGGTATCTATTACCTTTGATTTCAGGACTTCTTGATCAACTTAGTCAAGTAAAGATCTATACAAAAATAGACCTGCGAGGAATATACAACTTGGTCGGCATTAAAAAAGGTGATGAATGGAAGATTGCATTTCAAATTAAGTATGGGCATTTCAAATATAATGTCATATCTTTTAGACTTATAAATGCACTAGCTGCTTTTCAACATCTTATAAATGATATTTTTTGTGAATTTCTTGATGATTTTGTTATCTATTATTTGGATGATATTTTGATCTATTCTAAAAATAGAGAAAAATATGAACTTCATGTTCATTGTGTATTACAAAAACTTAGAGATGTAGGGCTATATGCAAAGATAGAAAAGTGTGTATTTCACACTTTTCCATCTCAAGTTGACTTTTTAGGATACATCATCTCAAATAATGGTTTTAAGATGGATTCTAAGAAAGTCCAGACAATCATGGATTCCAAAAATAATAAAAGATGTGCAATGCTTTTTGGGATTTGCTAATTATTATCAAATCTTCATCAAGGATTTTTTTTCAAGTTGCAATTCCATTGACATGTTTAACTTATAAGAACAAACTTGAGTGGAATAAAAAAGCAAAAGCATCATTTAAAGTTTTGAAGACAACTTTTACTTCTACACCAATCTTATATTGTATCAACTTTTCTAAGGCATTTTGTGTAGAAACAGACACATCAAACTTTGCTTTAGATGCGATATTATGACAAATGAAAATAGATGACAAATTCTACCTAATAGCTTTTTATTCCAAGAAATTTTCAATAGCAAAAATCAACTACAAAATCCATAATAAAAAACTTCTTACAATTGTGGACTCTTTTCAAGAATGACATCATTATCTTGAAGATGCTTTTAATCTAATCACTGTATATATGGATCACAAGAACCTCGAGTATTTTATGTCAGCACATGTGTTGAATTGTCATTAAGCTCGTTGGAATATGTTTTTGTTAAGATTTAAGTTTTTTATCACTTATTGGCTAAAAAAACAACAAAATTCTATTTGATGCCCTTTCTAGACATTCTTATCTTGCACTAAAAGAAAGAAATTCAGCTTTTGATTAACAAAGAATAATCTTCTTGAAATTGGAGCAATTTCATCTTTGAGCAATGAAATCAATATTGATTGTTAATTCAACTTTTGTCAAGCAAGTCCAATTAAATATGTCTTTAGACCCTCTTATTCATGACATCAAGAATAATTCATCTAAATCCCATGATGCTTCTAAGTTTGAGTTTAAGAATGATCTACTCTGTTTTGAAGGATACATATATGTTCTAAAAGCTGAAATACAACTACATGCTCTTAAAGCTCATCATAACTTCCATGCAATAGGACATTTTGGATATAACAAGACTTTGGAACTAATATTAAGAAATTTTTAGTGGCTTCAAATGTAGAAGGCCATTAAAAAGTTTGTACAGATGTATAACATTTGTTTAAGATCAAAAACTCCTTGTCATTGATCTTACGGACTTTTCTAACTATTACTTGTATCCAAACAATCTTGATTTTTTGTTTCTATGGATTTTATTACAAATCTTTCAAATTCAAGATCATATGATTTTATATTTGTGATTGTAGATCGTTTCACCAAAATGGCCCATTTTATATCATGTACAAAATCTATCATACGTGAAGAAATAACTAAACTCTTCCTTAATAATATTTATTGCTATCATAGATTATCAAAAGATATTATATCAAATAAAGAGATGCAATTTGTATTAAGATTTTAGGAGATCCTTTTCAAAATATTGAAGGTCTATATAAAACTATCTTTAGCTTTCCACGTTCAAATTAATAGACAAATAAAATGGATAAATCAAGTTTTGGAGCAATATTTGAGATGTATCATCAACTATCATCAAGATGATTAAATAATTCTTTAGTCATTGATAGAATTTTCTTATAATAATTTGATACATTTGTCTACTCAACAAACTCCATTCTTTGCAAATTATGGTTATTATCTATGACTTGATATTTTTAATTTTTTAAAGGTTGATAATCTTATAGTGGAAGATTTGGCAAATCGATTGTTAGAGCTACATATAACAATGAAGGCACAATTAAAAGAAGCTCAAGAACAACAAAAGATCAATATAGATGTTTATTATAAGCAAAAGCCTCAATTCCACATGGGCGATAAGATATGGTTACTTTGTCATAATATCAAGACTGATTGTTCTTGTGACAATTTAGATTATTATAGGTTTGAATTATTTTTAATTTGTGAATAGATTAATATAGTTGCCTATTGATTACATCTACCAAAATATATGAAGATCTATCTTGTATTCTATGTGTCATTGCTTGAGCCATATAAGATAATGTATATACAAGAAAAAAGACAAATGCCACTGCCTCTTATAGAAATAGATAACAATGAAAAATTTGAGGTAGAAAAGGTCTTAGATTTGAGACAACGTTGAAATCTATTGAAATATCTTATACATTGGGGGTATCCTCTATTGAGATAAATAAGTAATAGTAAAAGTAGAGTATATTATCTTGTAGAAGATATTACCTTAGGTAAGTTGCTAATGGTCAAAGGATTGACTCTTGGCATATAGAAAGGGCATCCTATGGATATAGGATGCGGTCAAAGATCAAGAGTCAAAGTCAAGAGGATAAAGGATCTACTAAGGAATATCCAAAGAATAGATAAGAGTCATTAGTGCATGGCATAGGATACCCTCGAGGTAAACAAGATGCCAACGGATCCCAAGGGGCATCTTAGTCAAAGTGTAAGAGTCATTAGTGCATGGCATAGGATACCCTCGAGGTACGCAAGATGCCAACGGATCCTAAGGGACATGTAAGTCAAAGTCAAAGAGTGGAAGTTGACCATTAGGGCAGCAACCACCACCTATAAGTATCGGGTGTTTGGAAGAGAGAGTCATCTCATTCCACACTTCTCTTTGTGTGCAACCTTGCTGATTTGTACTCATACTTACTTGTGTTATGCTTATGGTGTTTTCTCAATAGGTTATGGGCCCACACACACTTTGTTGTGCTATTCAAGTAAGTTCAAGGCATTCTCTTGTTGTTGCTCTTGTGTGGAATAGATCTTATGGTAGTTGCTGATGTTAGAGTTTGTATGATCTTAACTTCTTATTTGGCATGAGGAGGTGCTGATATTAACATCATACATATCTAACATCTCTTTGTGGATTCTCTACTCCTTGAATAGTGAGTTGGAGAGCATATTGAAAGACCTTGATAGTGTCTTTGTTGAGTTGTTGAAGTTAGTTGGACTAACATTCATTTTTCATAAGATTGTGATTTGAGAGAAAGATTGAAGTTGCTTGTGAGGTTGATGAGAGTGCTCATACTGATTAGAAACTTCAAAAGTTGAGTTGAGAGTGTTTTGAGTGAAAAACCACTCTTTTGTTCACAAGAGGGCATTCTGAGATTTTGCTTGTGCAAAATTGTTTTGGTGTTTATTAACACATAAAGACTCCTTTTCTTGATATTTTTTGATACACTACTCCTTAGACATGGCTTCTAGTGAGGGTGAAGGTTTGAGAGTGATTGAGAAGTTTAGAGGCAACAATTTCTACCATTGGAAGGTCAAAATGGAGCTTTTGTTGGCGTCTTTGGACCTTTGGGACATTGTTGATGAAAGTGAAGACCCTCCAAGCATGGATGCTGATATCAAGGAGCACAAGGACTTCAAAAGACGTGAAAAGAAGGCTTTTGGCATGATTGCCACCAATTTGGATGAAGCCAACTTTTCTCACATCATCTCTTGCAAAGGACCAGCGGAAGCATGGAAGACTCTTTGCAACATTTATGAGAGCAAGAACTTGTCCAACATCCTCTTCACAAGGAGGAAATTCTTCACTTGCAAGATGGAAGAAGGTGAAGACCTCATGGCTCATGTCAATAAGGTAAAGGCTCTTGCAAACCAACTAGCAATTGTTGACAAGCCTTTAGAAGATGGTGATATTGTCATGACCTTGCTCATGAGCCTTCCCGAGTCCTACAACTACCTTATTGTAGCATTGGAGTCCATAAGGATCAAGGAACTCACCATGGACTATGTGACGGCAAGACTTGCACATGAAGTGACCAAAAGGAAGGAAAAGGAGCATCATAGTGAAGATTCGGCTCTCTTCTCAAGACAAGGCAAAGGTAGCTATTCCTACCAACGTGATAATGTAAGAAGCAATGTAAAAACTTGCTTCATTTGTGGAAAACCAGGTCACTTTGCACGAAATTGCTACAAGGCCAAGAAAGGAGAGAGAGAGAATGCAAACAATGCTCGTGATGAAGTTGGAGGAGATGATTATGCATTCATGGCAAGTGAAGGCACTTCCATGGCTGCCATGTCCAAGTGGATTGTTGATTCGGGTGCTACCAAGCACATGACTCCATACAAGTGTTCATTTGACACTTATGAAGCAATTTCAGCAACAAAGGTTTGGTTAGGAGACAATGGCATGGTACAAGCTATTGGAATTGGCTCCATTGTGGTGGAGATTGTTGTGAAGAACCAAACCAAGAGGATCAGATTGAAAGAGGTCCTACATGTGCCAAAGATGAAGAAGAACCTTCTTTCGGTGAGCAAACTTGTTTCAAGTGGTTGTAAGGTGCAATTTGATATGAATGGATGCTTTGTGAAGACAATGGAGGGTGATGATGTTTTAAAGGGCTTTAGAGATGGCAACCTCTACTTCATCAATTGTAAAAAGGTCAATGGAGTTGAAGTGGCGGCATTTGCTGATTTTCCACAAGATCAAGATAAGTTTGGCATTTGGCATCGACGCCTTGGTCATTTGAATGCCAAAAGCATGAAGGAGCTCCAATCCATGGTAAGTGGTTTAGATCTTGGTCAATGCTACAACAATGCTACCACACTTGCTTGTGAAGGTTGTATTCAAGGCAAGCAACAAAGGGCTTCATTTCCAAGTGGAGTTGCAACACGTGCAACTAAGTTGTTGGAGATTGTGCATTCGGATGTTTGTGGACCTATGAGGACGCCATCAATAGGAAGAGCAAGGTACTTTGTCACATTCATTGATGATTATTCAAGGAAGGTGTGGATCTTCATCCTTAAAACCAAGAGTGAGTGTTTGTCAAGGTTTAAGGAGTTTAAAGCACTTGTGGAGAAACAATGTGAGTGCAAGATCAAGGTGTTGCGCACGGACAATGGAGGTGAATACATGTCAAAGCATTTTGATGAGTATTTGAAGATTCAAGGTATTGCAAGACAAACCTCCACTCCTTACACTCCACAACAAAATGGAGTTGCTGAAAGAGCAAATCGAACCATTGTGGAGATGGCAAGGAGTATGCTTCATGCTCAAAACCTTGGACATGAATATTGGGCGGAAGCCGTGGTAAATGCAGTGTATACAAGAAATAGATGTCCTACAAGTGCACTCACATCAATGACTCCACAAGAAGCTTGGAGTGGGAAGAAACCTTGTGTTTCACATATGAGGACTTTTGGATGTGTTGCTTATGCAAAGGTACCAGATTGTATGAGGTCCAAACTTGATGCAAAAGGTACAAGATGTGTGTTTCTTGGATATTGTGAAGGTACCAAGGCATATAGGCTAATGTGCTTGGATTCCAAGAAGATTATCAAAAGTCGAGATGTTGAGTTTTTAGAGCATAAGAGTGCTTGTGAGCACTTGGAGATGTGTCCAAGTGGGAGTAATGGTGGATTTGTGGACACATCTTCAAATTCAGCAAAGAAAGAAGAAGATGAAGCCATTGAGGATGGTGATGAAGGTGAAGAGCCAAAGAAGGTCCCTAGTACAGTTAAGACCAACAATGAAGGAAAGGAAGATGTTGAAGATGATGATGATGATGAGGAGTACCAACCTTTGAATGAGAAGAAACAAGGCTTAAGACAAAAGGGAGTTGGAAGAATGCATGGAGGTGAATCTTCTTCAAATGAAAGGAGATATCCTATGAGAGAAAGAAGACCACTTGGTGAATGGTGGAAGAACCACATCTTTCCTCAAGTAAGTGAAGAACATGCTAATGTTGCACTCCTTGCTGATCCATTGACTTTATGTGATGCAATGAAGTCCACGGATGCTATGAAGTGGGAGAAGGCCATGGAAGAAGAGTACAAATCACTCATGGACAATGGAACATGGGAATTGATTCAACTTCCATCAAATCGGGCTTCAATTGGTTGTAAGTGGGTGTTTAGAACCAAGAGGGATGCAATGGGCAATATTGTGAGATATAAAGCAAGATTAGTTGCTAAAGGATACTCACAAGTTGCTGGTGTTGATTTCAATGAGACATATGCTCCCGTGGCCAAATTCACCACTATTAGAACCATTGTGGCAATTGGGGCAGCAATGGACTTGGAGATGCATCAAATGGATGTGAAGACGGCTTTCTTGAATGGAGAATTGGAAGAAGACATCTACATGGATCAACCTCAAGGATTTGTTGAAGAAGGCAAGCAACATCTTGTTTGTAAGTTGAACAAATCATTGTATGGGTTGAAACAATCACCAAGAGCATGGTACCAACGGATTGACACATTCTTTGTAAATGAAGGATTTGTGAGGAGTGAAGCTGATCATTCCATGTATGTGATGCAATCAAAAGAGTTCTTATTGATTGTAATCCTCTATGTTGATGATTTGATCATCTTAACCAATACCTTAAAGATGATGGATTGGTTAAAGGCTAAATTAGAAAAGGAGTATGAGATGAGTGATTTGGGAGAGCTTCACTATTGTTTAGGAGTGGAATTTGTAAGAGATCGTGCTAAGAAGACCATTACAATGAGCCAAAGGAAGTACATTGAAGAAGTGTTGAAACGATTCAACATGGAAGATTGCAAACCCATTGGAACACCATTGGAGGCAAATTTGAAGTTGATGAAGCTTACGGATGAGGAGTTTGCTGAAGTTGAAGGTGAAATGCAAGGTGTTCCATACAAGGCAGCAGTAGGTTCTCTCATGTATGCAATGGTTGGCACAAGGATGGATCTTGCATATGCGGTAAGTGTTGTGAGTCAACACATGTCAAAGGCTGGACCAATCCATTGGGCAATCATCAAGAGGATCATGAGGTACTTAAAAGGCACATTAGACTTCAAATTGTGCCTTGGAGGTGATAATACTACTTTGCATGGTTATTGTGATGCGGATTGGGCAGGAGATGCAAATGATAGAAGGTCAACAACGGGATATGTATTCTTTGTTGGAGTGGGAGCAATTTCATGGAATTGTAGGAGACAACCAACAATTGCAAGGTCACAATGGAGGCGGAGTACATGGCAGCAAGCCATGGAGCAATGGAAGCAATTTGGTTAAGACAAGTTTTGGAGGACATTGGACTTGTGCAATTGGAAGCAACTCCAATGAAGTGTGACAATCAAGGATGCCTTGCTTTTGCAAAGAATCCAAAGCATCATTCAAGAACCAAGCACATTGACATTCAACATCACTTCATACGAGAGAAGATTGAAATGGGAGTGATTGACATGAAGTATTGTCCTACGGAAGACATGCTTGCTGATTTGTTGACAAAGGTATTAGTGAAGGATAGGCATGTCATGTTGACAAAGGCATTAGGTTTGAAAGCCTTTGACAATTAGCAAAGTGGGAGTATTGAGATAAATAAGTAATAGTAAAAGTAGAGTATATTATCTTGTAGAAGATATTACCTTAGGTAAGTTGCTAATGGTCAAAGGATTGACTCTTGGCATATAGAAAGGGCATCCTATGGATATAGGATGCGGTCAAAGATCAAGAGTCAAAGTCAAGAGGATAAAGGATCTACTAAGGAATATCCAAAGAATAGATAAGAGTCATTAGTGCATGGCATAGGATACCCTCGAGGTAAACAAGATGCCAACGGATCCCAAGGGGCATCTTAGTCAAAGTGTAAGAGTCATTAGTGCATGGCATAGGATACCCTCGAGGTACGCAAGATGCCAACGGATCCTAAGGGACATGTAAGTCAAAGTCAAAGAGTGGAAGTTGACCATTAGGGCAGCAACCACCACCTATAAGTATCGAGTGTTTGGAAGAGAGAGTCATCTCATTCCACACTTCTCTTTGTGTGCAACCTTGCTGATTTGTACTCATACTTACTTATGTTATGCTTATGGTGTTTTCTCAATAGGTTCAAATACAATATTAGTGAATGCACATGAGAACCATCTAGGAATCCAAAAAATGCATTAGTAAAAATCAATGCATTTTATTGAAAACATCCATCAAAATCACAATAAAGAATTAAGAACATCCTTGCTATAAAGCCAAGCAAGTTCAAAAGAGGTTTTATTCTATCTTGTATCATTGTTTGCTATTTCTTTGAATTTGTTCATGTTAAAAGAAATAAAGAATCAACAATCCATGAATTTAGCTTAAGAACCATTATTTGCTAATTTATCAAACGAGACATTACGACTATGATAACCTTCAAGACGACAGAATAGAGATGAAGATCCTCAAGAATGACATGTTCTCTATCAGATTGATGGTGAGATACAATGTGTTTGATATTCCAACCTTGGAAGAGATTCCTGATATTTGGTGATATTTTTAGAAATAAAAACTACTTCTGAGAGTGTTCCAAATGTTTTCTTTGAAGGAAGTTATGAAGGTCTCAACAATGATCAATTAACAAGGTGGTCCTCTTGCCATGGCATGGGATACTATCAGATATAAAAGTAGATTAATTTGATATTATCTTATAGAAAAGCTTCTTAGAAGCTTTATAGACATGGATTCATCTTTATACATATCTATAGCTGATTGATAGACTAAAAACTTAGCCAACAACCTAGCCATGTGTTGTATATATTGATAACTTGTGGAACAAGCTATGCATATGTTGTACATGTTGGTAGCTTGTGGAACAAGCTAAATATGGGGCATATATATAGGAAACTTGTCTTGTAAGTTTGACATGTGTCTTGCAAGTTGGACACATATTGGAGGTCTTACAGAATGCCACAACGTAGTTCTTAGATAGATAGTATATATAGAGACAAGAGAGATGTCTTTTTTATTCTTATCAACGCCTTTCTTGTTCTTAGTCTTATTTCAAGAGTCTCTAGTCTTCTTGTCTTTGGCAATAGCCGTTCTAGTTTTAATACTATAACATCTTTGAGTAATTTTGAGTAGCACATGAGTATATTTTGTTCTTTTATGATTTATGTCCTTATCTTTGTCATTGACAGATAATACTTTTTTTTTTCTTTGGATATGTATAAATTCTAGGATTAGATCTAATTTTTTTATCATTTTTTATAAAAAGACATTTCTTCTTACATATAGTTAAATCACTAATAAAATAAGATATAATATCTAATTTTTAACACAATTCAAAAATCTCTTTAAAACAAAATTATAGAAAAAAATTATTACTTTGATTTGGCTTATTTAATATGAAAAATATTCAATTAATATATGAAGAAATTTTTTTTATCAATAATACCAATAATTTTTGCCACATATGCATCTTAGAAATATTCAAATAGAATTGTATAGATTTTCAAATTACCATATATTAAATGTATTTAAAGATAAAGAACAACCATTTTCTACTAACTAATCTAATATGGGCTTTAATCTTATCTTTTAACAATATCTAACCTCTAATAATTATTATTGCCAATAAACTAAATTACATCAAATATATGAAAGTCTTATAGTTTCTTATTGTATTTTTAAATAATAAAAATAATATTTTTATAATATAAATTTAAAATTTAAAAATATAAAATGATGAAAAAAATTTAAAGATTATTTGATTTCAATTTATAGCATATGGTAAAGTATGATGAAGGAAGACATTAACTCTTGTTGATAAGAATCCTTAAAACAAGCCAAAATATCTAAGAAGTTTGGAAAAAGAATTTGGTTAGAGAGGATAAATTTTTCTATATATAAATAGAGGTACCTTTTTGAAGTAGAATTATGTCCCCCCTCTCCTTCAAGCTACATATAATATATGCAAATTGGGAGCCCTAACATAAATTCCCTCTATGTAAATACCTTTTATCAAGAAATTGAGCAAAAAAATTCATCGAATTTTTTTTATTACATTATAAGTAAATAAATAAATTTTGGTAGTTTGCTGATCATCCAAAACATATTCTGCATAGAAAAACGTCCATGGGCAAGAAAGAATCCCACACTCCCTCCACCTGATCATGTCATGCAGGAAGTAGACGACCAGGTAGCTGGAGTATTGTACTATACCCCAAATGAATGATATCCAGAAGAGCAAAGCTTATCATGCAACAAGATGGTCAAAGGAATGTGGCCAAAATATTTTCCCCAAATAGACCACGACACACATGCTGCAGAGGACCTAAATGGTCTCCTCAGCAAACAGTGAAAGCAGGATTGGCATGTGGGTTCTATTGCAACAGAGGTGATTGCTCTTTCAACAGTGCACAATCAAACAGACAACTAAATAAATAACCCAACTAACTAGTAAATAAAGAAGGAATGAATGCGATGGAGGGATCGTGATTAGAATACCAAAAGCAGTGGCAGGGGAGAGGAGCTGGGACTCACGGGGAGAGGGAATCGTGGAAGGTGGTGATGGCGTCGCCAATCCTGCCGTGACTCGCGGATTCGTGCGCTTCTGACACACATGTCGGAGCTAACTCAAATGGGAACGGTAAACTCGACCCACCAGGAGTTAGCAAGCCCGCCTTTGCAATGGCGCGACTTGCGCACCACCCAATTCCTGGATCCATGTGCAATCCCATTCCCCCCCACCACTCAATTCGCCCGGAATCTGAGCGTTTGGCGCACTGTTTACCTACTGCGAGCTCTGGTTTTTGCGCTTTCGTGCCCTTGAGCATCCTCGCCTGAAGGTTCTCTGTCTATTTTTGAGAAATGAATCCTAGGGAAATGATTTTTTATTTTTTATTTTTTATTTTTCGAATCAAGAAGAACGGAGAAGGCGGATCTGGAGAGTTCGGGCCGGTGCATACACTGCGAGCCGCGCCGTGGACGTGAGGACTTTCGTGCTGCGGTCACACAGTACCCTCAGCTTACTTGGAGGACCTTGATAAGGCTTGGAAAGCCTGGGTGGTTGGACGGGGCGCTGTCCACAATACTTGGCGCCGCGAAGCATTTTAGTCGCTGTAGGCGACTCTCAGTGACCAAGTTCTTTTTTCGTTTCGAGATGTCACTTCGTGACGATGTGAAGGCTCGGTGTGAAAAATCGGCGGATTTGCCCTAAGAGGGCAATGGGACAAAATCTCCCTTCCAATCCTGTGATAGTGAAGCAATGCCGAGTCTATTCCCATGTACTTGCAACTGCCGAAGAGAACATATTGTCAATCCACTCTAATTGTGTTCAACAGACGGCCTAAATTTGAATACAAGATTTCCAAGCATTGAAATCAGGGATCACGAAAATTGGGCATAACTGAAGCAAAACTAGACCTATAAAAAGCATAAAGAGCCCTCCATGTAAATCGGGACCCCAAACCTCCCCCGGAGCAGAAATATGCAGACCCGTCTGATGCAACCACTTCACTGTCGGTCGCGACGAGTAATGTGGAAGTGTACAAAAGATGAAAAGCTTCGCAACGAGCGAGCTTGAGTCATCTTTTGGGTCTATGGTGGGAAAGGACTGGAGGCGCAGCACATTCTCGTGGTTTACGAGGTACCAGTGTGTCCAGGTAGGTTGGTTTAGTGGGGATGAAGGTGGGAGACCGTTTTTGAAGACGAGGTGGGAGACTGGCGGGTTGTGGCGCCATTGAGCCGTCGCTGACGAGGAGATTGGGACCGCGTCTCTGCAGTAGGCTGGACAGCGACTTCTTCTATTGACAGGGTGTAGTCGGAGAGCGCGTTGTTGTAAATTCATGGTGTTTCAAAAGTGTGACTCGTGTGATTCAACCAGCTGTGGTTGTCACCGCAGTCACCGCAGGCGGGGTCTCTCGAGTTTTCAAATTTCCCCAGGAGCGTCCTGGTAGGAGTTTACAGGACACGTTTCCCGGAACCAGTGTTCTCGTTGGTGCATTAAGAGTAGTTAGTCATTTCAATCACCGATGCAAGAATGTTGAGGCACTAATCTGCAGGTTGGGGCCGTTGAAATTTTGATTTCTCGTCGTGCAAAGACCTGGAAAATCTCCAGTGACATGTTCGGCTAATACTTGTATCTTTCCAGGGTGGCCGGAGGTGATTATTCTAGGAGTGGGTTTCCTGCTCGAGAAGTTCATTGTCCAATCTAGCAGGGCTCTGGACTATAGACCTCGATCCCTACTCCAGAGATGAAGCATCGAGGGGTTCATGTTCTTTCTCAGTGATTTTGGACACGTGACTTATCTTTTTTCTTTGCTGCAATCGCCAGGCGATCGATTAGCAGAGACGCGTGAGGTGCACGTTAGAGACGTTCGACCTAGCCTGTGTGCGCAAGGATGCCGATGCGAATTGTCTAAGAAACGTGGAGTGATAGTGCTTCGGAACTCAGAGAGTTAGCTTTTGAGGAGTGTGTTGCTTAAACCTAGATAGCTTCGTCACGCAATGGATGTCCCCAAGATGTCTGCGAAGAAACACCGGGCACAAAGTTCGAAGAGGAGATTCATCTTGAAGTGCTTCATTGCGATTATTGTAGTACTCTTTATGACATATATCAGCCCTGGTCCCGGTAAGTTTCAGACAGAGTCTCAACTTCAGAACCCTCAGAAGATGATGGAAGCTCACTCTTTACCTCAAGTGGCTCAATCCTTACCTCAAGAGGCTCATTCCTTACCTCATGAGTCTTATTCCTTACCTCAAGATGCTCAATCCTTACCTTTAGTGACTCAATCCTTACCTCTAGAGACTCAATCCTTACCTCAAGAGGCTCAATCCATACCTCGAGTGGCTCAATCCTTACCTAATGTGGCACAATCGAGGGATGTCTGTGACGGTAGGAGAGTGCACATGTACGACATGCCGAAGGAGTTCAATACCAAATTGCTAGAATTGTGCGATGGCGAGTTGGTGGATTGGATTCATTTTTGCAAGCATCACAAGAACTTTGGATTCGGGGAGAAGGTGAATACGACAAATGAAATGTTCCAAAGTGACTGGTATGGCACGGATGCGTATATGTTGGAGGTCATCTTCTTTAAGAGGATGCGACACTACCCGTGCTTGACCACCTCGCCGGATAACGCAGACATCTTCTTCATCCCGTACTTCGCTGGGCTTGATGCCTTGCCATATCTGTACAACTCGACGAAGAGGTTTGACAAGCAAGGATACGAGGTTCTGGCATGGCTGCGTAGCAACGCCGCTAAATCTTGGGCTCGTTACGGTGGTGTTGACCATTTCATGATTGCGGGGAGAACGGGTTGGGACTTCTGCACTCCCGCTGCGGATGGCTGGGGCACTTGGTTATTTGGTCTTCCCGAGTTTGAGAATATTACATTTATGGAGTTGGAGCGTCGGCCATGGCGGTCCCAGGAGCAAGCCATTCCTTATCCAGTGGGATACCACCCCTCCTCTGCCGTGAGCTTAAATCGTTGGATAGAGAGGGTGCGAAGCTCCATTCGCACTGCGCTGTTTTCGTTCTCTGGTGCATTGAGGCCAAATTTGTCAATTCGAGGAATGCTGTCAAACGAATGCGTCAATGCCACCGCCGAATGTGCGAGACTGGACTGTGCCAAGATTAGTTGCAGCCACAACCCCGTGCCAATCTACGAGAGCCTTCTCACAGCGGATTTCTGCTTGCAACCTCGCGGCGATACGGCAACGCGCCGATCAACTATTGACTCCATCGTCTCGGGTTGCATCCCCGTTCTCTTTCACGAGGATTCGGCTGAGAAACAATACATGTGGCACTTACCCGAAGATTATAAAAGTTTCTCCGTCTTCATACACGAGGATTGTGTGACCAGTGGGAAGTGCGTCGTCCGAGATATCTTGAAGAAGATACCCCAGTCCGAAGTGCTGAAGAAGCGCGAGAAGCTTATCTCCATGATCCCCAGCGTGGTGTATAGGCATCCTCTGGCCTCCGACTTTCTGCAGAAGGATGCATTCGACTTGACCATCGATGGGATGCTTCGCAAGGCGGCTGAGCTCAAGGAATCTTCTCAAAATTTGATTAGGTGAAAATTCCCTTGAGTGATTCTAGTTCTCCATGGAACTGGGCAAAGTTTTGGCCTCGAACCCATTTTTTCATGTTCTTCTGAGCACGTTAGTGAAATTCCATTCACTTCTATTAGATTGAGGTGAGCGATCCCCACTTTCCCCCACCGTGACTCATAGCGTTAGATTGAGAAGCGGGATGTGAGGATTTGAGATTGTGTGAGGATTTGCTTCCAGCTCATACTATGGTTGCTTGTTGAATGCCCTCGCATTCCCTGGGAGAGTTCATACATTGGTATTAAAGTAGAGACGGTATTCTCCACGACCACTTTTAGCACATACGCGCAACTCTTTTGTGGTGGATTCTACTTGAGGATTTAAGGTTTAGTTTCCCCACTAAGTCTTATGGCGATATTATCACTTAGGTGTCTGGTATGTGGAGTTTTAAGTAGAGTAGAACCTAGCAGCTTTCTGCGCTGCGTGTTCAGTAGAATTGTGGTGTGACAGTAAATCTGAAGAACCCTCTCTTCTGAGTTTCAATGTTCGCATGCCAGACTTTGGATGGAGATGTTGCAACTCGAACTGTTGTTGCATTGATGTACACTGCACAGCACAGCAGTGGGTTCCAAAGTGGCGAACTGATACGAATGGAACACACGATATTCATTGTAAGACTACAAGATTCTTTATTACGGAATCACACAATAAAAAGAATTTTTGACATCCCCCAGTTGTGAGTTTAGTTGTTGATTTGATTTGCATTTAAAAGAATAGTTGCTGGGTTGCCGCTCTATGAGCTAGAGAAGCTCTAACAGGATAAATGAGAATTGTCATAGGAGTACGAGAACTGGTTTGGGAAAGGTTGTCATTCTAAATTACTAGATATGTCTTTACTCTCTTATAACTACGAGTAGAAACTTTTCCGAACAAATTCTAATGAGGCGATAACTGGTTCACCTAGTGTCTTCATGACTTTAAAAACAACAGCGCACTCTCCCTGAAGCCCGTTTTGACTTCCCTTACTGAGTGCCAGTATAGATTTCCTCTTCCCCAAAAGACATTTCTGCATCCATCACTCTAGTACCACGAGTATCATTCACTATCGCACCAGTTGAGTTCAAAAACTACGAGAAGTATAATCAGGTGCTCTACAGACTCACATGTTACTACGAAGTCTGCTATGCACACTCCGATGTTTTCAAGTGTGGCTACTCACTATGAAACCAAGAACTGGAAACTACTCTGCATATGAAGATTTCATAACGCTTACCGGTAGTATGCCACACTCCGCGCCCCTGCAATAAGAAGAGGGAAAGTGGTAGCTCAACCCGAAGCATGCTAAATTATCAAGATTGCCAGAATTGAAGCAAAGGAGAGGGTCATCTTAGAATGTGGTCCATTATATTTTTCATAGGTAGTGAACGTAACGATGACCAATTGTGCGGTTAAAACATAAGCTGCAATGTATCCTTAGAAGTTACGTCAGCCTCTAAATAGTGGACACTTACATCAATTTGTGGCTTCTCAATAATCAAAGTTATATGACAGGCTGATAGCCTAAACTTGAGACAACTCTGCTGTGCTCAGTTCAGTAACACATTATATTCAATGGTGAGGAACACTCTACCTGGTCACTGCTTTTCCAACGGAAACAAACTAGGGTTTAGGTCCAGAGCTACCTGGTCACTGCTTTTCCAACGGAAACAAACTAGGGTTTAGGTCCAGAGCTACCTGGTCACTACTTCCACAGAAGAATTAAGGTTAAATTGCTGGCCGACGATCTCAAACGAGAGGCGCGTCATAATGTCTCAGGTGATCGTGAACCGACCCATGAGCGATGGCCGGAATGTCATCAATAAAATAAAATAAAATAAAGTACTGATTATCTCAGCACCTATTCTTGTAAACTGGGCATCGACAGATCAGACTTCAATAACTGGGCATAACAATTGTATCAAGACTCGAGAGGAAGGACTCAAGAAATATCCAGCTATCATCGATCGTTTCACGATCGTTTCAAATCGGGTGATGCAACATTTCGAAAATCGTAAAATTCTGTACTCGAAAGCAGACTTGCATGTTATCCAGAGCGTATTAATCCCGGTCAGCACCGTCATCAGCAGAAGCAGTTGGTCGGCTCTTGATCTTAAGAGACAGCAATACGTGGACTGCAGGCGATTCCACAAAATCCTTAGACAGAGGCGGATGCAGTTACGAAGCGTGAGAACTAAGCGCACCACGCCGATAGCCAATAATAGATGGTCGAGACAACGTGTTCGGCGTGTTTGACAAAACTGCAAGGAGAGGAGTTATAAGAAGGGCATTATCAATCAACATTGCAGAACGTGACAATTCTTGATTACAACATTGTCTCTGCTAAACCACATGAACCCTCTAAGCACTTGTTCCAGCACATCGAACGAAAATGCAAATATGCGCTCACCCATCATATACCAAAACATATTCCCAAGATCAAGAGCATTGTGCGGTTTCACGAACACAACATACAGCACGTAACAGTGGGTGTCATAGGATTCGCACGTTTGGTACAACCCATTGACACGAACGACGGAGAAATCACTAGAGGTTTTCCGAACGAAATCAAATGACTCACCACCTAAGTTCCGCTTATAAGCAAGGTGACAATGCTTCTCATGTCAGGGAATTTGTCGGGTATAAAGATTACAAAGATAGTCACGGCTATGTCTCACACTGCTGCTCTCTGCCCTGGCCTATCTAACCATTCACTCTTCCATTTCTTCAGCAACAGACACTACGACATTGCGCTCTACAAACTCCTCAAAGCACCCGCGATTTCCCATGCTCATGGCTGAATTCTCCAGAGCTACTGCTCGAACTAGGGTTTCGATTTCAGAGAGTTTCAGCGACCAAAATCCCGATTGGGCAGAGTCTTTGCTGAACCTTCTTCAGAATTGTGGCTATAGCTGAAGCCCAGAGAAACAAACAAGTGAAATGCGCCGTTCGGGGAAACCAGAAGCACACTTTGTTCATTTTGATCACAATAATAGAGCATAATATTCAAACAATAGTTTCAAAAGTGGGTGAAATCCAAACAAGTCAATCCTCAAAAAAAAATTAAAAAATTACAAAACATTTTTTTTACAAAAAGAAAACAGAAAACAGAAAAACAACACTCAGTACAAGCAATGCAAGTATTTCATTTGTAAAAAAAAAATGATATTGCAGAGGCATGAATGCACGAAAAGCAACCATCGATGTAGAAAAGCAAGGTAAAAATTTACAGTATCATGACCATAAATGATAACATTGTACGATATCGTCAAAAAGAACAGTGACTAAGTTAAAAATGGTTGGAAAGAACTAAAACCAGAAGTTACGTGTGTAGTAAGAAGTTCTAACCCCAAAGAGACTTGGGCTCATCGGACCAGGAATAGAGGACTGGCTGATTGTGGATAAGCTTCGGATGAGGGAGGATTCTTGCATCGCCTCCACTCCGTGCTCGCTTCCCCCTTCTCCCTCGTTGGTTGCATCCACCACGAGGATCGTTGGTGGGCTAGCGACTCATTGTGCGCAGACTGTTCGTTCTCTGCGTGTGCAGACGCTGGCAAATGTGGGGCGGTGACTTAGGTTAACCGTGCGTGAATTTGGAGTTCCTAGGGAGAGGTGTTGTGGCATTGAGCTTACCGGATGTGAAATTAGAGGGAGAGGATTTGCTGTCGGGTGAAGGATGGCTGCTTTGAAGGCCTTGGGTGGCTGCGTTGACGGAGCCTGCAGGTCGATAGAGTTGGGTTCAGCTTCTGCTTCGTTCCTGGGTTCGCAACATGGGTGGTCTGGGTCCTCGCAACAGGCTTGCGGGATGCGTCGTAGTGGCTCTGTGCATTGTAAACCCTACGTATGCCGTGCTGCTAGCGGTGGAGAGGGGAGCGATGCGAGGAGCGGCGCGGAGCCGTTGCTGCTGAGAGTGGCGCGTGGAGAGGAGGCAGAGCGGACGCCGGTGTGGCTCATGCGGCAGGCTGGACGCTATATGGCCGATTTTCGCAAGTTTTCGGACAGGATTTCGTTTAGGGAAAGGTCCGAGACGGCAGACATTGCAATTGAGCTTTCTTTGCAGCCATGGCTAGCATTCCAAACCGATGGGGTTATTATGTTTTCCGACATTCTTACACCATTGCCAGCCCTTGGCATCGAGTTCACCATGGTCAAGGGTAAGGGCCCCGTCATTCCTTCTCCCGTTCGTACTCTCGAAGATATCCAGAATTTGAGGACGCTAGACGACCCGGACCAGTCTCTCCCCTTCATAAGACAGATACTCTCGTCACTGAGGAAAGAGGTGGAGGGGAAAGCTACTTTGATAGGATTCATCGGCACACCATGGACCCTCGCCGCATATGCCATGGAGGGCTCGTCTGACAAGAACCTCGTCAAGACAAAAAGTATCATGATGCACAATCCTGAGATCTTGCATGCCTTTCTAGCTCACCTGACAGATGCTCTCGTAACCTATGTTTGTCACCAAATCGATTCCGGTGCTCAAATTGTTCAGCTCTTCGATTCGTGGGCGCACCATCTGTCCCCCAAGCAATTTCGTGAATTTAGTTGGCCTTATGCAGAGCAATTGATAGATAGGGTGAAGATCGCTCGTCCTGATGTCCCATTGATATTCCATGCGAACGGTGGAACTGGCAAACTACACATTGTTGCACAGAGGAAGCATCAGGACGTTGTGGTGGGTCTGGATTGGGCCACTGAAATGCGAGAAGCGAGGTCACTTCTCGGCCCGAAGACAGTTCTCCAAGGCAATGTTGACCCCATGGTTCTTTTTGGACCCGAGGATGTGATTCGAGGGGCTGCTGAGCAGAACATTAGAGATGCAGGCGGCAAGTATCACATTCTGAACGTCGGCCATGGCGTCGTTCAGGGTACTCCTGAAGAATCCGTGAAGCTTTTCTGTCAGGTAGCTAGGGAAAGCGGTAGATTGTCGCCAAATGTAAGACCTGCTGGCGAGCTTGTACCGGTTTAGCTAACATTGTAGGGTTTTTTGCGAGTTAAGTGGCCTGGCGAGATCGTTGCACATTCTACATTGTGCTGTACTGTATCGGTTGAGAATTTAAAGGTGATGCAGGAGTCCAAGCTCCCTGCACAATTGCAAACACTTAGCTGTACTCAGTGCTTGTCTGTATGAGTCGTTCTCCCATTCCTTGTCCTTGTTGGTGTATGCAGTGCATCATCTTTTCTCAAAAAATGACAAGTAGATATATTTGTTGGTTATGCTGATACCTTAGTAGAGAGAAGGCCATAAGATTTGGCTACACAGGTTTGGCTGATGTCACAACACATGGTAGCTAGTACCGACCTTGGAATTCGTTTTCGAATCAGTGTGTTCTAGGGTTGGTAGACTGATTTATGAACGGATGAAGCAGCAAGTGAACGATCTGAACTTGTAGTGGAACTAGCTTCAATCATCCATATACTATGTAATTTGCATTGATACATCACTTAAAAAATAACCCAAACTTATGTAAACTTGTGACCATCTTCTATGAACTATTTTTTATGCACTTTTATAATATATTTGTGGTATTAGATTTTGCAGCCAAGTCATACTAATAGATATTACAATTTAAAGAATTTATCAATAGATACAAAAAATTAAAAAATTAGATGGTGGATTTCATCATGTAATTGCACATGGTGGCCTTGTTGAACAAGCATTTGAATATATTTTAAACTCTTTCTAAATTCAACTTAATCTGTTGCTGATATACAATCAATTTGAATGTAGAATTTTTTTTAATGCCACACTTTAATAAGGAACCAAGTAGTAATTAAGTATATAGGATTGAGATTGATTTATTTATTTATTATACAAAAATAAGGTATATCCAATGCATTAATTGAGTGGAAAAATACAACACACCATTTAATTCCTTATACTTGAAGGTGGAGCTAAGAATACTAAGAACACAAAAAAACTAATAAAGCAAGTTCATTAATACTTTTATGTATGAGTATAAAATGAAAAATACAATCAATAAGAAACAACAAAAGAAGAATGATAAAACAAGTAGAAAAAAATCAATCAAACAAATATACACTCTAAAAACTTGTTTATTGAAATATCACTTTATAAAAAATAAAAGATAAATATAAAAAATAGATTTTCTTACAAAAAATTCTTGTCTTTTCAATAACATAAAAGACATGTGATTTTAAGTTAAAATAAAAAAATTTGATAAATGGATTTTATATCAAAAATAACTTACTTAAAAAATCAAAGGTTTGACCCTCACCAAAGATCACAAGTGGTATTGTAGAATGTCTTAGAGAAGCCATGAGGCCTTAATCTTATTCTCCTACCTACATCCAAGGTGCTACAATCTATATGGGATATATACACCTTTCTTCTTACAACTATTATATTAGTTACTAGTCACTATGATTTCTATTAGTAAAACATATTTTTTATATTTTTGACTTCACTATGGTATTCAAAAACATCCAATCAGCCTAGAAATCTTATTGGATCTTCAAATCTTATTCCAATTCTTTACAATAGCCTCCCCAAGTGATAAAATCATTTTTACTAAAGTCTTCAAAATATGTTCTAAAAATTCTTTAAAAATTCTAAATAAAATTTAAATTTTGTTAATAATATTTTAAAGATGCTAATATAAATTTAAGGCTACTTTATCCTACCTTGGTGATTTTTTATAACAATAAAATTATTTAAATCAACTAAAAATAACATAAATTTTTTATTTTTAATGATTTTATTAATTAAGATGTATTGGTGGAACTAACATAGGACTAATTTTTTTCCTTTGAGTATTAGCCACTATACTTTTGTACTATACAAGTCAAATAAATAGAAATTATGTTATTGGAATAAGATTTGAAATTTTATTCAAATAGAAATTAGACTAAGTATTTTTTTAATTAAATAAAAAATCTTAACTAAAAAAAATATTCTATTTGTATATCACTAAATTAGTAAGCTATTTTTTTTGAAATAGCTTTCTGCCAAGTTTGGCAAGATATATCATAAATTCTTTTCTAATAATCCAAAAATATGATAGAATATCATATGTCAATTCACAAATTAGACAATTGAATAAATCAACATTGAAAGCTTCTTTTCTTGTTGGTTTTGTCTTTGGAATAATTTTAATAATTTTTAAAAAACTTGCTATTTGATACTCATTATTTCCTAAGTCTTATTCAAGGATTTTTTTTTTTTTTATTATTATAGTGGAAAGTTCTAGATTGAACACCTATTTAATTTTTTTTTTTATTACAATAGAACAAGATAAGACAAACCATTTGTTTTCTTTAGTACCAATTTATTCCAAAGGGAGTTGGAATATGACTTTTAGAAGATGATTTGATCTTAATTTGCATAATCCAATCCAATTCTTTAGTTTTGGAAGGACATTATTATAGCGAAATATGTATTTTTAAAAGATTAAAAATAAATATGGAAGAAATTTCAAATATGATTATATAATTATAAAATGTGGAATATAAATATTATTTTTTTTTATAGTGAGAGAAATTATTTGTCCTTTAAAGAATATATTGACATGATAAAGACCATTTGAGTGGAAAATTATAACTTGATGGCATTGTAGATGAATGTCAATTAAAGAAAATTGAAGATCCCATCATCAAAAGTGATTCTATAAGTTATGAAAAGAAATAGGAGGATTGAATCAAGAAAATTTACACATATGTGTTCATATTTTTTAAATTTTTTTTTATATTTTGAATCCAATATTCTATTTATGATTTGAAATAAAAGATCAAATCAAATATGATACTTACATTATATAAATAATAATTTTAGCAATCATCATTCCAAATCTAAAAAATTGATCTAATGTATACTCTTGTTGAATTCTATCTTCCACAAATGATATTTTAAGTACTTGGAGATGTTTCTACCAACAAATTTGTTTCAATAATTTAGCCATAAACTACAAGGCTTTAATAGCCATTATTTTTTTGTATTCTATTATTTACTACTATTACATAAAAAATAAAAATGCTTAAAATATTTGAACTATAGCAAGATCAAGCTCCAATGATAGTGTTCCAATGCAAGTCCCTATCATGGATATAAGATTTATTCTAATAATTATCTAGATAATATGGATAGGTAGAAGTAAATAAAAATAGATAGAATTAATTTATTAATATCTTATAGAGAAGCTTTTTAAAAGCTTTATAGATACAGTTTTATCTTTATGCATGTCTTTAGGTGATTGATAGGTTAGAAACTTAGCCAACAAGTTAACCACGTGTCACATATATTGATAGTTTATAGAATAAGCTAAGTACATGGCACACATATAGGAAACTTGTCTTGTAAGTTTGACATGTACTTTGCAAATTGGACACATGTTGGAGGCTCTATAAAATGTCACCACGTAACTCTTATATAGATAGTATATATAGAGACAAGTGTGAAGTCTTTTTCATTCTTGTTAATACCTTGTTCTTAATCTTATTTCAAGAGTCTCTAATCTTCTTGTCTTTGGCAATAACCATTCTAATTTTAATATTATTCTATCTTTGAATGATTTTTTATTCTTTTAAGTGACACAAGAGTATATTGGCATTTTATTCTTTTATAATTCATATCTTTAACAACTTGACAAGAATGAAGATTTATTATTTTTATTTT
Organism: Physcomitrellopsis africana; assembly: GCA_036785485.1. Lineage (NCBI taxonomy): Eukaryota > Viridiplantae > Streptophyta > Bryopsida > Funariales > Funariaceae > Physcomitrellopsis > Physcomitrellopsis africana. The sequence continues at coordinate 976,399 of JAWRVF010000038.1, read as the reverse complement.
GTATTTAAAAAGTGAATGGATTATCTTACTTCTATTGTTGCGTTTGAAGATTATAGACTACCTACCTTTAAATTAACATTCTTTGCTTTCTAATCTTAATTTTTTCTTTGAAAGAGAGTGGATCACCTCTCTTTGTAAAAATTATTATTTGATAATAGAGGTTGCAGATTATCCTCTTCTAGTTCAAATAGTAGAGTTATTGAATTGTCTAAGATAAAAAAAAGATCATAGATACTACACTTAGTGGAAATAAGAATAGATTTGCAACTATTATAGATCTTTAGGAGCTTGTCAATACTCTTAAGGTAAAAATTTTACGCATCACTAATACCAATCATAGAAGTATTATTCTTAAATCTATAGAAGAAATTCGGAGCTTATGTCAAGAAGTTGTACAATTGACAGAAGTAAGTAAATTAGCCTGACAATCAAATCTAGAAAGTCTTGTTTGTACAAGGATATCAAAGACCAAGAATACAGAGCAAGAGGTTTGAATTAGAACAAGGTTTCAAGAAGAAACCAACAAGAACTTGAATTAATTAGATGAGTACATGAACAACATCATCAAAGGTAAGCTAGAATTCTAAGAAATACATTGTTGAGACTAAAGAATTCTTCAGCCTCGACTCTTATATATACTCGTATCTAGGATGCTTCTTGAGCAAATTCTATCAAATTAAGAAGCTTCTTGAGAAACTTCTATCAACTAGGAAGCTTCTCGAGCTCCTTCTACCAACTTGGAAGCTTCTCAAGCTCCTTCCATTAACTATGAAGCTTCTTGAGCTACTTTCAAGAACTAGAAAGGTTCTCAATTGACTTTTATTAACTCAAGAGCCTCTACAATGTTCTAAAAGGTTCTATGAACCTCCAAAGTGTATGTCCCTAACATCACCTCTTTCTCTAGCGACAAGTTCTAAAAAGAGCTCAATCTTTCTACATATGTAAAAAATCAAGAATATACTATATTAATGAAGTTATATATTTTGTTCTTTGTTCTTGAGTAATAAGTTCTATTGGTCTTCAAAGAAATTGCTTATGGCCTTGAGTTAGTATTTCCATTGTTGAAACATTCTATCCAAGGATTTGATCTTCATAGCAGCCTTCAAAACATCCTCCAAACAAGATCTCAGGCTTAAAAGGATTTGTCTTTCCAAACTCAAGCAATATTATTAAAGTTCAAGCATTAGAATCGATACTTGCATAATTAGATCTTGCTCCTAATGGCTCTAACCAAGGTCATATTTGGTACTGAAATGTATCTTCTTCACTTTGCTCAATTGAAGGCTATGAAAATTACACTGGTTTGTTCAAAGCTTATGTGTAAAATAAATTGTCTAAATTTTATTCCCTCAATGCTTGAAGGTTTGACAAGGTGACTGACTTGCTTCTACCACTCTATTCTATCTTGGAACAAATGACTTCATTTTGATAAAGACTTTGATTTAACTCTTTGCCTCTTATGAATATTCTTTGGATCCAATTATCACTTGAACATATTTTGACTTGTGAGAATAGAATTAATGAAATTCTTATATCTTTTGACATATATTGGTGAGATTTTTGGCCAGTTCTCATGTGCGCTCATTAATGTCATAGCCTTGCCAATGAACAAGATATTTTAATTTGCTCCATCTTTGCCGTGAATCAAATATCTTTTCAACCTTGTATTCTTTATGGTTTTCAATTTTGATATTAGGTAGTGATTGTTGTACTCTTCCTGGAATATACAACTCTCTATAAGGTTCTAAAAGAGAGACATAAAAAATTAGATGTACTTTTATATAAGATAGTAATTCTAAGAAATATGCCATATTAATTTTTTTTGGATAGAAAATGGTTCTAACCTTTGATAGTCCAACTTATTACATAATCGCTTAATCTTGATGTTCCATCAAAGAAGCCATAGCTTATCTCCAATATGAAAAGCAGCTAGTTGATTTCTGAATTTATCTACAAATATCTTATAAGCATCTTGAGCTACTTGCAATTAAAGCTTCAAAGTTGTTTGATGTTGCAATAGATGCTTTATAAATCCTTAAGCTATTGAATTATTATTTTTGGCGTTGTCGAGGAAGAGAGGGTCTGCTTCAAGAAAGCACCGGGCTTCTGGCTGTAACTAATTTTCTCAAACAAGTTGCAAGATGAGAGAAATTTCAAATTTATATATATTTTTTGCCTTTTTAGGGCCAATTATATGACATATAAAAGTCTTAGATGCACAAGAGCACCCAAGTTTGATAAAACATACTAAAACCTTATTTAACCTTGAGAAGGATTTTATCCAAAACCTAACAATACATATCTCCTAATCGGACTATCCAAACTAGCTCAAATTTTTAAATAAGTATTGATATATTTTTAACAACTACCACAACAAATTTTAACCATAGATTCATTGCCAATCATCAGATATCACTGATAATGTTATAGTAGTTTCAAACCCTTTACTATTGACACCCGTACGCAAAATTCTTCATATCTTATAACCATAGTATTCAAATGCCTTGAAATTTGGTATGTAGTTTTTTAACATAATAATACACATCCTTGGAAATTTTGAGCCAAAAAATCATCCAAGAGAGCAAGATATGGCTCAAACCATTACTATGAATAAATAGTAAACTTACGTCTCTTGGAATTGGATGCCTTGACTTCAACCCATAATATCTCCTTTATCCAAACTCTAAAAGTAGTTATTTCTTTTATAAAAAGTGTAGGTCTTAAAATCGCCTTTCCAATTGCACCTCCCGATCTCCAAAAGCTCTTGTATAACTCTGTATATCTTGAAAAGAGCAATAGTATGTACCAAATCTTCACCTTAACTTTAAATAACTATATCTTTCTCATTCCAATTCCAAGTCGCCTAGTTTTTGCACTCACATTATACCTAAAATCCTAATCTTTCTAATCCTAACCTTTGTTCTTCAAATGGCTGCCTCGAAGTTGCTCTAGACCTCAAGAAGGCGGTAGACAGCCTCTAGAAGCCCATTGGGCATGACCACCAGCCAATGGGGGTGAAGGCCCCCATTCCTACTCTTCATCCATCTATTTTTTTATATTGGTGGTTCAGATTTTTATCCTTAGGCCCAATTTCAAGTCTTAGAATATTATACTAAATATCTAGGTCCCAATATAATTTAAACATTATAGCCAAAAAAAAAATAAAAAATAAAATATAGTTTCTATTAATTCTATTTAAATTAGTTTAGTAACCATTCTAGATCACACTAGAACTCATTAACATATTATATAATTTAGTTGGTTTTTACATATTATAACCATTTACAACACGACAGCATATTCCATAGATCAAGCTTTGAGTGATATCTATAGTTAGAATAAAATAATGTTTCTTGAATTGAGGCATAAATAATATTATTATATGTAAATTCTACAAATAATAGATACAAGATTCAATTGTCTTATTGATAGTTGATGTTGAATCATAAGTATTATTCCAAAACTTAGTTAACTCATTTTGCTTGACCATCAATTTGAGGGTAGAAAGTAGAAGAAAGTTTAATGTCCACCTTTAAAATTTTAAAAAGACATATCCAAAACTTAAATATGAACTGGGGTCCTCGATCAAATATGATATCATCTAGTAGGCCATGATATCAACATATATTATTAAGAAAGAGCCTTGCTATTTCTTTACTAGATGAAATCTTCTTGTAAGGAATAAAAATGAGCCATATTTGAGAGTCGATCAACCACTACAAAGATATTATCTAATAAATTGGATGGCAATAGATCCGTCATTAAATCCATTAAAATAGAAGACCATAACTATCTTGGAACAAACAAAGGTTGTAAAAGTCTATAAAGGTGATGTTAAGGATTTTTGGACCTTGAATAAATATCACAAGAGAATACAAAGTTTTTTACCGCCTTCCACATTTGAAGCCACCAAAAATCTTAGAAAATAAGTTCCAAGGTCTTGTTAAATTCAAAGTGATCCGTAGCTAGAAAGTCATGATGAGATTGAAGAACGCGTAGTTATATTGGTCCTTTTAGGATATACAAACGTTCTTCAAAGTATAGAAGGTCTTCCTCAAATTTAAACTTGTCAACATTTTTTTTTAGGAGATGATTAACATCAAGGGCCAAAGCATCATTAGTGGTTGCAACATGCACCTCATTGAAGAAATTAGAATCAATAGGTTCCAATGTAATAGTGGTGTAAAGGCGTAATTGCTTTGGTTTCAACAAAGTTGCATATTATTGATCAAATGCTACCTCTCCTATCCTTGATATAAGATATGATCTCCTTGATAAAGTATCAGACAATCTTTTTTGCTTTTTAAGTGAATAAGTGATAAAAAAATTAAATTGAGATAGCGACATATTCTATTTAGCTTGGCAACAATTAAAAATCTAAGCTAATATAAAATATTCTAAGTTCTTATGATCTATATATACAATCATAGAATATATTATTCTTTTGAGAAAATGACGCTATTCTTGGAAAAAATCTATAATAACAAGAAGCTTATTATCATAGATTTCATAATTAATTTTGACAATAAAGAATTTTTGAAAGTAAAATACAACAAGATGGGGTTTATTGTCTATATTCATTTGTGAAAGTATGGTCTCTAGTGTAAAATCTGAAGCATTAGTCTCCATATAAAATACATTTGTAAAATCTAAATATATTAAGATTGGGGCTCTTATAAATGTTGTTTTGAGGTCTTGGAATTCATTTTTTGCTTAAGGCCCCTATTCAATCTTGTAAGATCAATTGAATAAGAGGGGCGACAACTTGAAAGTAATTTTTGATGAAGAATTGATAGAAATTAAGAAATCCTAGAAAACATTGTACGTCTTTTATAGTCTTCAAAATGGCCATATCTTGTCTAAAATGCAGTCTTCCATTTATCTCCCTTCTTGATGTGTATCAGGTTATATGCTCCACAGAGATCTATTTTAGTATAGATCTTAGCTTAGTCGAGTTGTTCCAAAAGTCTTGAGATTAATAGTAGTAGATAACAATTCTTCACCATTATCTTATTTAATCTTTGATAAATAATGCACATATGCAAGGAACCATCCTTCTTTTTAAAAAAAAAATATATAGGTGCACTTATTGGAGACTTTGAATGCTTCATAAAATTCTTTACAAGATTTTTATCAATATAATCTTTTAATGCCATAAGTTCATTTTGAAAAAGATTATAGATTAGACCAAAAGGTGGTTGCATTCCTTCTTGAAGATCTATAACACAATCATATGGTTGGTGATTTACTAATATATCAATATTTTTTTTTTGAAAAACATCTTAAAATTTATTATATTGCTCTGAAATACTTATCAATGAAGTCATATCTTTTTTAATTGGAATTGCATAATAACAAATGATGTACCTTCTTTAGTCAATCTTATAAAAATCTTTATTCCAATAAATAAAGGCTTACCAATTCTTAATTTTTTACAAATTTTTTTAGCAAGATTTTTGTAAGCTAAATCAATCCACTTTAATTGCGTTTTATAGTCCGGTGGATTAATTTCACTTACATATAGGTAAAATAATTTTTCATTAATTCATTTATATATTCATTTCACTTAACTTATTCAAAAGTAGTTCCTCACACCACAAGCAACCTAATTAAACTCCAAGCAATGGAACCTTAATTCATATTAATGGTAAAAATAGAACTCTATTAATTTAGCCCTCTTTCAATGGCCAAAACAACAATCTTGTATATTTTAACTTTGAGTTTAAAAAGCATAATCCATTCTTATATCTCAAGAGCTTTTCATAGACATAAAATTCACTCAAAATGGTGTTGTAATACGTGATGTCTTGCTCAAGAATGCTTCAAGCACCTAGCTATGGAAGATAAAAAGGAAATACGCAACAACAAGATCCTAACAACTCTAATAGAATCCTCAATAACTTCCATTAAATCTTAACAATATTAATCAAGCTTTGATCCAATCTTAAAAAAATTACAAAAAAAAGAATAAATGAATCATATATTAATCATAAAAAATAATATATAAAATAATAATTTTAAAAAATATTAAAAATAGAAATCTTAAAACCTTGATTAAATTCTAAGTCAAACCTTAACAAATCCTAAAATAAATCCCAACTAAATCTTAGTCAATCCTGGTCAAACCTTAACAAACTCTAAAATAAAACCTAACTAAATCTTAATCAACCTTGGTTAAATCTTAACAAATCTTAAAATAAATCCTAACTAAATTTACACAAGCCTTAACAACTAGGATTGATTAAAATTTACACAAGCCTAATTAGGATTTTTGTTAAGATTTATTAGGATTTGATCAATTAAGATATTTGTTAAGATTTAACCATTGATCTTGATTGAAAATTTACACAAGCCTTAACAACTAAGTTGACAACAAATATATCACATTTTAAGAAGATCAAACTTATCAAAAAGAAGAAAAATCTATAAATCTGCTCAGGTGTCGGCCGGCCTCCTTCTCTAATCTTAATGCCAATAATCTAGCACCTAAACCTCCTGTTTTCATCATTCAATTGCTTTCAAATTTCATACATGCTTAGAAAATGAAGTCTTCTATTTGTAAATATAAATTTCACTCAAATCCAACTAAGAGATTGCTCAAAATCTGTAAAACCCTATCTGATCCTCAAAACCCAATTCCCGAGACCTTAACCCACTTAGACCTCAATTACTTACAATTGAACCATTAGATTGAGCTCAAAATTATAGCATAGATTGATAATAATAATAAAAATAAACCCTCAAAAATTAAGCCATAGATCTACTATAAAACTTCTATATTTGCCCAAAGCATAGGCCCTATTTTATTTCACAAACCCAAAGTCGCCCAAAACAACCCTAACTTTGCAAAGCTCTTACAAAGTTAGTTTTGATCCAAATCACTCCAAATCAAATCCTATGTAAAACTTCTCAAATCTTATCTCTAGCTTTATTCTTTGATCTGCCAAAAAGCTTTGCATCCGTGGTAGGTATGTGGTTTTGTGCCTCGGGGTCTGATTTTAATCCCGGTTCATAACCGACCTTCTCCAGGTATCAACTCTCAGAAATTTGAAATAAATTTTACTAAAACCTATTCTCAATTTAACTTTTATATCAACCATATCAACCATCTATCTCTTCTATATTGATTTTATTAATTTATGGCCTTTCTAAGATAATAAAAGAGTTTTTATAGCCTAGAAGGTAAATTTGCTGACTAACCTTTATCTATTAGCTATTATATCAAGAAAATAGGATTAGAGGCTTCTATAAAAGTATTGTAAAAATATATTGAATGCTTGTTGAACCATGATAATAGAATATTAATTAAAATATCATTTTTTTGTCATATTTTTACCATATAATCGTGTTACAATATGACAATAGATAAGAATTGTAAAAGTTATGAAGCATTAAATATACAATGCTAATTCATCTATTAATTCATCGATATTCATCCAATCTTTCATCCAATATGACCTTCATCTATTTTAAAATTATCATTCATTTTTTCTTCATTCAAATTTAAATTCATCCATCATATACTTTTCATTCATCTAAATTTTGTCTAATAGTGTCCAACATCCATTCATCCTTCTTTACGTTCATCTAACAATAAATCGCCCTTGTTTTACATCTATTTGTAACTTCAAATTTTTTGAAGGAAAATTTTTATTATGCCTCCTAGCTTCAATAATTCTTAAATAATTCATTACTACTTGGATCTAAACATGCCATATATCCTTGAAAAGCTAATTCAAAGATCTATCAAAAGAAATTATCAAACAAGAGCAATAGATACACTTTGCTCCATCAACCGATGCCCAATAATCTCCATTAATAAAATACAAGAACTAGCTATCTAATCTTTAGAAATTCAGAAGTTATTCAATTATTATCCAAATTATGATTCCAAAACCATCATAAAAGGCTACTTAAGAGATCTATACAAGAAAAATCTCATATCTTAGGTTTGTACTTATTCTAATACAGCAGCCTTGCTCTAAAATTGGCAGTCAAATTAATAATCTAAACTATGGCCAAACTTTGAAAATTCATAAGTGATTCAATTTCCATTCAAAGAAAATATGAAATATGGTTGTAAAAAGCTAATGAGATCTTCTATAAAGAAAAAAAATGTCAAAATAAGTATACACATCTATCTCAAATCAGCAGCTTAGATTCAACGCACCTATGTAGACATAATACTAAGACTATGCACTCACATTTGGAAATTCATATCTAATTGATTACTTAATCAAATCACATTTTTTAAATGGCTATAGAAAGATAATAAAGAGATCTATAAGAAAAAATTATAAAATCAAAAATAAAAGCTTATCTCAATTCCGCATATTGACCCAACAGCTGTCAATTGAATAAATGCCTCATTTCCTACCTTAACTTTGGAATTTCATAATTAATTGTTCACTTCTTCAAATTACAGATAGAAAATGGCTATAGAAAGTTAGTAAAGAGATTTGAAATAGAATAATATCAAGTTATAAATTAAAGTTAATAACTAAAATATTTTGGCCACTATCACTAAGAGCTTATAAAAGATTTAATCCAAAGAACAAAATCTGATCACCTCTATCGTAAGGAGAAGAAAGAGACATTCTAGAGAGACACACCAAGATGAGAGAGAGAGGAAAGAGAGGAGGAGGGGCGGCCATACCAAGCCACCTCCTTGAAATCCTAGCCTCTAAGCCTCCAAAGTCAAAAAGGAGAATCCTAAGTGGTCCCTTTTTACTATTTATTCAAATAGATTACTTTCCACCATACAAATAAGGGCTAGTCCTTCTTTTATTATGACCTTTTTTACCCTTTTAACTTATTGTTAATTCAAATAATTATCTATCCATTATCCCATTCATTGCCACTTGATAGGCCTTTGTTTTCCATTGTATTCACCTTCAATTTAAACTTAAAGTCATCCTTGTCTTCAACTTAATCTTGTAATCATCTTCACCTTTCTTTTGGGTTTATTTGATCTTTAAAACCGCCACCAATTCCTTCTTTTGATAATTCAAAATTTTTTCTACTAATACAAAGCATTTTTTATTGATAAAATCTTTGCTAAGCTAAAAAGCTAAATTAGATAAATTTAATTTTTAAATTATTATTATGATTATTATTTTAATTTTTATTTTAAAATTAATCATCAAGTTCCCTCTAACTCTCTAATTAAAATGCTAAATGAATCAAAATCCATACCAAGGGTGGTTGGATGGCTACATCCTACTTCCAATGAATAAATGAGACTATCCCAAAGACAATGCGTCTTAACTATTAATTTCTAAGACTATCTTCTTATTAATTCAACCCTTTAACTAAATTATTATTCTAACTACTATGTGAATTAAGATTTTTGGCTCATAGATTTCTATTAAAAATATTATTCTTTCCAACCTCCAATCTAAAGATGGATTATGTTTTTTCAACCAAGACAATCCAAGAATAACAAGATTTGAAAGAATTCTAATAATGTTGAATATAATTTGGCTGCTATGATCTTTCAACAATACTATTATAGGCATGGTTTTATGGATGATACTACTAGAGGATAAAAGTCATCCATCTATTATCTCTATATGAATAGATTTGGATTTTTATAGTAGAGGAATTTTATTAAGCTTAGTGAATGCCTTATCTACAAAACAAGCAGACACTTTTTAATCCAACACGGTAATTGTTTGAAGCTTTTAAGGGCCAAAATATAAAGGAATTATAAAATAACAATCAAGTTGAGTAAAAAGAGAAGAACTTGAATAATTTTATAATGTTGGATTGTCCAACCGCAAGGTCCTTATTATGACTAAACATTGTCATTTTCCTAAACAATTGTACTCCTAATTTTGATAATGTGTCAGTTTTGTTTCTTCGGACAATTGCCAACCTTGTGGCCTTCCTCACTACAATATAGGCATAGACCTTCCATTTGATGCTTCTTTTCTTATAGATTAAAAAGTTTAAAACATATTATATCAAGTTGAATATCTTTTATTTCTGAATGTGAATTCAAAATACTTGTTGATGTAGCAGGAATATGTTGGATTGTGTTGTTGTATTAAAACACGTTTCTATGATAAAATTATAAATAAGAAAGATTTTCTATTTAATATTCAATTACCTTAGTTGAATAAGAATTCAAGATATTTAAAAAAGATTTTATGAAAGTCTCTTAGATTTTTTCTTTGTCTTAATAGCTAGTAGATAAAAATTAGTTACTAATTTTTCCTTCTAGATTGTAGAAATTCTTTTATTACTTTTAAAAAGCCATAAATTAATAAAAATAGAATAGATGAGATGAATAATTAATATGGTTGATATTAGAATTAAGTTGAAGATAGAATTAAGCTTAAAAATCCTTAGGATAGATTTGATTGATACTTAAGGATCAACCGTTTATGGGATAGGATCAAAATCAAACCTCTAGCTACAAAAATGACCACCAAAGGTAAAATATAGGGTAGTTTGGAGATCATTGATTAAGATTTGAGAGCTAGCTTTAAGTTCATTCTATGGATATAAGACTTTTTTCTATAGGATTTAAAAAGATTTAGTAATCATTATCTAAATTCAAGGTTTATATTGGTGATTTGGATTTTAAGTAATAAGGTTAGAGCTAGCACTCTTGGCTATTTTGTACAATTGATATAACATCTACAATTGAAAATTTGAGAGTGTGTGGATGATTGAATTTTACTAAGATTGTATAAAAATTTGTGATAATCTAATAGTGTAATTGAGAGGTATTTGATCTTTAGTACGAGGAGGTACTAGAAGTTGGCAGTTTACGATTGTTTAGGGTTTTTATAATATCTAGAGATTTATTAGTGAAAACAAAAAGAATTTTATTACAGTATTAGAAGACTTGGATTTTAAGCTATACATCAATTTTGAGCTAAAATTAATAGTTAAAAAAAGAGAAATCATTGCTGGAAGATCTATATCAACTTTGAAGTAGGCAACCATGTAACATTAGTATGGATTTTGAATGTTTTTCCACAATTTGTAAGTTGGATTGGATTAAAAAATTTTGAATATATAGAAGACTTATAGCAGCTTTGTATGCAAAATTTTATATCAAGTAGACAATTAGATTAAGAATTATAGCTTGTTGAAGTTTATTGACTAGAATTAGGACTTATAAAAAAAATCTAAGTTGCCTAATTGTGAAAGTAACAAGACAATTGGATTTTGTATATAGTTGAAGTTATTAAGAAGAATGTTTTTAAGCACTTTGTATTGATTTTAAGTACTTTTGAATTGAAATTCAAACCATATTTATCTTATATGGATGAAACCTATTAAGATTTCTTGCATACTTATAAAATACAACTTCATCTTTCACAGTCAAGTGCTTGGTGCATTTTCAAACAATATAATACATAATCTGATAGCATTTTGTCTTACTAAAGCCCATAAATGTTGGTCTTGATGATATTAGAATAGTTAATTATCATATTTTATAGCTTGATTAATGGCTTCATTGAGCAATTGTGCATCAAAAAGTGATAGTAACAAATCCTTCACATTATCTCTTAGTCTCCAATAGAATTGACTCATTAAGGCTTCTTCATCCCAATTGATATTGCATGCTAATTGCCTAAAATCACATGCATAGATTGATGTAGAGCGCGCCCCTTAATATAATGCTTAGATCTTAGTTGTTGTCCAACAAGCCTTATTATGTTCTCCAAATGCTTCGATGAAAACTTTAAAGTTGTTCAAAATTGGTGATCTCTTTTCAAACAAGGAAGCAAATCATGATGATGCTTGCCCCGTAAACAAAATATCAATCAATCCAACCTGTGATTCTTTTATCAAATAAGTATAAAGTTGTAGAACTATTATCAATCAAATTTGATTGATAAAACCTTGAAACTTTGAATGCATACTATCATATTTTTCCAAAAGATTAACTCGAGGCTTCTTACATTATTGAACATATAGATTTTCTAGGCATAGCATAGGTGGTATTGCATCCTAGAGCACAAAAGTTGGAAGTGTATATAATCTAAATTTTAATACTCCAAATGTTGCATCGTTATGAAATTTTACAACAATTCTTTCATTCTTTGCAGTCCTAGTAGATAACATAGTAAGAGCATTTATAATAGTATTTAACTTTGACTCAGAAGATGTGGTCATATTAATATCTTGACTTCCAACCATTTTCAAAGAAAGAAGAAATAAATCTATAAAAAAATAATATTTAGTTTAGAAGAGGACAATTTGCAACTTCTAAAATGCTTTAAGTCATCCAATAAGAGAGATGATCCACTTTTTCACAAGAAGGATAAAGCTCCAATATTATGATGAAAAAAATATTAGTTTAGAGGAAGATAATCCGCAACCTCTAAATCGTTGGTATATCTTTAAGAAGAGGGATAATCTACTCTCTAATAAAAAAGATCCAACTTTGATATTTAAGATGAAGGCAATCTCAACAAATTATCAAGGATATGAGAATATAAAGCAAGAGACTTAAATTAGAATAAGATTTTATAAAGGAACCAATAGAAATTTGAATTAATTAGATGAGTATACAAATAATACCAAGAAAGACAAGCTAGAACTCTAAGAGATGCATTGTCGAGACTGAAGAAGTCTTCAATCTCAACTCTTATATATATCCATGTCTAAGACATTATTTGAGACTAAGAATTTGAGGCTTCTATCAAACTATGAAGCTTCTTAAGCAACTTTTACCAAGTAGGAAGCTTCTTGAGCTCCTTCTACCAAGTTAGAAGCCTCATTATCTAATAGCAGATTTAAAATCTTTATAATTATTAAATTAATTATTAATCTTTATTTAAAATTTATATATTTTTTAATCTACTAATTAAAAATAAATATATAAAATTTGAAGAGATTTTAACTTACAAATTGGAAGAAAAAGCTTCTAATCCTCTCAAGTGTCGGCTATTCTCTTTTTTCAATCTTAATGTTAGTCTTTCAACATCAATATCTTCTTTTTGCATTGATTATATATTCTAAATTTATAAAAAATATTAAAAATTAAATCAACTAATAACTAAAAAAAAAAATCATTTTAATCTAATTAGAAAATTATTTAAAATCAAAAAAATCTTTAATGACTCTCAAAATCCAATTTCTAAGATCTTAGCTCACTTAAATTCTAATAACCATTGATCTAACTATAGGATTAATTTCAAATTTGCAACAAACATTTAATACAATAATGTTTATAAACTCATAATTTTTTTTTTTTATAGATCTACTACAAAACTTATAATATGTTTCAAAATATAAATCTACTATATTTTTTTAATAACAAGAGTCATCTCACTAGAATCCTAACTTTGTATAGTTTTAACAAAGTCATTATAAACTCAAAAACCTTAAAACTGATACTTAAAAAAATCCTATTAAGTTTTCTCTCAAATCCTATTCTCTGATGAACAAAAGAAGTTCTTACATGCCGTAGGCTCACAATTTTGTTCTTTGGGATCTAGTTTCAATCTTGAATCACAACAAGTCCTCCTTAGATATCAATTTGAGATTTTTTTAAATAATTTTTGCTAAAAACTATCCTTTATTTTGATCTTAAGATGCCTATAGTAATATTTTTATTAATCTATCTTGTTTTATCTTATTTATGGCCATACAAAGTAAATAGAAGCCCTTTTTATAAATAAATAGTATTAATACTAAATATTTTTATTGCCTCTATATTTTTTTATATTTATTTTTTTATATCTATATTTTTTAAAGTAATTTAATTATTTAGTCTTCAATTAAGTTTCTTTCAAATACATATCTTCTTTTATTTTTTTATCTTATAATTGTGTTACAATATAACAACATAAGTTTGAGCCTCATGTTATTATACTTATTTTATTTAAAATTTACTACAGTTTCAAAATCATCAATTCTTCCATCTCTAGTTGCCTACATGCATGAATTTCATAACAAAAATTGCACATTAGAATTGTTTAGAAAGTCCAAGGCGGCAACAAGAATGTCATATTGGATTTGTTTAAATTTTTTTTTTCAAATTTGATAAATAATATTTTATTGAAGAATAAGATTGTATTAAAAGCTTGATTGCTTTATAAAATAGAAATAAATTTAGCAATATATTGTATACAAATAACTCCTTTTCATGCTTCTTTTTGTTTGTGACAAATAGAAGTGAATCCCTTTATATCAACTTCATTAATAATATGCAAAATAAGAGGTGTGTTTGAAGATGTACCTTGTGTATGTTTTGTTATAATTGGTTGAGCATTATCATTAAAATTCTTAAATGTCAATTGTGTATTATTATTTGTATAGGCCTTCTACCAAGTTTTAGCTTTATAAAAAGTAATACACTTTTGTACATAATGATTAATGTCAAGACAAAAATGACTCTTGATTAGAAGATTTAGATAATCATTAAAGATGGACTTGTTATTTTTTGTTATAAGATTATACTTATGAATTTCCAACTTCTAACCAACCTTAAAGACTATTTCAATGCATAATCAAGGCTCCAATTATTTGTCATTAGAAGATTTATGTTTTAGTACCTTTTAGAGCTCAATTGCAATCTAAGGAGCAAGTGAAATAAATTCATCTAAAATATTTTTAAAAGAGATTTGTGTCAAAATCTTAAAAGAGCCAGAATAAAAAAATTATTTTGCATTCTAGATTGCCATCAAGTCAAACAAAAAATTATAAGATTGAAATGTGCATAGCCTAAGCATAGACCAATAAGACAAAAAGATCAAAATATATTAAGATATCTTTTTTAATAGAGCTTTCAAATGTAGATATCTTTTACTAAGATATTTTTCAAAAATAAGATCTCCTTTGATTTCTTGCTCTAAGCAATTTTTTTCTATGCTTTCAGACTTGGTTTGTTGGATTTATTACCAACAAAACTTACAATGATAGTATCCAAATTAAATTTATCAACCTCCTTCTCCACTATGTCTTGATCTATTGTCACGGACACAGAATACGAAGAGAAAATCTAAACAAGAATTTCAAAGAGAACTAGCAAGAATTAGATTGATCAGATGAGTACAAGAGCAACACCAGAGAGGTGAGCTAGAGCTCCAAGAGATGTGTTGTCGAGACTGAAGAACTCTTCAGCCTCGACTCCTATATATACTTCTAAATAAGAAACTTCTTGAGCGACTTCTAACAACTTAGGAAGCTTCTCAAGCAGCTTCTATGAATTAAGAAGCTTCTCAAGCAACTTCTACTAGTTAGGAAGCTTCTCAAGCAACTTCCACTAACTAAGAAGCTTCTCAAGAAACTTCCACTAACTGCTAATGGAAACTTCTAGAAGGTTCCAGGGACTTGCTTCTAGAATGTTCTAATTTCTAGAAGGTTCTAAGACTATGTCCCTAACATCACTCCCTTCTTTAGCTTCGAGGTCTCCGAGAAGCAATGTTGTTGTCAGTCAATACCAATGCAAAAAAATGAAGATCTGTCGCATAACGTCTGCTATGAATTCCAATTGTCTTTCACAAGGTAAGTGGTTCATCGGTCCTTAAAGCCAACGGTAGTGGTCCACGCCCTCAACTTCCGACCAAGCATGAACTTCCGTGTCCTCATTGTGAAACTGTCCTGCAAACACACCTTCTGGCTGACCATTGTAAGCAGGCTCGACTTCAAATACAATCACCAGCGATCGGTTACTTGGTATCCTCCGTCGTTGTCGTGGTGCAGGTGGTTCTTCATCTCAAGGTCGCCTTCGTGAGCTAGTAGGTTGAGATGATATGATTGGCATGGTATCTATCTCTTGGCTATCCATGTCAAAAGACCAAACTATAGCTATCAGAAAAGATCTACTCTATCTTGGAGAAAATAACTACATCAACTATGAATTTTGGTAGTGTTCTCCTCTCCTTTTATGTTACTAGATGAGCAAGCTTTAGAAAGAAGTTATCCTTGAACCGGCTTAGGTTTTTGAGGATATTATTGATGAAATTCTTGTACCTTTTGCGGCGCATTGGCGAGATTTTTGGCCGGCTCTTATGTTCGCTCATTGATATCGTAGCCTCTCTAATGTACAAAATACTCCAATTTTTTCCATTTACGCTGCGAATCTAGCACCTTTTCTACCTCGTATTCCTTGTGGTTCTCGATTTTGATACTAGGTGGCAAACTTTGCACTCTTCCAGGAAAAGACGATTCTCAATAAATCTCCAACAAAGAAACATGAAAGACTGGATGTACCTTCATAGCAGCTGATAACTCCAGACAGTACGCCACTGGATTGATTTGCTTCAAGATGACAAATGGTCCCAACCTCCGGTAGTCCAACTTATCATACGGCCGCTTGGTCTTGATATTCCGTCGAAGTAGCCATACCTTATCTCCAGTTTTGAAAATAGGTGCTTGATTTCAAAGTTTATCTGCGGATGTCTTATAAGACTCTTGAGCAGACTGCAATTGCACCTTTAACATAGTTTGAAGCTCTAATAGCTGCTTCACAAATCCTGCAGCTGCTGAGTTGTTATTCGTTGACAGACTTAACAAATCAAGTTTCGGATGGTACCCATAGTTAGAAAAGAATGGTGTTTGTTGAGTTGATGCGTGCAAGGTGTTGTTATATGCAAACTCGGCTAACAATAGATATGCGGCCCAATCATCTTGCTGATAGTTGATGCTGCATCTTAGATACTATTCCAAAACTTGATTCACCCGTTCCGTTTGGCCGTCAGTTTGAGGATGGAAAGCTGAAGAAAGCTTGATATCCACCTTCAATATTTCAAAACGAGATCTCCAAAACTTTGATACGAATTGAGTTCCTCGATCCAACACGATATCATCTGGTAGGCCATGATATCGATATAATTTGTCAAGAAAGAGCCTTGCTGTATCTTCACTTGACGATGTCTTCTTGCAAGAGACATAGTGCGCCATCTTTATAAGTCGATCTACTACAACAAAAATGCTGTCGAAATAATTTGATGGTGGCAGGTCTATAATAAAGTCCATAGAAACTAAAGACCATGATCGTCGTAGAATTGGCAATGGCTGTAAAAGTCCGTAAGGGTGATGCCGAGGATTTTTAGATTTTGAACAGATGTCGTAAGTGAGGACAAAATCTTTCACATCCTTCCACATTTGGGGCCACCAGAAATCTCGAGAAATAAGTTCCAAGGTCTTGTTGAATCCAAAATATCTCGCAGCTGAAAAATCGTGACGAGATTAAAGAACTCGAAGCCGTACTGGTCCTTTTGGAATATACAACTGATCCTCGAAGTATAAAAGATCTCCCTTTACTTTGAACTTGTCATTATTGGCACGTTGCTTGATATCAACTGCTATTGAATCTTCAATGGTCGCGGTACGTACCTGATTGAGGAAGTCAGCATCAATTGGTACAATGGTAGCGTGAAGCCGGAATTGCTCTGGCTTCAATAGCGTCGTACACTGTTGGTCAAATGCTGCCTCTCCAGCCTTTGGTGCAAGATACAATCTCCTCGATAATGCGTCAGATAGTCCTTGTTGCTTTCCAGGTCGATAAGTGATAACAAAGTCGAATCTGGATAGCAACATATTCCACCGAGCTTGACGTCGATTCAAAATTTGAGCCGACATGAAATATTCCAAATTCTTGTGATCCGTGTATATGGTTACCGGATGTGCCGCTCCTTCGAGAAAGTGACACCACTCTTGGAAAGAATCCACTATAGCAAGAAGCTCCTTATCGTGGATCTCATAGTTGATCTCAATAGCAGAGAACTTTCGAGAATAGAATGCAACTGGATGGAGCTTTTCATCAGCACCCATCTGTGAAAGTATGGCTCCCAAAGCAAAATCCGAAGCATCGGTTTCCAAATAAAAGGCCTTTGTAAAATCCGGGTGGACCAAGATCGGAGCCGTTGTAAACGCCATCTTAAGATCTTGAAATGCTTTCTCTACTAGGAGTCCCCATTCGAGCTTGTCCTTACACGTCAACCGAGTGAGTGGAGCAGCAACTTGGGAATAATTCTTAATAAAAATCCAATAGAAGTTAGCAAAACCAAGAAAACATTGTATGTCTCTAACCGTCTTCGGAACCTCCCACGATTGCTTCCACTTTCTTGGGATCCATTTTCAAGCCTTATGTAGTCGCAATGAATCCCAAAAACTCCATCTCAGTTTGGTGAAATAAGCACTTCTCCAACTTGGCGTAGAGTCCTCGCTCACGTAGTTTTTCAAGGACAAGACGAACATGCTTTTCATGCTCTTTTTTGTTCTTAGAAAATATCAGAATATCATCCAGATAGATGACAACAAAATCGTCAAGATGCTCCCGGAAGATGTCATTCATCATGTGTTGAAAAACTGCCGGAGTATTGGTAAGACCAAAAGGCATGACATTATACTCGAAATGGCCATACCTTGTATGGAAAGCTGTCTTCCATTCGTCTCCTTTTTTAATTCGTACAAGGTTGTAGGCTCCTCTTAGATCAATTTTTGTAAAGATCCTTGCCCGTCCAAGTTGTTCAAGAAGACCAGATATCAAGGGTAACGGGTAACGATTCTTCTTTGTTACCTTGTTGAGACCTTGATAGTCCATGCACATTCGTAGCGAGCCATCCTTCTTTTTTACAAATAAGATTGGTGCTCCAGCTGGTGACTTCGAATGGTGAATGAAGTTCTTGGCTAGATTCTCATCAATATACTTCCACAATTCTGCCAACTCCGTATGCGACAAATTGTAGATTGGGCCAAAAGGGAGTTGTGCTCCTTCTTGCAAGTCTATGGCACAATCATATGGTCGGTGCTCCGGTAGCATATCAGCATTCTTCTTTTGAAACACATCTTGAAAATCTTTATATTGCTCCGGTATACTTGTTGTTGAAATCTTCTCTTCGCTGGTTGGAGTCGCATAAATGACAAACGGTGTACCTTCCTTGGACAATCTTACAAATGTTCTTGCTCCAATAAATAAAGGTTTTTTGATTTGGGATCTTCTAATTGGTTTACTCTCGGAATGTTCTATTGGAAATGTTATCTTTTGAAACCTCCAATCTATGGTTGGATTATACTTTTCCAACCAGGAAAGACCAAGAATAATAGGACTTGACGGAGTCTTTATAATGTTGAAGATAATATAACTACTATGGTCCTTAAATGCTATTTCTATAAGTTCTGATTCATGAGTGATACTACCAGACAGTAAAAGTCGTCCATCTATGACTTCTACGTAAACAGGTTTAGGTTTCCGTACTAGAGGGATCTTATGATGTTTAGCATATTCTTCGTCTAAGAAACAAGCGGATGCTCCTGAATCTAGTAATGCTAAGGTTTTAAGCTTCTGAGGACCAAAAAACAAGGGGATTGTAAAACAAAGGGCAGGTTGGGCAGAGAAGGAGGAATCTGATTGTTGTTGCGATTTTTGACTGTCCAGCCGCATGGTTCCTATTGTGGCTGGGCATTTTTGTTTTCCTGAAAAAACATGCCTCTAGTCTTGACAATGCGTCGATTCTGCTTCTTGGGACAATTTCCAACCTTGTGGCCTTCTTCATCGCAATATAAGCATAGTCCTTCCTCCATGCGCCGCTTCTTCTCTTCTGGAGTGAGGGATTTGACACGTATCGCATCAATTTGCATGTCGTCCGTCTCGGAATGTGAATTCAAACTACTTGCTGACATGGTTGAGGCGTGACGAGTCACATGTTGTCTTGAGCATTGATCTTGGCGACGCTGAAATAGGCGGTTGTCACACTTCACAGCTTGGCTAATGGCTTCGTTGAGCGTTCGTGGATCAGGAAGAGATAATAGAAAATCCTTCACATCATCTCTCAAATCCCAATAAAATTGACTCGTCAATGCTTCTTCATCCCAGTTGATGTCACATGCTAATTGTCTGAAGTCTGATGCATAAACTGATGCAGAGCGTGTCCCTTGTCGTAGTGATCGAATCTTTGTTGTAGCCCATGGAGCCTTGTCATGCTCGCCAAATGCTTCCGCAAACGCTTCCAAAAAAGTTTCAAAGTTGTTCAAAATTGATGATCCCTTCTCGAATAAAGGAGCAAACCATGATAGAGCCTGCCTCATAAGTAGGGTTCCAACCAGTCCAACACGTGACTCCTCCGTTAGATAGCGTTCGGGTTGTAAAATTGTTATTAACCTGATTTAATTGACAAAACCTCGAAACTTGGAGCGTGTATCATCAAACTTATTTGGAAGGCTAACTCGAGGCTCCTTTCATTGTAGAACTAGTGGTTCTTGTTGAATTACAGGCAAAGCTGTTTCTTCTGGTGCAGAAACTTAAGGTTGATAAATTCTAGATTGTGTTACTCGAGATGCTCCATCATTATGAAGTCTTGCAAATGCTCTTTCAATCTCCGTAGTTCTTTGCGATAACATAGCAAGGGCATTCATAATGGCGTCCAACTTGGACTCTGAACTTTCAGTCATACTAATCCCTTGACCTCCAGCCATTCTAAAAGAGAGAAATAATTGATTCTACGAAGAAGAAAATATTGGTTTAGAGGAGGGTACTCCGCAACCTCTAAAACGTCTAAAATCCTTCAAGAAGAGAGGTAATCCACTCTCTCCAAGAAGAATAAGACTCCAATATTGTAATGGGAGAGATATCAGTTTAGAGGAGGGTAATCCGCAACCTCTAAAACACTAGTATACCTTCAAGAAGAGGGGTAATCCACACTCTAACAAGAAGGACTAGCTCTAATATCTGAGATGAGAGCAGTCTCGACAAACTGTCACGGACACAGAATACAAAGAGGAAATCTAAACAAGAATTTCAAAGAGAACTGGCAAGAACTAGATTGATCAGATGAGTACAAGAGCAACACCAGAGAGGTGAGCTAGAGCTCCAAGAGATGTGTTGTCGAGACTGAAGAACTCTTCAGCCTCGACTCCTATATATACTTCTAAATAAGAAACTTCTTGAGCGACTTCTAACAACTTAGGAAGCTTTTCAAGCAGCTTCTATGAGTTAGGAAACTTTTCAAGCAACTTCTACTAGCTAGGAAGCTTCTCAAGCAACTTCTACTAACTAGGAAGCTTCTCAAGAAACTTCCATTAACTGCTAATGGAAACTTCTAGAAGGTTCCAGAGACTTGCTTCTAGAATGTTCTAATTTCTAGAAGGTTCTAAGACTATGTCCCTAACAACTAACAATGTTTAAATAACTATCTCTTATATAGTTCCATCAAGGTGGACCAATTTATCCAATCAAAAGTTGAAGAATAAAATAAAAATAAATTTCTTGTATAGCTTAGTAATTATAATTACAAAAAATACTTGGTTTGATCTAATATTTAAAACAAAAGCCATATTATTTAGACATATTTGACATAAAAAGATAGTAGTTTATTCTTGGATGATACATATAATTTCAAATATATCTTCCCATTGCATACTTTCTATCTTTTAAAGAAAAAACATAATGCTCTTCAAATTTTGAAAATTAATGTAAACAAACAAATTATAGGATTGAACTATATTTTCTTTCATAAAACTCTTTTTCAATCTAAAAAGTACTTAACATAATATAAATATTCTTTTAAAGGATTCTTGTTTATATTATTCAAATACAACAAAATATTTTGATCTTTGTAACAAATATTTATTAAATGGCATTTAAGTGATAAAACATATATAAAGTGGCAAAAATTAAATAAAGTGACACGTTTTTCATATAATATTCTAAAATATAGACTCAAAATATAAAAATATATGCACAAGAATATATAAAAGTAATATATTTGAAATAATTCAATTTTAATACAATGAAATAAGAATTGGATGTCTATAAAAACATTATAAGCTAGAGAAGTGATAACAATCCTCTCAAACAAATAGATACTCCACTATTGATCTCTAAACAAGTGGACTAATCACCCCACACCAGATAGAAAAATTGACACATAAGTTGTAATTCATTGTGTATCATATATTCTGCTCCTTGACATGTGGTATTAGAGACAAAGTAGCCAAAATTCTTTTATCCGTTCTCGGGTCAAAAAAAAATAAAAAATAAAAAAAGAAAAAGATTGACCATGCCCCAACTTTGCCGCAAAGCTGATAAGAACCCCCTCGGATGTGCTAAATATGCACTAGGTTTTTGAGTTCTAAAACAAAATTCACAGATTCCCTGCCTGGTCCTCCAAACAGACGCTGCAGTGACGGAACGTGAAGGAATCCCCTGAGATTCAAGACAGTACATCCAACAGGTGCACTTCACTACAGAAGAGCTGTAGAATATTCACAAGAGTCATGGGTTAATCGCCTCGGCTACAAAAGCTCAACAAGCTTATACGCTAGATCCATCCTTTAATGCAAAGCTCACGACAAAACAGACGAAGCAAATGTATTCCAAGTATGCAAGGGCAAACAAGTCACTGAAAGCTCCAACACACAGACGGAGCATGAGCGCAAGACCGATCTGCAAAAGACCCGATTCCAGTAAAGTTTGTTTTATTTGCGTTCAAATGCACCACAACACGGTGCAGTTTGAGTCGAGGAATATTATCAATGCACAAGTCTTCTATACCTATATGCTTGTGACAAAAAATTGTTGCAAAAAATAAACTATTTCCTAGCCTTGGGTAGGCCATGTTCTTAAGCGGCTCCATACGCGATGCAAATGCACACACGATACAGACCACCAATTTGGAGCACTTCGAAATCTAGGATCGGGAATACTACTATATTTCATAACACCGTGGAGAGTGAGCATCGTACTATATTTCGCAGGATGCTACCGAACAGATACGGGCATGTTCCGAAAGAAGCCCTGCGAGTAAATACGTCGTGGATAGCGTACGCCTCACAGCCACGGTTTAAGTCGGAGCAGTATCCTGATCCCACATGCTAATCAATACTGGAACCGAATCATATCTTCCACCCGCAGGCATGAGAAAATCTAGCCTAAATAAGAAATTTCCTTCTCATCAATAAATGCTTTGTTGTACACAAACGTTACACAAAACGCCCCCAATTATTCCATTTTTATCCATACGGCCGTCCCAGGAACACCCTCTTGCAGACAGAACAGCATGTAATATTGCTGGGGGCAAACGTTGGCGCTGGGAGGAGCAGTTGCCCTCACAGCCCATGCTCCACCAGACGCCTGCCTAGGAGCTGCGACCGTCAGCTTGATAGCCCTCTGCCCTTGCGAGAAAGAGTGGGTCGAGAAAGGAGCGCTCAGCAGATTTACCGCCACTTCGCCTCGTTTCGTATTTACAACAAACGTCACATCATAGGCCTGCTTGTATTTCATAACTCTCGGATACCCAGTTATGCGGGGACGGACGGCGTTGTTTCTGCAAACCCAGACACGCCACAGCGTTAGCATGCAGGATGGTTGACTCAGAACGGGCTACACACACGGCTCATGGAACCGAAGGGGTTCGACACAACGAAAAAGAAACAAAAAAACAAAAAACAAAAAACTGGATTTACACAAAGCTTGCCTCGCAGACAGGTAATCTGGAGAAAATGCTTCCACCCTAAGCTCCGTCGGGAAAGGTCCGCTGTACGTGTAGAACTGGTGAGTGTTGCTTCCAGCCACCAGCACACGCCCGTCTGCCAGCATGTTGGCTGTGCTGTGGTACATCCTGGGGATATTGGTGGCCCTCTGCGTCTGGAACCTCCGCCCGGCTCTCGCGTTCCCGTCGTACTTCACTGGCTGCAGGACAGGATTGCTTGCAGTTCCCCATCCCTGGTAACCGTTCGCCGCTCCGTTGATGATCATGATCTCTCCCGTCGGCATGTTGACCATGTCACCCATCACACGACGCATTGGCATGTTCTCCATCGCCCATTTCGCGTTCCCGGCTGTCGGGTTGATCCTTGCACAGTTGATAGACGCGGCTTTTGCCTTATCTCCAGCTTTGGCTGCACCTGTTGCAGCACCTCCGCACACCAATATCTCCACGGAGTTGAACGGCGCCTTCAGGGGAAGCATGGCTGCAGATCCCCCCGATGGATAGTTTCGGGGATTTCCAGGACATTTCGGTAGCTGTTTCACCACCTTACCCGAACCGATGTTAAAAATCACCGAGTCTTGATTCGCGAACACAAAAAGGTCGCCATTGGGCATCAAGAACACGAACGGGTACAGATTGTCGCAGCATGTCCCACGCAGCAGTGCCAATGAGAACACTGCCTCGCCGGCTTTCCTCTTCGGTACAAACTCGTATGTGGGCTCATTCCGCCCCCCCACCACGATCTGCCGGGTACCTCCAGGCAGTATGTGGTTAGATGCATACCACCGCCCCTTGCTCAGCTCCCGGTCCGTCTCCACCCAGTCACAGTTTCCTCCAGCGCCGCAGGGCGTCAGCGTTCGGATCTTCTTGTTGCCTTCGAAGTCCCCTCCTGTCTGCACCAGCACTCCGTTACCCATGAACTGCCCGGATGAGCACCACGTGTCGGTGTAGATATACAGAGCCCGAACGGCGCCGTTGGCAGGGTTGAGCATGACAGAGTGGGCGTAGCAATCGGTCTTGGAAACGCGTTCCTTGGGCTGATTGCGGCATCGTCCGTTGGGGAGCTTAATTCCTGACGGGCCTGTGTTGGTCCGGTCGAGCAGCACACATAAATTGAATCGCGTGACCGCACAATGCATGGAGGCGACCCCAGCGTTATTTTGCACCACCTGCCAGCTGCCAGGCTGACCTGCAACCGGGACAGGGCTTGACACGAGCAATTGCACAAGCAGGACCAATCCAACAAGCTCCACAAGAAGGCGCATTTTGACTCTCTGACGGCTCACTTCGCAAAAGCCTCAACTACAGCTGCTCGCTGAGGTGCGTCCCGGTGCACCTGCTGTATTTCTCTCCAGGTGTGTCGACGCCGCCCAAATCTCTCGCGTTCGCCAAAGAAGGTGCCGCTGTATGACACTAGTCCCACGTGGGCGGCAACACGATGCGTACGGAGCTGCAGAATCGCGCCCTGATGCAATACCGCGCTCAGGGTCAGGTTGCCGCACGGCGAATGGCACCTGAGTGCCTTGCAAGTGAAGTTCCTCTGATTGTCTCGTCCACAGCGCGCTCAGGTTTGTAGTACGGACCTTCTAGTCTCACCCACTTCCCGCGCTTCTCGGCGCGTGCCGTCAGGTGATTTGTCAACGCTCAGCTGCATACCTAATATTAGCGATTAAGTTGGTGTTGTGATATGACAACTGTAAATGATCCCAGTCATCCTTTAAAGTGCCTTGAACAGTTGCACGAGGAGAGTAGATCTGGCATGCACATGTAAAGTGTTGAGCTCTTGTTTTTCCCCACAGACTGCCAGTGCATTCTTTTTGTCATTATGGGGATCGCGTGAAGAAAGCGGCTCAATGAGTGCATCCCTCCAAAACAACACAAATGTGATCTGCCTTTTGCGGAGCACGATACCTCTCTCTCGACGAGCTCCTTCCAGAAGACCGTTCCACCACGCTGCGCCACAACGTCTAACGCCGGGCGACGTTCAAAAGTAGACCGAGGATGAGTTAGTTTTACGCTTCCCTCCGTGCGGATCGAGCCGAGTGCGAGCAATGCCCCCCGCGAAATTTACCTCTCAACGATGCAGTGGTGGCTGAGGGATGACGTCACCCTGGCTCGATTGCAGCAGTGGGTTACCCTCCGATGCAGCCCGAGCCCACGGTTTGCACGCTGTCGCCGAGGAGTTGGAGTTCACTGGAAAATTGCTCACGCGAACTTCGCGACCCGGGACTTTTGCAAAGTGGACCGGTCGAGGTCCCAGGTTTACACAAGGCTGAGAGACACCGTTGACGAACTCGCAAATAGTCAATAGTACTGGTACGTACGGGCTTAGGTGACCGAAAAAGGAACCTGCATTGAGGATTCTTGTCGGTATAGACGATGACGTGGCGGGGTTTCCCAGGCTGGGGTCCCGAACAAGCGGCGAAAGAGCGCGGGGTGACGGCCCTTCTTTGCGTCCCGAGCCCAGCAGACCATCGTCCGGTTCGCTGCCCCTGGTCACGTCACCCCTGCATGCGATGACGTTACAGCAGCTCTGCACGACTTGGACACCACACATCTGCTTTGCCAAAGAAGAAGACCTCAGTGGTTTGAGTGGCCTCAGTGATCCTATCATTCGGTTCCACTTAAGTCTTCGTTTTCTAAACTTTCTCCTTTTATTTGTTTCAAATGGGGTGTTCCCAAGTTCCCAAATGTGGTGTAACAATGTTTTTGTGACAGAAACACCACCTTTGCAAACACTTCATCATTGCACATGTCAACCAATTTACCAGTTTTTGAACCAGTGAACTTTGGTAGATCTTGAGATTCTAAAAGTAAACAAGAAGAAAATGAACAAGGATGAGGTAAAGACAGGTTTTGGTTTGGATAGCCATTATAAAATTCCATTCAAAAAACAAAATTACTGCAAATTATTATGTTAACTATGTTGATTAATCCTTAGCTTTGGTAAAATTATCAATCAAGTGTTTGGCTAAGGACAAAGCTTCTTACTTTAGTAGAGTTGGAATTGACTTTTTGATTAAAATATGGCCCATTTATTAGACAAAAAGTACACAAATTTAATAGTAGTTGGTATGGAAAAAGATGCATTTATACTATCAATCATTTGAAATGCCATTATACTTATTAAAGAAGAAGGTATACAAAGATGTTGTACAATTAGAAGCCAATCACTCTATTAATTATAATGCACAAAATCTTTATAAAAATATCACAATTTAGAAATAAATCCAATCTTTCACACTTAATCAATATGGATCAAATAACATTTTTTTCTTCTATGATATATTTTAAATAACATTGTCGTATTATGTGAAGTCTTGTTTGAGAATGCACTCGGCACCTAGCGGTGGAAGATAAAAAAAGAAATTGTAACAATAAGTCCTAACACCTCTAATAGAATTATATATAAATTGTAATTAAAGAATAACAAGTATGCTCAACCATTAAAGAAATTCAATTAGATTTTTAATTAATTATAAAAGAAACATAAAGAAATCCTAAAGAACTTCTAAAGAAACACAAAGAAATCCTAAAAAACTTCTAAAGAAGTCATAAAGAAATAATAAAGAATTTTTGAAGAAATATTAAAATAAAAATCTTTAAAAAATTAAAATAGAAATATTTTTAAAATATTAAAAAATAAAAATTATAATAAAATCCAAATCAAATCTTAATCAAATATTAATCAAATCCTAATCAAATATTAATCAAATCCTAATCAAATCCCAATCAAATCTTAATTAAATTTTAAATCTTAAATAAATCTTAATTAAATCCTAATCAAATCTTAATAAAATCTTAACCAAATTCTAAATCCTAAATAAATCCTAATCAAATCCTAATCAAATCTTAAATCCTAAATAAATCCTAATAAAATTTTAACTAAATTCTAATGAAATTCTTAACGAAGTCCTAATGAAATCCTAACCAAATCCTAGTGAAATCCTAACCAAATTCTAATGAAATCCTAACCAAATTTTAATAAAATTTTAAATAAATCCTAATCAAATCCTAATCAAATTTTAAATCCTAAATAAATCTTAATGTAATCCTAACCAAATTTTAATGAAATCCTAATAAAATCCTAAATCTTAAATAAATTTTAATGAAATCCTAACTAAGCTCTAATGAAATTCTAACCAAATTTTAAATTCTAAATAAATTTTAATAAAATCTTAATCAAATCCTAAACTCTAAATAAACTTTAATAAAATCCTAGTTAAATCTTAAAGCCTAATCAAGTCCTAATAAATTTTTGAACCAAATTCTAATCAAATCCTATATCCTAATTAAATCTTAACAAAATCCTAATCAAATCTTAAATCTTAAACAAATCCTAATAAAATTCTTAACCAAATTTTAATAAAATCCTAACCAAATCTTAATAAAATTCTAACCAAATTCTAATCAAATCCTAACCAAATCCTAATCAAATCCTAAATCTTAATTAAATCCTAATCAAATCCTAGTCAAATCTTAAATCCTAATTAAATCCTAATTAAATCCTAATCAAATATTAAATTTTAATTAAATCTTGACAAAATCCTAGTCAAATCTTAAATCCTAATTAAATCCTAACAAAATCCTAGTCAAATCTTAAATTGTAAAAAAATCTCAATGAAATCTTAACCAAATCCTAATGAAATTCTTAACCAAATCCTAATGAAATCCTAACCAAATCCTAATGAAATCCTAACCAAATCCTAAATAAATCCTAATCAAATCCTAAATCCTAAACAAATGTTAAATCCTAGATAAATTCTAATCAAATCTTAATCAAATTCTAAATCCTAAATAAATCCTAATCAAATCCTAATCAAACTCTAATGAAATTTCTAACCAAATCTTAAAGAAATCCTAATGAAATCTTAATCAAACTCTAATGAAATTCTAACCAAATTTTAAACTTTAAATAAATCCTAATAAAATCCTAATTAAATCCTAAATCCTAAATAAATTTTAATAAAATCCTAATTAAATCGTAAATCCTAACTAAATCCTAATCAAATCCTAATCAAATCTTAATTAAATCCTAATGAAATATTAATGAAATCCTAATCAAATCTTAAATTCTAATTAAATCCTAATAAAATCCTAGTCAAATCCTAAATCCTAAATAAATTTTAATAAAATCCTAATTAAATTCTAATGAAATTCCTAACCAAATCTTAATGAAATCTTAACCAAATTCTAATCAAATCCTAAATCTTAAATAAATCTTAATGAAATCCTAACCAAATCTTAATCAAATCTTAAACTTTAAATAAATCTTAATAAAATCCTAACCAAATCCTAAAATCTTAACTAAATTCTAATAAAATCTTAACCAAATCTTCATGAAATCTCTAATCAAATTTTAATCAAATCTTAATCAAATCTTAATCAAATCCTAATTAAATCTTAATAAAATTCTAATCAAATCCTAAATCCTAAAGAAATCTTAATGCAACCTTAACCAAATCCTAACCAAATCTTAAACAAATCCTAACCAAATCTTAATGAAATCCTAATCAAATCCTAATCAAATCCTAAATTCTAAATAAATCATAATTAAATCTTAATCAAATCTTAAACTCTAAATAAATCCTAATAAAATTTTTAATCAAATCCTAATAAAATTTCTAATCAAATCCTAATAAAATTTCTAATCGACTTCTAATGAAATCCTAATTAAATCTTCATAAAATTCTAATTAAATCCTAATAAAATTTTCATCAAATCTTAATGAAAATCTAACCAAATCCTAAATTCTAAATAAATCCTAATCAAATCCTAAATCCTAAGTCTTAAATAAATCTTAATCAAATTCTAATTAAATTTCAATAAAATCTTAAATCCTAAATCCTAATCAAAATCTAATCAAATCTTAATCAAATTCTAATAAAGTTTTAATCATATCCTAATAAAATTTTAATCAAATCCTAAATCCTAAATAAATTTTAATAAAATCTTAATCAAATTTTAAATCCTAAATAAATCTTAATAAAATCCTAATCAAATTTTAATGAAATTTTTAACCAAATCCTAAAGAAATCCTAATGAAATCCTAACCAAACTGTCACGGACATAAGATTTATTCCAATAATTATCTAATTAATATAAACCAATAGAAATAGGTAAAATAAGTTCATTCGATAATATCTGATAGAGAAGCTTCCTAGAAGCTTTATAGACGTGGAATCACTTTTATACATGTCTATAGGTGATTGGTAGGTTAGAAACTTGGTCAACAAGCTAGCCACATGGCACACATGTTGGTAGCTTGTGGAACAAGCTAGCTATGTGTCACACATGTTGGTAGCTTGTGGAACAAGCTAGCCATGTATCACACATGTTGATAGCTTGTGGAATAAGCCAAATACGCAGCGCACATGTGGGAAACTTGTCGTGTAAGTTTGACACATGTCTTGCAAATTAGACACGTGTAGGAGGTCCTATAGAATACCACCACTTAGCTCTTAGTTAGATAGTATTCATAGAGGCAAGAGTGAAGCCTTCTTCACTCTTTTCAATTCCTTTCTTGCTTCTAGTCCAAATTCAAGAGTCCATAGTTTTCTTATCTTGTAATAAATAGCCATTCTAGTTTCTTTTAATATACATATTTTCTAACTTCTATTTTGTTATTTTTTCTTAATAGAAGTTTCATATGTTTATTTGCTTTCATCAAGTTCTTGTCTTTAATAGATTGACAAGAGTTCACATACAGTATCAAAGCTTTGTCTTTTCTTGATTAAGAGTGGATTACCCCTTTCTCTTGATAATACATAAGCATATTAGAAGTTGTGGAGTATCCACTTTTAAATTGATATTATTTTTAGAATTTTTTCTTTTGAGTATATTATTCTGCATTTCTTAAAGTAAGAATAGACACCTTCCTTCCTATTATATTATCATGGTAGAGCTTATAGAAATGAACAGTGCAATGGCACAAATGTAAGAACAAATGAGAGAGCTAATGCTTGCAATACATCAACTCAGTTTACCACTACAAAGAACAACAAGATTAGCAAGAAGTGAAGATATAGAGATGATTGGAGCTGCGTCAATATCTATACCGAATCATACTATCTCACCTATAATGGAGCACTATTCAAACATTAGAGAACCAAAAATTAGTTTGCTTGAGAAGTTTGATGGCACAAGATCTAAGTTTCAAAGATTCATCAATCAGGTACAATTGGTGATTGAACTTCAGCCTCAAAATTATCCTACTCAAAGATCTCAAGTTAGGTTTATTGAAAGGTTACTTTTGGAATCTACTTTATTATGGTTTTTATCTTTTTTTGAATGACGTAATCCAATATTCGATAATTTAGATGCATTTTTAGCGAAATTTCAATCAATACATGGAGAACATAATACAATCCATATTGCAACCAACAAGATTCGCATCCTATAACAAAGCAATCAATTAGTGTCATTATACCCTTCACAATTTTGACAACTAGCAACTCATATCAAGTGGGATGATGCTGCACTCATCAACCAATTTTTCTACGAATTATAATATGAAGTAAAAAAATTAATGCTCAATTTATCCGATCCTCAAATATTGAATCAAGCAATTGATTTTGTTATGAAGTATAAAAATCAACTTTTTGAGTTTCGATCCAAGAGTCGTATAAGGGAGCCTCAATGTCCTTACAAAATATACATTCAGAAGTAGAAGATATGTAAATTGATATGGTACGTTTTAAACCTTTTATTAAATAAGAAAAGATTTGGAATCATTAAAGAAGATTATGTTTATATTGTAGAAAACCTAAGCACATTGCTCAACATTGTCCAAAGAAATGATACAATTACAAAATGAGGAGTATGGCTATCAAAGAAGACAACATGTCCAACTATAACTATATAATGAAAATGAATTTGTCCAGCTGCAATAGGGACCATGCAGCTAGAACCTTATATAATTCCTAGTAAAGGTCCTATTCTCTCTTCAAAATCCTCTCTTTGTTTTATAATAGATATATATTTAGGATCTAAAAAACTACAGAGCCTTTGCCTTATTAGATTCACAAGCCTTAGTATACTTTTTAGATGAACAATTTGTTAAGAATTGTAAAATATCTTTAATACAGAAAACTAAATCCGTACATGTAGAAATCATAGATGGTTGTCCATTGTCTTTTGGAGACGTCACTCATAAAACTTATCTTATAAAAATAACAATAGATGGTCATAATAGCTACGTAATCTTTAGCATAATTAAATCTCCGTCTAGTCTAATTATTTTAGATTTATCATGGCTAGAAAAATATAATCTTCAAATAGATTGTATTTCTCGTAGACTTTATTTTTTTCAAAATGTTATTAAACATCTTGCCGACCAAGTGAAAAGCTATAAGTATAGTATAGTAAAACTCGTACTTATAGGTACAAAAGCTTTTATACACACAACAAAAGAAGGATCAATTTTTGCTATTTATGCCACACCCATTTCTGATGGTGGAAAGACTTTAAGTGGCATCCTAAGCCAATATCTAGATTATCATGACGTTTTTGAAAAAAAGAATACAAATATTCTTTCAGAGCATCGTCCATATGATTGTTCAATTGACTTTTATTGATGTCGTCGATGAAATGCATTGACTTAGCCATTATTTGGACCAATCTACAATTTATCACAAGATGAGTTGGCTGAACTCAAGGCGTATATTGACAAGAATTTTACCAAGAATTTCATATGTCATTCTAAATCTCCAGCAGGAGCTCCAATTCTATTTGTGTAGAAAAAGATGGATCATTGCGGATGTGTATTGACTATCGAAGACTCAATAAGATCACAATCAAGAATAGATATCCATTATCTTTGATATCAGGACTTCTTGACCAATTACATCAAGTTAAGATTTATACAAAAATAGATCTAAGAAGAGCATACAATCTAGTACACATCAAAGAAAGAAATGAATGGAAAATTGCGTTTTGAACCATGTACAGATTTTGAATATAATGTCATGCCTTTTGGACTTATGAATGCACCAACTACTTTTCAACATCTCATGAATGATGTTTTTTGTGAGTTCTTAGACAAATTTATTGTCTGCTACTTAGACGATATTTTGAT
Organism: Physcomitrellopsis africana; assembly: GCA_036785485.1. NCBI lineage: Eukaryota > Viridiplantae > Streptophyta > Bryopsida > Funariales > Funariaceae > Physcomitrellopsis > Physcomitrellopsis africana. Next base: position 943,921 of record JAWRVF010000038.1, on the reverse strand, counting down.
CTATTCTAAGAACATAGAAGAACATGAAATACATGTTCGTCAAGTATTACAAAAACTTAAAGATGCAGGATTATACGCCAAGATAGAAAAGTGTATATTTCACACTATTCAAGTTAATTTCGTAGGATACATCATTTCAAATGATGGTCTCATGATGGATCCTAAGAAAGTCCAAACAATCATGAATTGGAAGATTTCAAAGATAGTAAGAGATATCCAATGCTTTTTGGAATTTGCTAATTATTATCGGATCTTCATCAAAGACTTCCCTCAAGTTGCAGCTCTATTTACATGTTTGACCTATAAAGATAAACTCCAATGGAATTAAGAAGCGGAAGCAACATTTGAAGCTCTAAAGACATCATTTGTTTCTGCACCAATCTTGCATCGTGTTGACTTTTCCAAGGCATTTTTTATGGAAATAGATGCATTGGACTTTGCCTTGGACATGATTTTGTCACAAATGGGAATAGATGACAAACTTCATCTTGTAGCTTTTCATTCAAGAAAATTCACAACAGCCGAGATCAATTATAAGATCCACAAAAAAAAACTTCTTGCAATCGTGGATTCCTTTCAAGAATGGCGTCATTATCTAAAAAGCACTTCCAATCCAATCATCGTATATATAGATCACAAGAACCTTGAGTATTTCATGTTGGCACGTATGTTGAATCATTGTCAAGCTCATTGGGATATGTCTTTGTTAAGATTCGAGTTCATTATCACTTATCGGCCAGGAAAACAATAAGGTTTTTCCGATGCTCTTTCTAGACGTTCTTATTTTGTACCAAAAGAAGGAGATGCAACTTTTGAGCAAGAAAGAATGGCCCTCTTGAAACCGGAGCAATTTCATCTTTGAGCAATGAAATCAAAATTGACTATTGATTCAACTTTTCTCAAGCAAATTCAATTAAGTATGTCCTCAAACCCTCTTATTCATGATATCAAGAATAATTCTTCTAAGACTCATGATTCTTCTAAATTTGAATTCAAAAATTAGCTACTATATTTCAAAGGACGCCTATATGTTCCAAAAAGAGAAGCACGTTTACGTGTACTTCAAGCACATCATGATTTTCCAACGGCAGGACATTTTGGATACAACAAGACTTTGAAACTTATATCAAGAGATTTTTGGTGGCCTCAAATGTGGAAGGCAGTCAAAGACTTTGTACAATCATGAAATATCCACTTAAGATCAAAGACTCCTTGTCATCAATCTTTTGGACTTCTTCAGCCATTACCTATTCTAGAACAACCATGGACTTCTTCAGCCATTACCTATTCTAGAACAACCATGGTCTTCTGTTTTTATAGATTTCATCATAGATCTTCCAAGCTCAAGATCTTATAACTCTATATTTTTGATAGTAAATTGGTTCACCAAGATGGCACATTTTGTGCCATGCACAAAATCTATCACAGGTAAAGAAACAGCTAAGCTTTTCATTGATAATATCTATCGCTATCATGGATTACCTAAGGATATTATATTGGATAGGAGAGCTCTTCTTTTATTGGCAGAGTTTGCTTATAATAATATGATATATTTTTCTATGCAACAAACACTTTTCTTTGCCAATTATGGTTATCACCCATAACTTGATGCTTTTGACTTTTCAAAAATTGATAATCCAGCGGCAGAAGATTTGGCAAATCGTTTGTCAGAGGTACATGTAATAACGAAGGTGCAATTAAAAGAAGTTAAAGAATGACAAAATATAAATGTAGATGTGTATCACAAGGAACAACCACAATGTAGGGGACAAGATATGATTACTTCGTCGCAATATTAAAACTACTCATCCTTGTGATAAGTTGGACTATCGTACGCTTGGACCTTTTCTTATTTCTGAACAAATCAATTCAATTGCATATCAATTATATCTATCGGAGTCCATAAAGATCCATCATATATTCTATGTGTTACTACTCAATCCATAGAAGGCAATGGATATACTAGGAAGAAGACAAATACCACTGCCTCCTATAGAAGTAGATAACAATAAATAATTCGAAGTTGAAGAAATTTTAGATTCAAGGCGACGCCAAAATCAACTGAAATATCTTATGGATTGGCGCGGATATGATATTACTAAACGCACATGGGAGCCATCTAAGAATCTAACAAATGTATCAATAAAAGTCAATGTATTTCATCGACGACATCAATAAAAGTCAATGCATTTCATCGACAACAAAATTAAGATAAAAAAATGAAGAAAATATTTGTTATAAAACAAAGCAGGTTCTATAGAGGTTTCATCTTACCTTGTATCATTATTTGTTATTTTCTTAGATTTTTTTGTGCTAAAGAGACGAACGATCAACAACCAATGAATTTAACTCAAGAGCGATCATTTGCTGATTTACCAAACGAGATATTATAACTATCACAACCTTCAAGACAACAAAATAGAGATAAAGATCCTCAAGAACGACATGTCTTTCCTCGGATTGATGGCAAAATACAACGTGTTTGGTATCACGACCTTGGAAGAGACTTCTAATGTTTGGTGATACTTTTAGAGGTAGGAACTACTCTTGATGGTATTCCTAATGTTTTCTTTGAAGGGAGTTATGAAGGCCTCAACAATGATCAAATAACAAGGTGGTCTTCTCGCCCTGGTATGGGACATTATGGATGGCTAAAAAGACCTATCAGGTATCTTCAAAGGGAACAAAGATGAGAGTATGTGACAAGCACAATTCGACGTATCCTGGACTTCCTCAATATGTAATCACCGCTCCTTGTGGAACTCGTCCTTAGAAGGGGGGATAATGTCACAGACATAAGATTTACTCCAGTAGTTATCTAATTAATATAAATCAATAGAAGTAAGTAAAATAAGTTGATTTGATAATATTTGATACAGAAGCTTCTTAGAAGCTGCATAGACGTGGAATCACCTTTATACATGTCTATAGGTGATTGGTAGGTTAAAAACTTGATCAACAAGCTAGCCACATGGCACACATGTTGGTAGCTTGCGGAATAAGCAAAGTATGTGGCGCATATGTAGAAAACTTGTCGTATAAGTTTGACACATGTCTTGCAAATTAGACACGTGTAGGAGGTCCTATAGAATACCGCCACATAGCTCTTAATTAGATAGTATTTATAGAAGTAAGAGTGAAGCCTTCTTCACTCTTGTCAACTCCTTTCTTGCTTCTAGTCCAGTTTCAAGAGTCTATAGTTTTCTTGTCTTGTGGCAATAGCCATTCTAGTTTCTTTTAATATACATACTTTCTAACTTCTATGTTGTTATTTTTTCTTAATAGAAGTTTTATATGTTTATTTTCTTTCATCGAGTTCTTCTCCTTGACACAAACTCTAATGAAATTTTAACCAAATCCTAAATTCTAAACAAATCCTAATAAAATCTTAATCAAATTTTAAATTTTAAATAAATCCTAATATAATCTTAATCAAATTTTAATCAAATCGTAACTAAATTTTAATGAAAGTTTTAATCAAATCCTAATGAAATCCTAACCAAACTCTAAAGAAATCTTAACCAAATCCTAATCAAATCTTAACCAAATCCTAATCAAATCCTAACCAAATCCTAAATCCTAAATAAATCCTAATGAAATTCTAATCAAATCTGAAATTCTAAATAAATTATAATAAAATTTTTAATCAAATTTTAATAAAATTTTAAACCCTAAATAAATCCTAATGTAATCCTAATCAAATCTTAATAAAATCCTAACAAGATCCTAAGCAAATCCTAAATTCTAAACAAATTCTAATAAAATTTTAATAAAATCCTAAATCTTAAATAAATCATAATAAAATTTTTAATCAAATCCTAATGAAATTCCTAATCAAATCTTAATCAAATCCTAATCAAATCCTAAACAAATTCTAAACAAATTCTAAATCCTAAATAAATCTTAATCAAATCATAATCAAATTCTAAATTTCAAATAAATCCTAATCAAATCTTAATCAAATTCAAATAAAATTTCTAACCAAATCCTAAAGAAATCCTAATCAAACTCTAATCAAATTCTAATCAATTTTTAAATCCTAAACAAATCTTAATCAAATATTAATCAAATCCTAAATCTTAAATAAATTTTAATAAAATCCTAATTATATTCTAAATTCTAATCAAATCCTTATAAAATTTCTAATTAAAACTTAATCAAATTCTAATCAAAATATAATTAAATCCTAATTGAATTCTAACCAAATTCTAATGAAATCTTAACCAAATCCTATTGAAATCCTAACCAAATCCTATTGAAATCTTAATCAAATCCTAAATCCTAATTAAATCCTAATAAAATCCTAGTCAAATCTAAATCCTAAATAAATCCTAATTAAATTCTAATAAAATTCCTAACCAAGTCCTAACAAAATCCTAATAAAATCCTAGTCAAATCTTAAATCCTAAAAAAATCCTAAACAAATCCTAACTAAATCCTAATGAAATCCTAAAAAAATCCTATTCAAATCTTAAATCTTAAATAAATCCTAAAAAAATCCTACTCAAATCTTAAATCTTAAATAAATTCTAAAAAAATCTTATTTAAATCCTAATGAAATTTCTTACCAAATTCTAATGAAATCCTAACCAAATCGTAATGAAATCCTAACCAAATCCTAACCAAATCCTAATCAAATCCTAATCAAATCTTAATCAAATTCTAGTCAAATCCTAAATCCTAAACAAACTTTAATGAAATCCTAACCAAATTCTAATGAAATTTCTAATGAAATCCTAAATAAATCCTAATGAAATCTTAATCAAATTTTAAATCTTAAATAAATCCTAATAAAATTTTTAATCAAATCTTAATGAAATTCTAACCAAACTCTAACAAAATTCTAATTAAAATTTAATGAAATCCTAATCAAATTCTAATAAAATTCTAACCAAATCTTAATAAAATACTAACCAAATTCTAAATCTTAAATAAATCCTAATCAAATCCTAATCAAATCCTAAATCTTAAATAAATCCTAATCAAATCCTAATCAAATCTTAATGAAATTTTAACCAAATTCTACTGAAATTCTAACCAAATCCTAAATCTTAAACAAATCCTAATCAAATTCTAATCAAATTTTAAACCCTAAATAAATCTTATTATAATCTTAACTAAATCCTAATAAAATCTTAACCAAATTCTAAAGAAATTTTTAACCAAACCTTAATAAAATCCTAACCAAATCCTAATCAAATCCTAACCAAATCCTAATCAAATCCTAATCAAATCCTAAATCCTAAATAACTCCTAATCAAATCCTAATAAAATCTTAAGTTAATTCTAATGAAATTTTCAACCAAATCCTAAAGAAATCCCTAATGAAATCCTAACCAAATTCTAATAAAATTTTTAATCAAATTTTAATCAAATGCTAACCAAATCCTAATCAAATTTCTCATCAAATCCTAAAAAATCTTATCCAAATTTTAATGAAATCCTAACCAAATCTTAATAAAATTCTAATAAAATTCTAATGGATTTCTAATGAAATTCTAATAAATTCCTAATAAAATTCTAATGAATTCTTAATGAAATTTTAATAAAATTCTAATGAAATCCTAACCAAATTCTAATGAAATTCTAATCAAATCCTAATGAAATTTCTAATCAAATCCTAAATTCTAATCAAATCCTAATGAAATTTTTAGTCAAATTTTAATCAAATCCTAATCAAATCCTAATCAAATTTCTAATCAAATTCTAATAAAATCCTAACCAAATTATAATAAAATCCTAACCAAATCCTAATCAAACCCTAATGAATTCCTAACCAAATTCTAATAAAATTCTAACTAAATCCTAATAAAATTCTAATAAAATTTTAATCAAATATTAAATCCTAAATAAATTATAATGAATCTTAATAAATCCTAACTAAATCCTAATAAAATCCTAATAAATCCTAATGGAATTGTAATTAAATATAACAAACCCTACAATAGATTGAAACCTCAATAGCCAACAATTGAACTATTGATCTTAATTCAAACTTTGCATGTCTTTTAATAACTAAGTTGGCAATATATATAAAAAATTTGAAGAAGATCCAACTCACCAAACAAAAGATAAGTCCAAAAATCTACTTGAGTATAAGCCATCTCCCTTCTCCAATCTTGATGCCAATCTTTCAATACCAATAGCTTTTTTTTGCACTATTAAATTGCTTTCAAAATTAATATATAGATAGAAAATTAAGTCTACCATCCATACAAATAATTTTCATCTTAATCCAATTAGAAGATGGCTACATATTTTAGAAATCCTCATTGACCCTCAAAACCCAATTTCTAAGATCTTAATCCACTTGAATTTCAATAATCTTCAATTGAATTATTAGAACAAGCTCAAACTTAAATCACATACTCAATACATCTACAATCAAAAACCTACAAAATTTCACCTATAAATCTATAATCAAACTCACATAATGCTAAAAAAATATAAATCCCTTTTTATTTCATTCAACCTTGAATCATCAAAATCAACCTTGACAATCTTTTATTGAGATTCTAAATTACATATCACCTATTGTGGTATTTCTCTTCTTTTCTTTAGATGCTTTCATAAATATCCATCATGTTAAAAATATCCATAGATTTTTTTATGAATTTTTTTAAATTTTTGATCTGTCCAATCTTCTTGTCGCTTTAATATATTTAGATATTTCTCAACATCTCTCTATTTACTATCATATAAATTTCTTAAAAAAGATTCTAACAGTATATTCAAATATACACCATCTTTTTTTGATAATATATTACTATAAAAAATTACGCCTACATTATCTTTCAAATCAATCATATCTTATTCATCATAATACCTTATCCTTGATAATATATCTGCAATTGAATTATCTCTTTCTATAATGTGCTTAAACTTTAAATTTATAGATTTGATATATACTATTTATCTTAATATAGCAATATTAAGAGTTGAATAACTTATAATTATATCCAATAAAGGTAGACAATCTATTTCTATAACTACTGATGCACCAATCAAGTATTCCTTTTCATTTTTTATATCTATAACTATACTCCATAATTCTCTTTTAATTTGTGCATATATTCTTTATTTAATATTCAAAATCTTTGCTCCAAATCTTATTATATATATATTCTTTTATTTATCATCTTGTCAAACTATCCAACCTATTCAAATTGGACTTGTATCAACTATTAATATCATTAGCCTTCCACATTCATAATTCACTTTCTTTAAAGTTGGAGGCAAAGAAAGAAGTTCCTTCAATTTTTCCATAGTTCTTCTTTATTCTTCTTTTCATTGAAATTTTTTATTCTTCTTTAGCAATTCATACAATGGATTTGCTACATGTACAAAATGAAATATTCATACATAATAGAAAATATATGCTCCTAAAAATCTTTTGACTTCCGTTGTATTTGCACATTCTTTCATCTTTTTAATAATATCAACCTTTTCAAGACTTGACTTACATCTATACAATTCATACATATATCTAATAAGTATCTCATTTATTTTAAATATAGACTTAAAACTTTATAAGGTTAAATGTACCTCTTCCAATCATGATAAAATCTTTTTACAATCTATGATATGATTTGCAACAAATCTTCTACAACCCTTTTGATCCATTATCTCATCTTTTTCTTCTTTTGTACATCTTTTAATTGGAACATCATCTAAAAATGGAATAATTTTTTCTAATATAAATTCCTTCAATACTTAGTTTATTCCATTTATTATATAAGCTACTAAATTAATAGCCTCTTGAGGCAATATATACATGTTTACTAAACCGAATAGAGTCTTTATAGTAGTTAAATCTCAACTTTGTAATACCAATTGAAATTGATTATATCTTGAGTAAGAATCATCCATTAAATAGATTACTCTTCCAACAAATGTTTATGCAAATTCATCCACAATTGAACTTGAATACATATTTTTAATAGTCACTTTATTCATAAGTTGCATATCTTGTATAAATTTCATTGTTCTATTTTTTTTTTGATATTATAAACCATAAATTAGAATAAAGTGCTATAGATGGTTTTAAAATTCTTATTTTAATCATTCCATTGAATAAATTTACTAACTTGGATAAATATGCTCTTAATACTGGAATTGATCACAAATTCCATGATTCATGAAGAATAGTAAAAATAACCATAGATATTACAATACTTAAATCAACACATCCAATTTCATATGCTTCAAATGCAAAAGCTTTTTTATGTTGTGAAAGCATCTCTCTAAAATATTTTTCTTCACATTTTGTCAAAAATCTATCACATCCAATTTTTAATCCATTTAATATAGCATACATAAACTCATGCTCTATTTTCTTAAGATTCTTTAAATTTGATTGTATACATACTCTCTTCACCCTTTCTTCAGAATTTGATGGTAATAGCAAAGCCACTAATTTAACCTTTTTTTCCATTGATTTATACTTAGTTTCAACATGTACCTCTTGGCGACTTAAATTTTCTATAAACCTTTGAATTTCATCATAAAATTCTTTAGAATTCACATTAATAATTCTATTCTCTCCTTATAATCTATATTACAATAAATAATTTAGTTCTTTTATAGTATTTATAAATCCTACTTCTTCAAATGTTCCTAAAATAAATTTATTCTCAATCAATTATCTATTTTTTTTCAAGATTTTTTCCATATTTTTAATATAATATTTTTTTATCTTTTTCATCTTATCAATAGTCTTAAAAGACAATACAAAATCTTGTCTCAATTTAATCAAATCCTAATCAAATCCTAATCAAATCCTAATCAAATCTTAAATCCTAAATAAATCCTAAGTATATCTTAATTAATCTTAATCAAATCCTAATCAAATCCTAACAAATCCTAACAAATCCTAATCAAATTCTAATTAAATCCTAATAAATCCTACAACAAATTGAAATATTAATAGCTAATTATTGAACTATTGATCTTGATTCAAAATTTATACACATTTTAATAACTAAATTGAAAATATGTACAAAAAATTTGAAGAAGATCCAACTCACAAAACTCTTATCAATGCCTTTCTTGTATTTTATAATAACCTCTCTAAAAAGTTTCTTAGTTCTAAATGCTATTATAAAAATATTCTTCAACTTGAGTACTTGGTCTACAATCTTTGTGGTCCTTAAGAAGCTTTAATATGTATTTTTGCTAGCTTGCATATATAAAGACATGGCAAAGACTATTATTAGTCTTATCAATGTCTTTTTTGTATTGTGATTTTCCATCAAGACCTATCTAGTCTCTTCACACTTAGAAACAACTATTCTAGTGTCTTTCTATTTTAAAATTTAAATTTTTTTAATCTTTTATATTCATTTTTGATAGTATAGCATAAATTATCTTTTCACAACCATGTTTAAATTTATGTTCTTAATAATTTGATGAAACTAATATTTTAGATATTAAAGTTTTATCTTTTTGAATTAAAAAAATATACTTTTTTTCTTGTATTATCTTCACAATAAATAAATAAAAATTTAAAAATATCCTCTTTTAGATTGGTTTTTTTTTTATTATTTTATCATTTTTTTTATATATATATTTTTTTTTCTTCTACTTTTATTTTTTATATAAAATTCTTAAATATGTCATTATTTTATCATTTATAGTATGATAATAGAAATAAAGAATATCATAGCAAAAATACAAGAAGAAGAATGATGTGATTTGCATAATAACTAATATAATTTGGATCTTATAAATAAATTTTTTATATTGTACCTTCTTTATGATTTTAATGATTAGTAATTAATATTGAGTGAAATTATTTTTCACTTTTTAAGAAATTTTTTTATAAATCATAAAATAATGTGATAAAATTATTGTTAAATTTATTTGATCTTTGAATATTAAATCAAGCAATTGATTTAGCTATCAAGTGTGATAATTGATTATTTGATTTTTATTTAAAAGGTTATAAAATTATAATTTGATATTTTTATAATTATAACTATAATATTTAAAAATATTTTATTAGAAGTAAAATACATATAGATTGATAGTACATTATTTGAGATTATAATAGTATAAAAAATATTTCAACCTTGGCAAAAAGATTTGTATTTGTATTATAAAGAGTCTAAATACAATATTTAATATTATTATAAGAAGTCGCTCAACAACAAAATAAAGAGCATAAGTACAAAATAAATTGTGACAAAAAAAAGTTTGTGTAGTTATATTATGAATCATGCACTTTAATTCTAGTGCAACATCATTTTATAAAGGTCATCATCTGTTGTCATCTATGCCATTTTTTATTTTATAACTCAAGTTTTTTTAGGACCTAAAATCCATATTTTTTTCTATTTTTATATTATTAGATTCCAAAATCTATATTTTTTTTTTCAATTGAATAGAATAGAGATACAAAAGGTATACATGACAGTTTTAAAATATTATTTTAAAATTTCTTATTTTTTCTATCTAAAATTTTTAAATTATCTTTAATTAAAAAATATATTATACTTTGTATTAAATATAATATTATTAGAAATTGACATATATGATAAACTTTATTCTACTTCTTTTCTTTCAAGAAAATTAATAGTCAATATAGATTATAAGAATTATAATAAAGAATTCTTTGCTCATAAGGATTTATTCTTAAAATAAAATTATTATCTAAAAGTCACTTCTAATTCAATTAAAATTTTGATTGATTACCAAAAACTTAAGCATTTTATATCAAGACATGTCTTGAATCTTTGCCAAATTCTTTAGAGTATGATTTAGTCAATATTTATATTTAATATTATATTTTTTTAAGAAAAATAATAAGAATTATTTTTAAAAGTAAATAAAAATAAACAAACGAAAAAAATGCCACATATGATCAATAATAAATCATATTTTTAAAATTAGATCTATTATATTTTTAAGCAATGAATTTAGTAATTCTTATTAATTACATATTTCATAATAAATTTTGTTTAAATCTATCACAAGACATTCTTATTTTTTGAGTTAAAAAAACTTTTATCATGATTCTACTAAATTTGATTTTTAATAGTATATATATTCATAATTTTTTTCTTATGATGGTAGATAATAAGAATTAATGTAAATAGAATATTTTTTAATTTATACAAAAGCTATCATACTTGAAAAAATAACCAATTTTATTTATAAAATTATTTATCAATATTATGGACTTCTAATTTATATTATATTAAAGATTTAAAAGACACTCTTCAAAATATTAGAAATAGATATCAAGATATTTTTAGTTCTTTTCATCAAATTAATCAACATATCAAATATGTGAATTAAGTATTGGTGTATTTTTTCAATAAATCATTAATTACTATTAAGTCAATTAGATAACTATCTTATAATTAACATAATTTAATTTAATAATATAAAAAAATATTTTTTATAATAAATTTAATCTTTTTTAAATTTTAATTGTCATCCTCATTTTGATACTTTTGACTAATTAATAGTTGATAAACTAGAAATAAAAGATTTGACAAATAGATTATAATGGTTTTATTCAATAATAATAATACAACTAAAAAAACTCAAGAATAACAAAAGATCAATGTAAATATCTTAACAAAAAATAATGTCTACTTAATATTGGTGATAAGATATAATTACTTTAATACAATATTAAAATTAATCAACCTTGTAACATATTGGATTATTAAAGTTTTAAAATCAAATAAATCTAAATAAATTATATATTTGAAATACAAGAATATTCTAAGAATATAACAAATTAATTAATTTAGATGAATATAGAAATTTGATGATAAATTTTTAAAAACTTCTAGCAATTCATTTAGGATTCTTATTTAAAACTTAAAATATTGACCACTTTTTAATCAAAAAAATAAAGAAATGAAAATTTTAACATTTAATAATAATTAATGTGGTAGAAAAAACTATTATAATTAATAAAATCCTACAATTATTTATATATTAGTTAATATTTAATTTAGCAAGATTTTTTAATTATAAAATAAAAACCATAATTAAAAATATTTTATAGAAATATATTTAAATCCTAACATATATTAATATAATTTGATCAAATTTTATAAATTTAAAAATAAAAAGGCCTTAAAAGTATTATTTAAAGTTTTGATATTTAATAATAATTAATAAGGAAGAAGAAATTAAAATACTTATATTTATATTGGTTATTAGAATTTTATATCTAAATACATCTAATATAAATTAAATTATCAGACATAGACTAATAATAAAAAAAACCAATGGCTATTAAAAAATAGTGTTTAGACTTTAATTGGACCTTTAATACTAATAAAAATTAGAACCTTAGATTTTAAATTTTAAAAAAGATTAAAAAAAAATTTAGATGAAGATGGTTTTTTTTTTATTTTTTTTTATTCTCAAATTTTCTAAATGTATTCTATAAAACATAAAATATAATTATATAGTAGATTTTTTATTTTTTTCTTATAACTATGAACATTCTTTTTTTAAAATAAAAAATTTATACAAATTTGGTCTACATTGAGCAAAAGATACATTTTATAATACAAATATTTATTAAAGAATATAAAATAATATCAAACAAATCCTAATTTATTGCATAAGATAAAAAGTTATAAAATTGAATTTAAACTTTATATCTATAATATTAATTAAATATAATTAAAACTTTATATTATTTATATAAATTAGAAATTAGAAAAAATTATATAATTTGGTAATTAATTTAAAAATTTATAGATATTTTTAAACTTTAATATATATATATATATATATATATATATTTTAATATATTTTTTATTTTTTAGATTGATAAAAAAAATATAAGATATTATATAAGAAATCAATCTAAAATATTATATTATAGATTCTTTTTTTATGTCATTAAAAAAAACTTACATAATAATACAAGTACAAAAACTATAATACAAAATTTTACTAAGATTATCCAAGTAATATTAAAATTCAAAGAGACATTCAAAAATAAGAAAGAAATTAAATTATTTTATGGAATATTAGATTGTTAACAAGAGAAATTTCTTATTAAATAAGTTTAAAAGACTTGATTTGGTTGGATCCAACCAACCAACAAAATCAACTTAATTGATTAAATTAATTTAATTTAGTTGAATTAAAATTAATATTAATAGAAAAATATTAATAATAGGATATATTATCATATTGTAATATAGCTATAGTGTAAAAGAGTAAAAGAAGACCTATATTATAGAGGAGCTTAATTAAAATAATTAAGTAACAAAATTCCTTTAGAAATCATAAGCAAAAGATAGAAGGAAGTAGAAAAATTGTATCTATGCTACTTTTTATATAAAAAAAGTTTCTACTTACTTTGTAGGACCATAAACAAGGCAAAACAAGATAGATTAGCAAAACTAAAACTATATGCATCTTTAGATAAAAACAAAGAGTAGCTTGCAGCAAAAATTAATTAGAAAAACCTTAAAATGATACCTGAGAAGGATCAGTTGTGAACTAGGGTCAAAACCAGACCCTAGGGCACAAAACCACATATCTATGGCAAATGAAGGGTTATTTTGTTGATTAAAGAGCGGGATTTGAGCGGTAAAATTTCTTAAAGCATTGAATATGATTTGAAATATCCAGGAGTATCTGCTTAAGATTCCCAACAGTTGGACCAATGCCAAATTAGATTTACTAGATACATCGTGTAGGCAACTGCCAATGCGAACTATCGAAAAATCCAATGTTTGAAGGTCGAAAAAGTTTAATAAATTGAAGACTCTTGGCGTTTGCAGATCAGGCTGGCAGCCAATGCCACTCTGTGAAAACACGGATGCCACGAAGACTAGTGTTGCGCATGGCGGTTTGCGAATGAGCCAGAAAAGATTAAAAGAGACCACAATCGAAAAGTCCGACACATACACTATTGCCATGCCAAAGCTAGTGATGACAGCAGAAAAAAAGAAAGAAAGTGCAATTATCACATGAATAAAATGTCCATGCAGAAATCACGAGGTTGTCCATTTCCAACTCAATTCCACAAATGGAATTCCTATTCACAAGCTGGATGTTCATGATTTCAAAAGAATAGCAATGAGCCAGCAATCTATACGGTCCACACACGAACGATGGAATGTACTTATTCAACAATTGGGTACCAGAACAACTGCAACTCTAATACAAATCACTCCGAGCAATTATCCCACCCGGACCCAGTTAGCGCGACTGGGGACTCCGTTCTGGACACAGAATAGCATGTAGTACTGCTGAGGAGCAACGCTGGAGCTTGGGGGACCTGTTACTCTAGTTACCCAGAATCCTCTTGATCTCCCCGGAACTGTGGCCGCAAGCTTGATGGCCCTCTGTCCTTGAGAGTAAGAGTGGGTTGTGAAAGGAGTACTGAGAATGTTCACCTCCACATTCCCAACCCTACTTTTAGCAAGGAATGCCACATTAAATTTCTGCTTGTATCCAATTGCTGCTGGGACTTCCATGATGCGAGGTCGGACGTTATTTAAACTACACAAAAGAAAGAAATTTGTGGTCGCTTGTTAGCCACAGCACATTATATCATTATAAAAACATCCTAAAACCACGTTTACTTGCGAATTCTGTAGACCATGTGACGTTGCGGAACCTTTCAACACTGAAGCATGGTTGTGACGATGTCCTGGTTCAGCTCAGAACAGCTACAACAGAGCTGACCTTAAGAAAGAGAACAAGAATGGAGGTAACACTCACTTGGCACTCAAGTACGCCGGTGCGAATGCCTCCACGCGAAGCTCTGTGGGTAATTTGCCCCTGTATGTGTAAAACTGGTGAGTGTTGCTTCCCGCTACCAGCACACGCCCATCTGATAGCAAGTTGGCTGTGCTGTGGTACACCCGGCCGACACCAGAGGCTCTCTGCGTCTGGAACCTCTTCCCGGCTTTCGCATCCCCGTCGTACTTCACTGGCTGCAGGACAGGATTGCTTGCCTTTCCCCATCCCTGGTACCCGTATTGCGCTCCGTTGATGATCAAGATCTCTCCCGTCGGTAAGTTCACCATGTCACCCATTATACGACGAATTGGCATGTTCTCCATCGCCCATTTCGCGTTTGCAGCAGTCGGGTTAATCCTACCACAGCTGAAAGACCCGGGTTTTCCCTTGTTCGCGTCTCTGGATGCACCATATGCAGCTCCTCCGCACACCAATATCTCTACAGAGTTGTGTGGTGCCTTAATGGGAAGCATGGCTGCGGATCCTGCCGATGGATAGTTTCGAGGATTTCCAGGACATCTCGGTAACTTTTTCACCACCCTACCGGAACCGATGTTCAAAATCACAGAGTCTCGGTTGGCGAACACAAAAAAATCGCCATTGGGCAACAAGAACACGAACGGGTACAAATTGTCGCAGCATCCACGGAGCAGTGGCAAATTGAATGCTCTCTCGCCGGCTCTCCTCTTTGGCACAAACTCGTATGAGGGCTCATTCCGTCCTCCCACCACGATCTGTCGGTTACCTCCTGGCAGTATGTGGTTGGTTGCGTACCACCGCCCCCTAGTCAGCTCTTGCGCAGTCTCCACCCAGTCACAGTTTCCTCTTGCACTGCAGGGCGCGAGTGTTCGGATCTTCTTGTTGCCTTCAAAATCCCCACCAGTTTGCACCATCACTCCGTTACTCATGAACTGCCCAGATGAGCACCATGTATCAGTCTGGACATACAGAGGACGGACTGCACCGTTTGCAGGGTTGAACATGACAGAGTGGGCGTAGCAATCGGTCTTGGAAATGCGTTCTAGAGGCTGTTTGCGGCATCGTTTACCGGGCAACCTGATTTGTGAGGGACCAATGTTGGTCCGATCAAGCATGATAACGGTGTCAAAGCGCGTGACGGCAGTGTGCATGGAGGAGATACCGGCATTTCTTTGAAGCATCTGCCAAGTACCCTGACCTTCTACAAGTACAGAACTCAATACAAGACATTGAATTATGAAAACTGAAACAATCAATCTTGGAGCTAAATCCATTTCCATCTCGAATGTGTATCGATGATGCGTCCGTCAAAGCTCCTACAGCACCAGAATGCTCTCTTCGAAGATTGTCTCGTCGCTTGAACCCGAGGAGGTGATTCAGGAGGATGAACAAACTTTCTTGTGCAAGCTCAGTAGTAAGACCTTTCTGCCTCGTTCACATTTCGAGAAACCACACGCGTTAGCAATGCAACAGATTCGACGAAGACTTAGCTGTCATAAAATCAATCGCAGCCGATCTGGATGGTTCATCATGTGATTATTGAGAATGCACGCACCGTCTAGATTGAGGCTCAAGAGACCGATTGAGCCTGACGGATTGCTCAAGTGTTGAGCTTTGGACGGACAAGCTCAACATCCAAGCACGGACTCGGAAAGCGGACCCTCTCCAATGCCGTTTCCAGCAATGAAGCCGGGATCCAGGAGAGGACTTGCCATCTGAAGGGTCTGTGATGACTCATGGATTTATGCAGCGGATGTCATTTACAATATTCAGGCTCCGAGCCCCCGCCATCCTTGGTATGGGTTCGTGCCCGGCGCTTAGTGTCACATACACACAAGTCAACAGCTCCCCAATACACGAAGGTTTTCAACATCGTTACAGTAGTCCAGTCTTGGTTCAGACGCGGCCAAGCACATGCAAACGAACGGATTCCCGCTCTCCTTCGCATGGGTTCATCGGAGAGGTACCAATGTACGGGACAATTGATTCCTCATTGTACACTGTAGTTGTGGATTTCCCTCTCGAATTCTTTTACATTCGAAACGATCATCTGGTGCGTTGTGAAGTCTCTGCGGGCAGTTGGTTTGTTTGGGGTTATTCGATAGTAAGTCTCTGATCGATGGAATTTTATGTAGAGACGCTTCTACAAGAAAGTCCTCAGCTTGAAACTTTGCAGGATGAGCAGATGCAAAGTGAATTCAATATAAGTCACACTATGGTGTTTGAATCGTTTATGCGATGATTGCCAATTCGTTGCGCTTTGTATATTAGATTTGCAGACGAACTCTAAACCTATCCAGTTCTTTTCATACTGAAAATTATCACAGATCCCTCGGGACTTCCGTCAGATAGAGATTTGAAAAACAGTGCTAAAGGGCAGTCAATGTAATCAAGGTCTTTGGAATGGAATGCAATCCCAACATTAACCCATGCTGTAATTTTGAACAACAAGAATAAAATGAACCGTGGTTTGAGGATTACCTTTTCATGTACTGTAAAATTGCTACATCTGGCAGATGGTTGTGATCTCTCTGGCACAACCAATTTAAAATTATTATGTAATTTGAATTGAACTAATCTATCAGGTACAGCTGGTTTCTTTACTGCATTATATGGTAGCCCAGGTAATATTTCTTTTCTGCCTCGAACAGTGATGGAATTTTGATGTTCTCACTTGAGCGTGAGAAGCGCAGCACTTCGTTTTGGTACCATGTGTGAGTGCCATTTCCTAGTAAACGAGAAACCAGAACAAGAATCGCGAAAATCCATACCGATTAAAGAATGCGTGCAACCGTGGCCGTGTCTTATTCGCCTCCAAGGATGTTCCCCTTGCGAACTGTTGAAGTATTGTGCCTGGATCTGTCATACGAGTTTCGTGTTCACGGTTTGAGAAGCTTGACCGGAGCCTCGGCCTAAAGCTCAGGCATGTGACTGCCTTTTTTAGCCTCACCGCCCGGGCTGACTTTGCTTGCGGTGTGTCGTGCTATTATCTATAAATATTGACAGAGTGTATAACTAATTGTTAATTAGATTTCCCTAAATAGAGTTGACCACATCCCGTAAAAACATAATTGGAAAAGGATGAACATGTGGGGCATTAAATTATGATAATATACAGTAGTATAGAAGTGGATTGATTCATGCAGGATGGAGTCTGCATAGCAACTCAGAAAATGGCTGCTCGTGCTGCGACCAGTGAACAGGTAGAGCCACTAGTTGATGCTATTATCGATTCAATATTTGAATGTTCATTCAAAAAATGGAACCAATATATTTATAAAGACATTAAACGTGCAGTTTAATCTGAGGCACCAACCGATACAAATCAGAAAGCAGCTACTGAATTGTGTGGCACCAACTCTTGGACAGTTCCACCTTCCCGTTCCCTGGCTGCGGCTTAAATAAGCAGAGAATGCACAACCAGGTGTCTGAGTGGCACCAAATCGATGCGCTCAAATTGAGACGTTTTTTTGTCACAACGACGCGCCTTTCTGAAATCAGCACTGAAATACATTTCCTCTGCTGATGCGGCAGTGGAGCTTCTGCAACTTTTCTGGTCAAAGACTTGCTAGATAATGATCTGGTGTGGAGCCAAACATAGCCCTCTTGATAATGCACATCAAAGAACTCTTCAGATTATCGACCAAGCTGAATCGTGATGCACAACTTCATATGGTGGGGAGAATAAATTAAACAGAAAAATAGTTTCTTCAGCATGTGCCATTGCTTTTATGATGCACTCCGATTAGCACCCCAAATTGTTCTGATGCATTAGACCTGTTAACCTGGGCAGGGGGGGATGGGGAATGTACATTGCCAAGTCGGGATAACCATGGAACAAAATTCATGGAGGAGCTCTAAACCCGGAATTTCGACGAGTTCAGACGAATCGGGAAAAATTACTTAAGAATTATATCGCATAAATCCCTGGTTCTGTCACTAAAGCAAATGACCATTTTGGCATTGCAATTCGATTGTAGATTACTACATCTTTGCATGAAATAGCGCCGTTGTAGGCTATCTCTTGTACCTGCAAGAGCATTTGTGACTATGAACCCCTTCGCTTGGAGTACTCCTTACTGCACTTTCGATTCTTAAAAGGTAAAAATGGGTCCGTAATCCTTCATATTAACCGATCTCATGGTGCCAGATAAGTTGACTCAGCTGAGGTCTCCTCCAACGAGTGCCGACCCAACGTAGCATGATCCTGCTACTGGTCGTCGGAGCCACGTTACAACTTCTGCACCAAAAGTAACACTTAAAGGATGTTGACCTGTAAAAACTTCCAGCGGAACCGACTAAGTGAAGAGCATCAGTGAAGAGAAGACACACAAAGGCGCTCTGATATCTAGGCGGGTACCATACCAAACGCATCCGTCCAAGCTTTAACCCCTTCGGAGCAGCCTGGATTCAATGGTAGATCATGCTCGCTGTAAACCAGGCCGCTACTGTGTACCGTGCTTTCTAGTCACAAGGATTTAGCGTTTTCGTATTACTACGACATGGTGCACGGATGTTGCGCTCTTGACGCGTACTACATCCCAAATAAGAAGAGCAAACCTTCAAACGTGGGATATACTGACACTGATTCTGTGTAACAGTATATCCCTAGTGTAGACCACCACGACGAGAGCTGGAGCTCGGGCATGAATGGTTTCTGCATCGCCGCAGTCTGATTTGCACCGCTGAACACCCAGTTTGCAGATCCTGCAAGATCATCTTCAACTTCCAGTGTTGCAGATCCTGCAAGATCATCTTCAACTTCCAGTGTTGCACACTACTCTTCGGATTTATCTCTTCTGAAGTTGCGTTATTTTAAGGATGGAGACTCTGCGCAGTTGCACCATGTTGCAGTCCTTAACTGGAAATTGTTGTAGTTTGTGAGGCTGGTTGTGAAATTTGTCATGCAGAGATGATGGCCTCTGTTGATTCAGTTGAAGTTTTGGGGTGTTTGCTTGGAGGCGCTCAACATGAAGATATTGTTTTGATTTTTGCTGTTGTTTTTGTTTTTTTGGATTGTGATGATTTTGAATTTATGTGTAAATTGTAATATGTTTAGTTTACAACAAACACAGTGAAGCATGTCCCTGTCTGGATCTGATCTGGCTTGATTGTTGCTAATTGTTTTGGTCCTTTTTTTAAAAGTTGTGTCAGATTCTTTGTAAAATATATATTGTAATATTTACAATACATAAAATATATTACGTTGTAATATTATGTAAAATAAATTTTCAAAATTATCCAAGAAATTTTTTTTTAAAATTAACGATTATTATTCAATACATTATAACATAATTTTTTTTCCAATAATTTTTTAAAAATATTCTTTAAAAAGATGGATTTTGGATGTCTATTTTATTGATGCTTGATGTACTTCTCAATATATTATCTTATATAATTATTAGCTTTATAATTTTCTTTGAACAAAAAAATTAATTAAAAAACAAAAAAAATTGAATCATAACACATCATATATTGATTTTTAAATCTTGTAGTTCTAATATAAACATTATTACAATCTCTATTTATTTTTTTTTTGTGATATTAAATCAAAAAATTGCACAATATTTGTAAAATAGATGAATTTTTTAGAAAACTATTTAATGTTCATAAATTTATATGTGTATATATATTTTATAAACTTTAAAAATTTTAAAAATTTTAATATTTTATCTATTTGAAATGTATGAGTTTTCTAAAAATAAAAATTAAACTACAAAAAGTTTTAAACAAGTGTTTAAGTATAACTGTATCAAGATTTCACACACTATTAGTCTTATATTGTGCATTAAAAATTTTTAAGAAATAAAATAAAATATATAAGACTTTAAACATTGCAATTTTGTAACTTGAATTATTTCTTATATTCTTTAATTTATATTTAAGAAATCAAAATGAAATACTTTAATAAATATATTTTCATTATTTAAAAACAACTTGTTGATATTCCAATCTAATACCACAGAAAAGAGGAACAAATTTGGAATTCTTTAATTTTGGATATTGCTAATGCCACCACGATTTTTGCTACTGCCACTACAACCAGCCATCTATTGGACATATTTTTTTAGTTTTTTTTATTCCAATCAAAAAAGTTGTTAATATTTCTAATATATATATATATATATATATAACCATGATGAAATGGTTGTGATGGAAGTAGCAAAAAGAAAATTTTGACTAAATTTTTTATAGAATTGTGGTGGCAAAAGCAAAAATTGTGGTGGCATTAGTAGTGGTAGCATTAATTTTATCTAAATTTTTTTAATTAAAAAAATAAAAATTTAAAAACTATATAATAGTTAATAAATTTTGATTTAATAAAAACAAAACAAAACAAAATAAATAACAATGATAAAAATATATTTATAATGTTAATTATTTAAAGAATTTTTTAATTTAATCTTATAATAAATCATTGAAAATCATACTAGAGAATTAATTTTACTGAGTTTATTGTAATAATGTATCAAAGTTTCTCTAAGAGTTTTCAGATTATCTCACATGTTTAATTTTACAATTTATTGAAACATAAAATTAAAATTTCAAATTCAAATATTATATATTAACCATATTTGAAAATGAGTGATTATTTTCTTATTTATGTATATCTATATATAAATATATATTAAATGAAATAAAATTTTATTTAATTAATTTTTTTAAAATTTATTTAGAATATTTAAAATTATATGTATCAAATAGAAATTATTAATGTATGGTTGCCATTCTGGAAAACAAGCCAATAAACTTAATATACATCCAGATTATGTCAATTTTTTAACTCAAAACGTATATAGCATATATTAGTAAAGATTAAAGGCATTAAATGGAAAGCTTGAGTTTCAATGCCTAAAATTAAAAATGCAATTTTTGCTGTATAAAATACATAATTTTACTAATTTGTTTTGAAACTATTTATATCATATATTGTAATTTACATCTGAAAATAATATATTATGGGTAAGTAATTTTGAAGTTATCTTAAACATCCCTGTAAAAATTGATTTTTTAAAAATATAATTGAAAATTAACAGTATCAGAAGACTAAGATGATGTGAGATATCCAAGTGCATCGTATTAAGTCAAAGACAGTTCTTAAAATTGCATTTATAGGTTGTAACTATCAATACCGTATCAAAAACCTCCTTTCATACAAAAATTTGTAAATTTGTAAATTTTCCACGTTATCATGTTTTTTGGCTTCAGAACTATTGAAACTCAGCCCTTGAAAATGTAATTAAAACACTGCATGATAATGCTAAAAAAACTCGAGATAACAAACTTTACGCCAATTGGAAAACAAGTGAGATTGAACAGCTTGGAAGAAAGTACTTAAACCATGAGGGCATCGACTTAGACATTAAAAGAAAATGATAAACGAATCAAAACATAAAAACCAAAGAGAACTAAAATAATTACTTTATTTTAATTTTCTTTGAGATTTCTACGATATTGTTTCCACTCATTTTTAAAAATTGACAAATATAAAATAAACCTTGCATCCAGGCTTTCAGAAATAAATTTTTATCACTATCAATGTTGAAAATTTTGAGGAATTTAAAAGAATTCTTTAAGAGTTTTGATTCAAACATGGACTAACTGTCACTAAAGAGTGTTCATGCATAAAATCATCATATTTATCCCATAGTCTTCATCAAATACAGCATAAATAGGTCAACATGATGGTAAAAATCTCAGGAAAAACATTCACAAAGATCGTCTACAAGTGCAGAAGAGGATTATAACTCCCGCACTGGCACCCTCAATGACCAGAAAGAATCTCAAAAATAATTTGGATCGATGAGCTTTGTATCAGAACTATCAGCCATCTATCTCCTTACAAATTGAAAAAGCCTCGACGTTGTGGAATACCATGAACACCATATATAACACTAACAAGTACCCTTGGAATCGGAATTAGTGCAAGGAGCTGTTCCAAACCTGATCAAAAACCTGTCAATAGCCGTGATCCATCAGGTACATTGCTGCGTTGAACTGTCGGGCTGGTTACTATTGAATATGGGGCAATTGTTCTTCCATTCCATTGCTTTTCGTAGCACGAGTTAATTGCAGCTCGGATTGGTGTGATGTGCAGGTGCTTTGAAGATGGCTCACTCAGCTCCGAATGAGGTGATCACCACGGTCGCTCTAGGTTTTGAAACCCAAGTCTCTGACTCTGTGGTGAGTAGATTCCCTCCAGCATTAGCCTTCAGCATTAGCCTTCAGCACAATCAAATCCGATTGTAGAAAGGTAGTGAATTGCATAATATATGGTAAATAATCGAACTTTTCAACTTCGTAGGCTCCAATGCCACACGCTAGATGCAAAGACACCGTTCCGCTTTCATGTGTAGCATCCTGTATATAAGTCATGTACCAATCCAATCACATTAACCTCGCTTCTTGTAGTTCAAAGCCTATGGCAAGGCCTAACCCACAATTGAACAAAGCAAAATCCAAGATCTGTGCTGTTACATGAGAGAATTGAATAGTAGACTGTAATCACATCTGAAGGCACTTCCAACTTCATAGCTTAACTCAAATGACCCATGAACAAGCTGCAACCTTGTTAAAGAATGAGAACCACACTTGTATCAAGAATTGAAAGCATGAATCAAATTACGAAGATTAATAACTCACAACATTGACTACTTCCTAACCTTCCCTCGTAAATTAACTTCCAATACCCCAGGTCTCCAAAAGCAGGAAAATAACTACAAGAACAATAATCAACTTGGCGACTTCAAAAAGGAAAGAATGCGGAAACTTACCGTCAAATAATTATTTGCTCCACCATGGTAAGCCTGATGTCTCTCTTCCACCTCTTCCTCCTTCAGCCTAATCTATCTGGACAGATTCACTCATGGTTGTTCTCCACTTCAAAAACCTGCCTCCTCAAGTCCTCCACAGAATATCTTAAACCTTGTTTTATTTTTAATGTCCTGAGTGTATTCGAAAGTTCGCTCCAATACTTACTTCCTCTCAGCCGTCGCCATAGGGCCACAATAGCCCGCAAACACATTTGAGTATGATTTGGTAAGGTAGGCAAAGTTGGAGATAGGTGGAAGGGCCGTCACTTTCTCTCCTTTCTCCAGCAAAGATTGCAGATCCATCCTTTGCAATGACAAGACTGTTTGTGATTCCCTCCACACAAAAGCCAACGCCCCATTGTGAAACTCAAACAAGTCACCTGGCTTCGAACCTGGATAGCGGAATCCATAACCATTGGCAATCCCTTCTCCCTGAGAGGTCTTCACAATGTCGAGTGCACATCCCTCGGATTTCATGTCGAATGGGAATTCCTCAGAGGAAGGTTCATTAATCTTAGCTGTGAACATTGCAGATCCATTGGGGTGCAACACGTAATGTGTGCCTTCCAGGATCTTGGTAGCGATCAAGTGCAGACCCTCTTCATTCTCATCGTACGAAAGGACCAGGAAGAACAAGGGCACCCCAGGCTTTTCCTGAGTCGAGCGACCAGGAGGCCACCCAAACATTCCTCCCCAGAGCCCTGCATGCTCTCGGCCCTCTCTCTGCTTCTGCACCGGAATCTTGTACAGCGCAAACCTATTGTCGTGCATGATCGGCCATGCACGGTAGAAACTCAACCGCCAGCTCGTTGCCTGCAATCGTAAGCCGACAGCCTTCTCTTGCTTCAAAAACTCCTGAAGCTGCAACCGCTTCATTTCGGAAGCACTGGGCGAATTAACCCTGGAAGAGTCCTGAATTCCACTTTTACCCACTATTTGCTTAAGTTTGCTTCTCAAAAACTGAGCAAATCCCATCTTCTTCAAAGATCCATCACTATGAGGTCCAGATGAGGGAGACGCACAATTAGCATTTACCCGATTTTGCACTGTGGAGGCTGGCTTGTCACTTGTTGACGATGTCTTGGCGATGGCATCTAAGCTTTCCGCAGCGGCACACATACTCCTCACTAGGGTAGCAGAATCGACGCCTCTGTACGGTGAGCCTGGTTCAGTCGAATTTGCATAAGTGCTCAACATTGCTATCCTTCTCTCAGACATGAGGGCAATTTGTCGTTGGAAGCAATCGTCCATGGCCAGTGAGGGTTTTCTTTCTTGGGATGAGAGAAACGTAGGCCCAGATGTGGCCTGCGGTGGAATCGGCACGCGAACTTGTGGAGCCAACTCTTCCAGCAACCGCCTCCTGTCACCGAATGCAAGGCGATGGAAAGGGACTGGACACGCAACGACAACAGCTTTCTTCTTCCCCATGGATCCTTTGCAGAAGATCGTCACTTGATCCTCTCCACCTGAATCTTCTCCGGTGGAATCAAACGAGAAAGGCTCCTGCATATGGATGGTTTTGTGGAGAGGCTCTGCTTCCAGCAACAGCACATTGGGCTTCCGATTGGATGCCTTGAAGCGCCCAGGATAGAGAAAGTTACGATCCCTCTCGCGGCCGTGAAGGAAGAAGACCAATGTGCCGTCGCGATTGGCCAGAATCTCAAAAACAGGTGCCCAGAGAAGCCCAGAGTCGAAGCCCTGCGGGCCGAGTTCCTGTGGAATAACACGACATGCGACCACGGACACGAACCCCCACGTGACATAAACCAAATTTCCCAGCTCCGGATTCTGATGCACCCAAATACCTATCAAGGGTTTCACAGCGATTAAGAACCGCAGTAGAGCCTTAGACGACTCGACTGCAGATCGCCAGTGTGGCAGCAGATCCTGCGGGGGTTGCGAAGGCAGCATCGCCATGCGACAGTGCGGCATCCATAGCTTGTTTGAGGAAGCGCACAGCTCGTGCAGTTTCTTACACGTGAAGCTGAGGTGCAGCAGATCGCGGTAATCAATGCAAGCCGAGACGAGCGCCAGAACGTCATCGGGAAGGTCATGCAACGAAGAGGAGGAGGAGGAGCTGGACCGAGCCATAGGAGGATGCTACAAGGGAGAAGGTGGGCGAGGTGGTTGGGCTATGAACAAGAGGGAGGATTGGATAGGTAACCAAACTGTCACAAGAAAGAGCGAGGTAGCGAGAACGATACCACACGCAGCGCAAGCCAATGGCAAAGCACGAGACTCGACCTTGATGGCGCAACGTCTACAAAACAGCAGCTCGTTTTGCTCTCGCTCTCACCGTAACCACTCTCGTCTCTCCGGACCGAAACCTTGACTCCGACCTCGCCAAGGCCGGCGTCCCGCACGATCACGCCCATCGTGGCGCCTATTAAGGCAACAGCGAATACTAGCATCCCTCACTTCTACCCACTAAATAAGTATAATTCGCCATCAACATACCCCGCGCCTTGCACGCACTCAAAGAACCCAAGTTGTGGGTCTAGAGCGTGATAGAATCGACGCGACACGACTTGGCGCCACCACCCACAAGAACATCATACAATAAGCGCAGAGGGGAAAAGGGCCGTGTTTATCCTCGAGGAGCCTGGTGCCCACAAGCGCGCCATAGATTAGGCATCTGCTGCAGCGACTCCACCCCGTTGGACCAGTCGGGTTGGCCAACCGACAAAGTGCAGACACTAGAGCAGCATTCAGGGTGGAGGGGCAGGGCAGGGCAGGGACGGAGGGAGGGAGTGTGGAGGGTCCTGCTGGAGGTGTGGAACGGAAGTGATGTGCTGGGGATGGTGGCAGTGATGGCGAGCTGGTGCAGCGATGGCGTGGAAGGGGGATGGTGGAACAGGGCGATCCCGGAGCCAGCTTAGGAAGTCGATGACGGGTGGGTCCAGCAGCAGCAGCAGCAGCAGCAATAGGAAAGGGAGGTGCCGTGCAGGAGGCCCCAGCTCTGCGTGGCGCGGGCGGACGGATGGGCGGGCACTGCATCCATGGTGATGACCTACCCCCTGCTCCCATGCTCACTCACTCACTCACTGAGTAAGTGACTGTGCAGGTTCTGGTTCCCTTCGTGGCTGGTGTCCCGGGCCACGCTCCTGCTGCACCTTGTGAGGCTTGCCTTGCTTTGCCTGGTTGGGCATTGTCCTCCTCAGCCTGCGCCAACCCTAGCTAACCCCTCTGCGCACGCCATTGCTCATGTCTGTCCTAAGCTTGCTCGTCTCCTTCTGTGTGTGTATGTATCACATCGGTAATGGAATTAATTAATGATATTAGTTTTAATATGTATGTGTGTATGTATGTATGCATATTGCAGAATCAAAAATATACTTTAGACAGTGCACAAGTTTTTGCATGAAGGTAAAAATAGAAAAATTGTTTGCATGATATATATATATATATATATATATATTCACATACACACAGTTACACCTGCCTATTTAACATATATATATATATATATATATATGCATGCATGCAGTTTTTTATGTATGTTTATTTTACAAAGCTTTTATGATATAATGCTACTCTTTACAAAAACAAGAAATAATACCATGACCTGAAATATAATCTCCTAACTACGTCAATTTGCAATAATAAAATTTATTTTATTTCCATTTTACACTGAATAAGTATATAGAAATCATGAATCTTCAAAATTGTGATTACCTTTAAATATTATTAATGCTAGATCCTTTTGAGTACCTCTAATGTTCAAACATATATAAGCTTAAAAATGCTTCTTTGGATAAATAAGAAAGATGTATTTATCAGTATCTATGCATGAAATGGATAATACTGCACTAATGCCCTGCATCAATTGAAGCCTTGAAAGACAATATAATGGAATTGAAAATATCAACAGAGTTGATTTTGGAAATTAATTAATTAATTATGTATGATTTATAGCAATTTTTTAATAATTTTATTACAAAACATTGATAGAAGTTGTGATAATTTATAAACCAACTGATCCAAAAGTCTCTCAACAACCTGGGAAATGCCTTAACACTTTTAAGCTTCATACTGATTTTTTACTGTAAATATGGTCAATAAATAAATAAATAAATAAAATGGATTATAACATCAACACAGAGAATACCTTCTGCAAGGTTTAACTACAAACTAATCAAACTTTCAACATAAAAATTATAATTTTTCAAATAGAAGTATAGTTAAGGCTAAATAACGGGCAGACTCAATTTCATTAATTTTAAAGAGAGAATCTAATTGAAGACTGAAAAGCAGTTTGCCAATATTTTTTCAGAATATAACCTTAATCATTGTTGTTTAAATTTTAAAAATTATTGATTATTATTATTATTATTATTATTATTTATTGATAGATCTTAATTATGTATTGATATTATAATTTGATTACTTATTACATTAACTTTGATAGTTAAATCAAATTAAATATGTTATGTTTGAATTCAAAGTTATGATTTATAATATTAGTATTTTATTACTTATATTATATTTTATAAATTAATTTTAAATATAATTATTTCTTAAAAAATACAATAATATAAATATTTTATATATCTATATGTTTAGATTTATTTTTAAAAATTATGATAAAAAAATCCAAACATATCATAATTTTTAGAAATAAATTTAAAAGTTACTCAAACAACTTTTAGAGAAGACATAGTTATTACATGAATTAATTATATAATTTATATTATAAAAATATAAAAAAATAAATTTATATTTTTTTATATTTAATTTGATTCAACTATCAAAATCTATGTCAATTTTTTTATAAAGTGCATTACTTTTTTGTTATACAATATTTTAATATTTGTTTCAAAACTAAAATATTTGTATTTCAAATATCTGTATATATTAATATAAATAGTCATAATCATAGTTATTTTACAAAATCATGATTTACACTACTATGAATATATAACAAGCCTATTCAAAAAACTATATATAATAGATTTATAATGATATTTTTCACATTAAAGTTTTAGATATTTAAATTTTAAATTATGAAGTCTTATATTCTTTTACACCTATTATTATTATTATTATTATTATTATTTTAAATCTTTTAAGTTTATAATGTTTTTGTACATTTGAGATATAAACCACATTGTGCAATAAAATGTAGTTCGTGATAGGAAAGTCTTCATCTATAATACTAGGGTTGTTTCCATGCTTGTCTCCATGTTACCTTGACATATTCAACTACTCACATGGTTCTTCAATTCATTCTCTATATCCATGTGTCTATTAATCTTAATAGGTATACAATATTTTAATCTTTAATTGGTAGTCCACTATAGTGTACCATTGGTTACAATTTTGATTGGTGGTTGCACTTTCAATCACACAATAATATGTACTTTTTTTTAACATTATTTTAACTTAAACAAGGTGTATACATTTGCTAGAATATAATATTAAGTTTGTCATTTTAGATCTAAATAAATAATAATGTATATATAATATAAAATTAACATAGCAACAACTGAATAGTCTACTTTATTTAACCATGAGAGATGAGATTGTATATATAGATAGAATAATCCTTCAATACATAAATAAAACCATGCATTTGTGTTAGTTACATATAATTAATTCTCTCAAATTTTAATGTGTATATATATATATATATATATATATAGTGACCGTTGATGCGCAACGTAACAAAAATGGCAGTCACCCAGTGGATACCTCAAAAAGTGCTTCATATAATTGAGAGATTGTGGAGACCTGTGGCCACGGACACCCTAAGAAACTGGACCTATTTCCAACTGGGCCTATATCCAACCGAGCCCTAATGCCGTGCCTCGACCCTACAGGGCGCCTCGTCTCGATGCAACGAAATGCGATGCAGCCTTCCAAATTCGGCGTGTGCGCAATGTGCAAGAATCAACAAGTCGCAGACAACGAGTACAATGATTTGAGCAGCTCACAGACATGACCCACACGGCGCTTTCTTCGATTCCCAGCTATGGAGTTCTTCTACTGTGTCACTATCTTCCTGTTGTGTCTCCTCTGCGTGCCCTCTGTTGCTCACTCGGCCGTCAATACTTGTCGAGATTTCAGTAATGGTGGAGAGTTTCCCATGCTGCTCATCACGAATGGGCAGCTCTACACTCCGTCACCCAGAGGTCGCGCCATGATTCTCACGGGAGGGGGATCCATTATGTCCATTCTCCCAGAGGATTACCCCTTGTGCAATCTCACGGGGTTGCCTGTGAGAGTAGTGGATGCGGCAGGTGGGTTTTTAGTGCCTGGATTGATCGACATTCATGCGCACGTCACGGGAGGAGGAGGGGAGATGGGTCCTGCCAGTCGCACCCCTGAGGCTACTGTGGAAGAGCTTGTTGATTCTGGGATTACGACCGTCGTCGGTATTCTTGGCACTGATTGTGTGTCTAGAAGGTTTGTAAATTTTTTAGAGATTTGGGATACTAGGAAATGATATTTGGTTTTATTTTTTTCACGCAATTGAGTAGGGGAGTGAAACTATGTTGAATCTTCATGTAGTCCTCTTGTTCTGTAGTACTTTGCCTGATGGAGAGTCATCCTCTTTTACAGCCTTGAGAACCTTCGTGTTAAGGTGGCAGCGCTGCAGCGCCAAGGCATCACGGCGTACATGTGGAGCGGGTGCTACCGTGTGCCGTCCCCTACTCTCACCGGCTCGCTAATTCGAGATTTGCAGCTGATTGACGACGTCGTTGGTGCCGGTGAGATCGCCATCAGTGACCATCGGAGTAGCTGGCCCACTACGCAGGTCGTCTTCCCTCCTTCAAGGCTTCTCTTCAACTTGACAACCAAGCCAAATGCTGTTCCATAATCGAACTCTCGCTATGTTAAGTTATTAAGCATCAGAGTAATCAAAGAGGAAAGATCCTGGACAGCGAACTGCAGAGACTCCTGGTTTGAAGTATGTTGCAATGACCATCTTTGTATAGGCATTTCTAGTATGCATTTCTCTTCATGTAGGTCAAATTACTTCACCGAAGTTCTGTTTAAACCCTAGATTAGTACCGCTGTCATTATTTGAATTGAAAAGTACTCTGCATCAACTACAGGACCTATTAGGCTTGGTAACAGATGCCCGAGTTGGAGGTCTGTTATCCGGAAAGGCAGGAATTGTGCACTTCCACACAGGGTCTGCGGATTCACTGTTACAGCCGCTTTGGGATGTGGTGAACGCAAGTAGGGGTGCCATTCCTCTGATGCACATGATACCCACTCACGTCTCCAATCGCGGGCCTGCTCTTCTCAAGGTTGTATTCTTTAGCGTCCCTTGTAACAAGGTTCCCATGTTTTTCAGTTCACAATCAAACCTCGTGATATGGCTTTCTGTCACTCAAGAGATGCATTCTGTGGACATGTGGAGGATTAGGGTTTCAAGTTGTGGCACGCTTCTTCACTGAACTTCATGTTTGAGAAAACAGGCTGCTGAGGAATGGGTGATTAAAGGAGGGCACGTTGATTTCACATCCGATCAGGAAGACGAACGAGTGTCATACGATGCACTGATGGACTGGAACAAGCGTATTGGAAATGTTGCTCTCCAGAGAGTTTCCCTCTCCTCAGATGCCTTCGGCTCTCTACCAAAATTTAATTCTAAAGGAGAGCTTGTGGATTACCAAGTTGCATCTCCCAAAGCAAATTTGAACACTATACGGCGACTGGTGCAGAATGGCAAGTGGGCACTTGAGGATGCTCTGCAATTCAGTACCACCAACCCCGCCTCTTTTCTGTCTTTTGAGTTAAAAGGTACTAGAATTTTTCATGCAGCAGTCAGCTTGGATTTAATAAATTAGAGAGTTGTATTTATTCCCCATATCCCTCATCTTCACCTACAATAGAAGAAATGTACTAGCATCTTAAAAATAAGCTTTAAGGGCAAGCATTTGAAGGCAATATCAATCTGGTTTTCACATGTCGAGAAAATTCCTACCCCCTTTTATCACATCTTTTACTCACCAGTTATTCGTGAAACTCAAGCCCTTGCTACTATTAATGCATGACATACATTTCTTGTGTGTAGGGAAATTGGAGGCAGGGGCAGACGCAGATATCGTTATATTGAGCCCCGAAGATCTTGAAGTCCAGTATGTGATTGCACGTGGCAAGCTGTTGAAAACACCGTCTGCTACATGTGGAAGGTTCGAAATGACTATCGACCTGGCGGCGAATAAAGTCTGTTAATAATCGAGACCCTGGAAGATCTCTGGTTTGAGGACGGTCCTACTCACAAAGCTTCGTCGTTCATCGAACAAGGTGTCAATGTGCTTGAGCCTCTCAAAGATTGGAAATTGGTATCAAAATCGTCATCTGTTTTTCCATTATACAGGGAGCTAAGAATGTCATTGTGACTCGTTAGTATTGTTTTTTAATATATGTCACGTATTCATCATGTGTTTTATTGTTTACAATGCAATCTTGTTTCTTTGGTCTCCAAGTCATTGGTCTCCTCTTGCAATGTTTAATTATCAAAGTTTTTGCGTAGATTACATTTGCATGGCAAACAAGAATTGGTTGAATATAAGTACCATTTTAAACAAGTCAAAGATGCGCAATACAGTTAAGATACTTCAAGATTTGATGAATTGCATTGGAATGAACTTTACTTGCTTTGACTTGTATTTGTCTTGAAATATGATGCATCAATTGGTGACTAAGTACGTAATAGTCCAACACATGCATAGAGATGCAAATTAATGACTTCTAACAACGATAATAAAAAAATAAAATTGTTTTGAATATTTGTGTCTGCCAGATTTATTTGCCGTAGCTTAGAGTCAAAATGCACAAGGTTTGTAAGTGAACTTTAGTTGCTAAAATCATAATCACTAAGTACCATTTTTGGATATGCATACTGTTGTATGAAGATCAGTCTTTTAGGATGCTCACATTTAATGTGCAATTCTACAAAGAACTCAAGAAATAGAACATTGGTTTTAAAAGTACCATCGATTAACAAAAGAATGAAGTGGACCTTCTTTCCAACTATGCAAACCATTGTCCACAGAAAACAGCAGAATAAGTATGACTGTGTGTCAAAGAAGTATACACACAAATTTACCACATTGTACTTGAGCTTGTGAGTTTCAAAAAAGACACTAATTTTTTTGTTCCGTGCTGAAGAGATATCTTCATTCAATTGTCTGAGTCCATAAACAACAAAACCAAAGTGAAATTTCCTTGTAAGATTCTAGGAAGAAGGAAAAAATAAAAAATAAAAATAAAAAACTAGGAACTTAGCATATTAAAGCTTTTTCTTCTAAAATTATTTTAAAGAATATAGGAAATTTATGTCAAATTGCTTTATTTTTAAGTCTTTCTTTGTAGCTAACAAAAAAAATCTTATGTTAAATTGTAGGAGAATTGGGTTTTTATAAGTTTTGATTAAAATATACCAACTAAACAACATCATAGTAAAATAATTGTGATTTTTCTTTAAATTTTTATTATATTTTATAATAAATATTACAGCAGTTATGTAAAAATATGTATGTATGTATGTATATAGATATATATATATATATATATATATATATAACAGTTATGAATTCCATTTTAGATTAATTGGAAAAGTGTAATTAAGAAATTAAACCATAACTTTTGCTTATTGTTATCATGGTATATTGATTCATTATTAACTGAATATTATGGGTCAAAAAATCTTGCAAATAAAATTTATTGAAGTTTTTAATAATGTGTCACTGAATAAGGAAACATTAAATTTAGTAAAATTTATTTAAAGAAATCAAAGCCCAAAGCTAAACCCCTTTGATGTCTAATCCCTGCACATCATCTTCACATCACCAAGATAAACATAATGTCACAGATATAGGATAGTTACCCATAACCGCAAGCCGCCTCAATACCGCACAGTGTTACCCAAAACCACGAAGCGCAAAATGAAAATTACCAGAATAAATATCGCTCAGCAAAGTCCAAATAATCCGTTTAATGCGATCAAGACACGTGGCAATCCTCCCTTTGTTCTTGTTGATGAAGTTTTTTTTCATAATCCAAATGCAACAGGCGCATGAATTACGCTGTGTTCGGACTGAAAAGCTCGGTCATAGGCGACAATACCCTATCTTTCCCACGGTTCAATCCGTGTGGAGAGGGCATGCAGGGGTTTAGGAAATGCACCCCATCCGACGTCGCTCTGTCTCTTCCACCTCCGCAATCCTTCCAGCCCCACCCCAAAATCTTAACTTGCTGCCCCCGTGGAATCGGAGCTTCTCATCCTCAACTGGGTCGTCGTTGTTTTCGTTTTCGCGCGTCTGGTTTGAGAGCTGGGAGCGATGGGAGCACCCACTGCTTTGTATATTGGCTCGAAGCTGCCGGCGTCTCTGTGGGCACCGACTGGAGGAGTGGCGAGGACGCAACGGGGGGAGCAATGTTTGCAACAAGTGTGGGGGAAGGGATTTGATGCCGCAGGCAGCAAAGGCAGGGTGGTGATGGCTAGGACTGGAGCCATGGATAGTTTCCCTGGGGTTTCGATGCGGGGGCCCGGTGCACCTGGCGGAATTGAGCAATTTGCTCGTTTGCAGGATTTGGATCCCGCGACGATGCTTTTGCAGCAGAGGATATTGTTCCTGGGGTCTCAAGTGGACGACTTCTCGGCGGACGTGATCATCAGCCAGTTGTTGCTGCTGGACGCGCAGGACCCGACTAAGGACATCAAGCTGTTCATCAATTCGCCCGGGGGATCGGTGACTGCGGGCATGGGGATATACGACGCCATGAAGCTGTGCAAGGCGGATGTGTCAACTGTGTGCTTTGGCCTTGCGGCGTCCATGGGAGCGTTCTTGCTGGCTGCGGGGACGAAAGGCAAGCGGTACTGCATGCCCAACGCAAGGGTGATGATTCACCAACCGTTGGGTGGCGCCGGTGGCACAGCCATTGACGGCGCTTTGCAGGTGCGGGAGATGATGTATCACAAGTACAAGCTCCAGAAGATAATGTCGCGGCTCACGGGGCAGCCAGAGGCGAAGGTGGAAGCTGACACGGACAGAGACAATTTCATGAATGCGTGGGAGGCAATGGAGTATGGTCTCGTAGATGTCGTGATTGGGGACGGCAACCCTGATATTGTCGCACCAATTGGGTCACCCATTGAGCCTCCCAAACCCAAGATTAACTCGAATTGGACCATCAAGGAATTCAGGGAGAGGAGATACATGCCTTCCGAGGACGCCGCCGTCAGGCAGATTGAACCCCCCAAGGGGGAACCCACTGCTGTCTGATACTTCCATCCTCACAATTAGGGTTTATGGTCAAGCTTAGGGTCTGGGCCTTTGGAGGTACTTTACCTTGCCCCTTACCATGTACAAGTCTTACAATCATGATAGGCCTCTCCTTATTGTACACTTACGATTGTTTTTTCTTCCCAATCCATTCCGAAATCAATCACTAAATTATTTCAGGTCTTTTCTCATTTAGGAATCCAGGAGCATTTCTCCGTGTGGTTGATTTTGACGCAAGCTGAGTGTGCTTGCAGAGGGTATTCAATGCAAGTGTTCCTCAGAGATATCACGAACAGTGTGAATCATTGCAGAGTTTTCAGAATTAACTTCGGAAGCACTCATTTGTTGGTGAGAGGCTACCTAGTTATAATATGTTCGTTGCAGATGTGTGCTGTATTCCTTTGTCCCAAATCCTCGACGGAGCATTTTCCTCTGAGTATCATCTTTGTGCCTCGCTGCAGGGATCACAAATCGACGTTGCGTTTACCTATTTACATGAACCGTTCTTTTGCAGTGAATGGCATTCTTTTTGTGCTATGAATAGACTGTGCATCTCAGTAGAATAACGTTGTTTTTTTGTGGTGGATCACAGATTCGTTCAATAACACTGGTACTAGTGAGTATTATTATTAAATTTTCCACTCTTCAGAACTAGGATTTGTTATGAAATCTCTTCCGGATGGTCACTTCCTTTCCTATGTACATGTTCAACGTTTGCTCAGCTTTAGATTTGAAAACCAGAAGCTAACACCTTGCACAAGGTTGATCTTTGTAGGTTTGTTTAAAATATGACCGAATGTGTATGAAGTAATTGTCAAAGTGACGCGCTTGCCGCAGTTGGAGAAATTGTATCACTCCTTGTTAGTGTGATGGGGACACTCGTAATTGCACTTACATGGGAAATGCAACGGAAGCAGCGTTGCGTAAGTTCAAGCTCTTGATTAAAACAGTGGTGACTACTGGTTTTCTGTTACAAAAATTTTACACGTTTAAAACCAAGAATTTAATGGAAAACTATCAAAGAATTGTTCATTGCTGTACAAATGTGTTTCTTCCAACTTGTTTTTCTGTGGATATTAATTTTTATTAGAAGTATTAAAATGATGTCTTTTTTCTTTCAACTATGATGGGTACTTTGTGAGGCTGTATAAATAATATGAAAACTTAGATGCACCTTTGTAGATGTTGGCAGATTGAGATGATAGATTGACATTGCTTTAAAAATGCATAATCTCCAACAATTACAATTCAAATTATTATGGAGCCCATTGATTATTATCTTATATTAAAGAATACAACATAAAAAAGAAAAAGGGTGGTCTCTTTTTAAGCACCTCCTCTAATTCTTTGAATGGCTCTTGAATTATGTGCATATATATATATGAATGTATGTATGGTTTTTTTAAAAGTAATATAATTAGTTTTATAAAATGGAGTTTTTTTACATATTTATTTATGAAAGAGAATGTAAAATAATTTGCTATTAAATATTTATAATCTTTAACTTTACTTTTACTTGTATATCAAAAGTTGTGCAAATTCTGTAAAAATGAAGCAATATGAGAGAATTTGGTCTACAATTTTCTGTTGAGTTTAGAAACACACAATTTATTACAATGTAGAGTACCAACATGAATGGCAAAAGTTTCTTTTTCTTTTTCTTTTAAAATATTCATGGCACAGAGCTATATCAATTATAACACAAGTCAAAATTAACAATTATTACAAAAAAAAATGAAAAAATGAAAAAAAAACTTCACATATATATATATATTGAAACCTTTAGTAATGTGTTGCAATTCTACCATTTGGCATCCCAATTTTGATCACCTCACTATCTTTGATAACATTCATTGAATTCAGTCACATGGTTTTCATACATCATTCAAAACCTTTCAAAATTTGAGTACATTTCTATAACAGAACTAAAATTTGCACCAGACTATATTAAATTGATATATTTTTTAAAATTATTATTACGGCACATTTTCCATGTCAGAAAGCATCTGCATTCACAAACATCTACACTAAAATCCAGCATTACTCTACGCATAAATACTTTGCAACATCCATAATCCTCAACAATCATCAGTCCTCAATCATCTAGAGTTAGTTTTTTAACAATGGAAGTAAGAACAGAAGCAAAGAAAAGAAAGAAAGAAAGAAAGGAAGCAGGAAAACAGAAATGTGGAGAAAGAAAAAGAAGGGATGGGCCTGCAAGAAAGAGCAACAGGCAGTGGCAGGGACAGAAGCTTGAGCTTTGCAGCGATGGCCGACTTCCATCCCAGATACAGCAGGCATGGCGTCTGCTTCATGGTAGCATTGAACCGACGCTGCGTCTCCTTCTCCTCATGCAAGCACCACGTCTTCCCTTTCTGATAAAGCAAACCTCTTCTCATGGGTTTGTGATCCTTGGGAGGACATCACAGCATCCTGTTGCAGCAGTACCATCTGTGTCAGTGAAATCCCTCCCCGAGGTTGCAGCCTCGTGTGATGAAGTCAGACATGGTGTGGAGACAACGTAGCTTTCGGTGCGAGGTTGCAGTAAAGAGCGCCGTATCTGCCGTCTTCTGGACAACATTGGAGGTAGAACTTGGATCCCATCGTGATGTTGGGTGCTGCTGTTCTTCTGGATGGTTGCGCCGACCTTATGTGGACCTTTGTCGTTCTGGAGGAGGGTAATGTGCTGGTATGTTTAGTATCCAGAGGTGTAGAAGTCGTTACATCGTTTGCCTTTTGAAGAATTTTTTTCTGTTACGTACCTAGGTTCCAATCTACTCGTCAGTTTTCTTTTAGGGTTCAGGTTCGTTGTTGTCTGCGACGTATGTGGGTGTTTGAAATTGCCGGTAGCGACGGCTCAAAATGACGAGTCTGGGCTTAAGGCGCAAGTGTGGCATTGTTATAGCGACAGCGCGATGTCTTGTGTTGTTTTTTTCCAGCGAAAGTGCTGGAATTTGCCAACCGCTGCTTTGCCAGTTTTTTCTGAGCTTCTGAAGCAAAGATGAGGCATTAGCCTGAGAGAATCAGACCTGTTGCTCCTGTGTGTACTTGTCAGTACGTTTTTGCCCGTATGATGAGATATTCCTTCACGACGGTCATCAGAGCTTCGGCTGTGCTGTTACCAATGTGGAATCACTATCTGACGGGTCTGGGAAAAGAATTTCTTTGGATTGTGTGACGAAGCCTAATAATGTGTATATAATCTTTGAGACCTGATTGCCGTAAAGCATTGTTGACAGAAAGCTGATCCTGGAAGTTTTTCCTTTTACATTAGCTTTGTCCATGCAAGTTGTGTTCAGATATAGTGTGTTGTACGTGGTTACCAGCCTTCAGCCATGATTTACCGTACCATCAAAGCTCGAAATAGGTGATGACATTAGCATGACTGTGAGCTAAGCGTTGTGATTATTTTTATAATTTTGACAGTTGTTAACCCTGGCATGTTGATATACGCACATTGAATAAAATTACATTGAAGAAGTATTTCCCCTACGTTGGCTTGATTGCTTGGTTTCAACCTTACAGTGGTAGTTATTTTCCTCATCTATGGAAGTACCTAGGTTGATTTTCAGTTTATGTATAAGGTTTCTGGTGTTTTATTTTATATCTGCCTTGTTCATCTCTTGGAAAAGAGACAACGCTCATTTTAGGGCGCCGT
The DNA here is from genome assembly GCA_036785485.1 of Physcomitrellopsis africana. Lineage (NCBI taxonomy): Eukaryota > Viridiplantae > Streptophyta > Bryopsida > Funariales > Funariaceae > Physcomitrellopsis > Physcomitrellopsis africana. The sequence goes on along the minus strand of JAWRVF010000038.1, from coordinate 905,495 downwards.
AGAACTTGGTTCTAAGTGGACGAAGAAATCAATTTTCTTCAGACCTCAATCTACAGGAACGACAAGGACAACCACTCACTACGGCTGACTCTTCTCCACATTCCATCTCAGGTATCCTTGATGATAATGAGACCATTGGTCTATGTTAATTTGATTAAGATACAAACGTCGTTTTATATCCTCTAAATGATACGTAAGGTTTTTCCATCATGCAATAACACAGGTTAGGTTCTGAATAGAACTCTAAATATCGATGAATACATTAAGCGTTACTGATTTTCATCATGTTCGTAACTTCTGGTTGAATTGCATGCTGTGAGGTGTAATTCAATGTACAATGCGTACGTATGACCTGGAGGATATGTGGTGAACATATGACTTTCAGTCAACATAGAGTTTTCGTGGTGAGAGGGCTTCATTACTCAATGGTTGCTATTTTCGCTTCAAGAGGACAACAGGTCTTGCGGGATCGCGGATCAAGCCAGTGCAGAGATGGAGAGATCCTCTCAGCTCGATAATGACATAGAGTTCATTATCAGTAACATCTGTTTTATGCTATACTCAAATGTAACTTTGGTGACCCATAAACAGTTGGAGTTGGGTTCAACGGAACCCTTCTCCGTATTGGTGCATTCGGTGTTGAGCGAGGTCTCCAGAACTGACGTGCACTTACAACATGGTCTTCTTGATTTAGTGCCACATCACATTATTCCAGGTCATCTTGCAGTTTACGGAGTATATGCCACCCCGGGTTTTGTCACAGATATCGATCAGGTTGGACAAGTAGACAGAGTGGCCAACCTCGACGTGACTGATGTTTGCAGTTCTTCCTTTAATGACCTGCTTAGTGGTCAAGCGATCTACTCTTTTCGCACAGAATCAAGTCCTTAGTATTCTATGCATCGCTGACTCTAGCAGCTTTTGAGGCTTGTTAGGTGGCTGATCCTTCTTTACGTACCTTCAAACACAAGAATCATTCAACTCCCTTGAACGTTGCCAGCAAGCGTCTTCATGGCAGGCGGCTGCAGGTTACTTACAGCATTGCATGCAGTCAATCGGTCGAATATTCGATTCATGAATCCACTGATCTTTCAAGGTTGTGGACTTGTGAGGCTTTTGTTATTTATGTTCGCTCTCGACTTTCTTAGTGGGGTTTCCAGGTTTTAGTGGTGTGAGATTCAAGCTGACAGGCTCGGGGTTGTGAAAGGAGTTGGAATTGACCACTGATCTGCACAAGGTGTTGCCCAACCTAGGTAAACTCCTTGCTAAGGTGGAATATGTGATTGGTTGTCATCTCGGGGACAATGTGATAGCGACCACCTTACGCAGTGATGGAGGGGCGGATGCTTTACGGCGACGGTGACGCTTGCATTGTTGTGCCAGTAGATGGGCAATGGCGACGGTGTTCTGAAATGAGTGAGAGATTGAGGTTGTGTTTTAACGAGGTGGTGAAGAGGATTAGTGATTTTTACAGAATAATTATTTTACTCTATTTTATTGGTAAATGTGTTTGAGGATGAGTTTTGAAAAAGTTCAAATATATGTGAAGGGATGGTTCAGCTTTGAAGACTTTGGTAGCATGCAGGGATGTAGAGTCTTAAATTCATTGCAACTCTCTTAAATGTAAGACTGTAAAAACTTGAAAATTGTCTTTAATTTTTACCTTATAGGGCTTGTTAACTCATCAAACACTCTGCAACTAAATTTGCCAAATACTCACAAATGAAAATATGTGTAGAGGACATTTTATTTATTTGAATATATATATATATATATATATATATACATGTAAAATTTAGATCTTTTAATTATATTTTTCATAACATTTTCTGTACAAATCATATTTATTTTGTTCTTCAAATTTTCCTCTTGGTGTCTACTTGGGAGGAAGACCAAAAGTGAATCAGTTTATTTTAGATGGAACAAGAAGAATAAACATTTTCAAAGTAAATTGTGAAAGTAGATAGTCCATGTATGAGGTTTTTTCATAAGTCAAGTAGTATATTATACTATTTTTGCAATGGTGTCATTCATAGCAGAAAATTAAACAGTCAATTTCAATTTTCGTTCAAATGGCTGACTCTGACATAGTTGCACTAAAAATTTTAACACTTTGGATTTCAAATGATTTGTAAATAATAGTTATGTTGATGACACGCTAACCATAACAAGAAATTGACATATTTTTACGTAGCAGATTTCTGAAGAGGCCGATTTATTAGATTTCACAACGACAAACCGAGAAGAATATACTTATGCAGCTGGATCAATCAAATTGGTGCAATAACCAACCTCCAGAGAAGGATGACTGCACCGGTTTCGTGTAGAAAACAACATCATACTCCCATTTACCATAGAGAGGTAAATGATGCCACTGCCTGGAAACAAAGAGGAGGGAGTGAGAGTGGACAGGAGCTCTGTCAGCATGGGGCCTCCAACCACATGGGCAGCGTGGTACAGGGTGCAGGAGCACAGAGAGAGGGGGAGGGGGGAGAGTGGGCTTCTCCTCCAGCGTGGAGCAAGGGGACAAATCCAGCGCACACTCCCCAAGGGAACCATGTGCTGCTGCGTGCATTATAGTTGCTCAGACCCTCATCCACCCCACCTTCCTCCTTCGTCGCAGCAGCACAGCAGAGCTGGGGGGCCGTGAATTGGCCTTGTATACCTCACCCCCACCCCACCCCACCCCACCCCACCCCTCTCTCTTCCTCCTCCTCCCTCCTCCTCCACTGAGTGCCCAAAGTAGTCCGCAGCTTGACCCAGGTGATGACCACAAGCAACAGGAAAACAACATCAATTCGGAGTGGGTCGGAGCTCGTACTGCTGATACAAGAGATGCGTATCACAGTGTGACCTCCCTTTGGGTTTCTGTTGCTGTGGTGGCAGGCAGAGCCATGTCTCTGACAGAGAGCCCAAAGACTCAATCTCTCACACACACACACACACACACACAGAGACCTATAGATAGATAGATTAAGAGAGCAGGAGAGGGGGTGTCATGCATGATACTCATCCACTAGTGCCACTACTAGTGCTGGTGTGGGCCAGTCCCCATGTTCATCCATCCACACACCTACTCATCCATCCAGTGAGGGTGATTATTAGTGATAATATTATTAGTAGTAGTAGTAGTAGTAGTAGTAGTTTTATTCTTCTGAAGCTTGTTCTTGTGGGTCTGTTGCCAACCACTCTCTGCATGATGTTGTCCCTGAATTGGGCTGCCTTCATTGCAGGGAGGAGTTTCTGAGACATCACAGCACCCAAGAGTGATTTTGTTTTATCCTCCAATATCTCACTGTTTGATGCAAAACAAAATACTATTGTAGTGTACCCAGAGAGTTCCAAATTCTACTGCCAACTTCGTTTTGTTTATTATTATTTTATTAAAGAACGTTGTTAGATTTTTGTTTTTGGTGTGGAAGAGCAACTGCACTCTGCTCGTGCATCTCTTCATTCTCATCAACCACCATGCATCTATTCAAAGCAAAAGGCTCCTCTGACAATTCTGAAGCTGACGTGTCCTTAGACCTTTGAAGATTATCAAATAACTGGAAAATCAAATATAATAATAATAATAATATTTGTTATTTGAAATTTCATTATTATTATAATATACATTATTATTATTAATATTGTAAATTTGTTATGAAAATTTCAAATAATGAACTAGCACACTTGTATACAGTGTTAATCCATGTATTTGTGTCTCATTAACACTTACCAGATTGTGTACACTTTTTCTTTTTTTAAAACACTCAATTAATAATAATAATTATAACAATAACCGTGTATGTAGTGTTTGTAAATGTCGATTTTGTAAGACTTAGAAAAATTAATAAGTCCTTTCATGTGAGTAGATTTTCTAGTGGTGAATATTTGAAATTTTCATAACAAATTTACAATAAGTTTTATCACCAATTTGTTAAAAGTTGTTAAGTATAAAAGTGATTTGCTGTAAAGTTTTTAAAAATCTAACTATTGATCTATCACGTGCCTATAATTTGGTTAATTATATGAGATTAAATATGCAAAGAAAATACAACCACATATAAATTACTGTAAATTAAATTACTTAAATTAATGATTATTATTTGATTTATTTTTTAAATTTTGATAATTTCTAATAATATTTATATTTATAAGGATACTTTCAAATATAATATTCTTTTATAATATAATATCAACAATAAAGACTTGTATATCAATATGGATAACAAATTGTGAATATAATTTAAGCAAAGATTAGCAAAACACCTTTGTATTTTTTTACTAAAGATATATTATTATTATTGTTATTATTTTAAAAAATCTAATATTAATAGATACTATTCTAACATCCAAAGGAATAAGATTATGAATAGTTTTATATAAAATATCTATAAAAGATAAGACTTAACAATTAATTATAGATACTTATCTTGATTAGATTATGTATATAATAAATAGATAAATAAAGAAAGATTATCATAATTATAAATAATTCTTAAATTTTAAAAAATATTTATTTTTTTACTTCTATAAATTAAACCTAAATCATAGACAAATATTTGATATTTGTTCATTATTCATATGGCATTGACAATAATGTTTTATTTTTTATTTTTTATTTAATATATAGGATTATAAAATATTTTTATATTTTGTACTTGCTAAAGATAAGAATCTATAATCTTTGCAATAACTTACAGCCATGATTTACTTTATCTTATAGATTTTTATTTTTAATAACATAATCTATAAAAAAATCCTCTTACATCAATGTTGCAAAATTGATTCAATTCTCTTATACTATAGAACACAATTGTATACAATTTGTACTACCTTTTGACAGGGACAATCTTTTTTAGCAAAAAAGAAACTAATCAATTTAGCCACTTAATATATAATTAATAGTTTATATATAATCAAATATAAATATTATTTTATATTAATTTTTATAAAAAAATTATAACTTATATTTTTAAGTACTATTTTATATATACACTAGCAGAAATCTATAGCACTAGGCACAAAAAAGTTGTAACATTTTAATTTGTCAAGTCAAAAATCAACAGCTCCTAAAGACATATCAATCCAAAAAATAAAAAATAATAATAATAATAATAATAGAACCATTTTTGTTTGTTTAGTGTAATTGGCAAAGGTAATCTTTATTTATTTCAACAACTAAAATAATTAGTTTTAAAAAAAATAAAAAATACTACATTTAATATGGTATTTTTTACTTCACTATCTTTGAAATAAAGAGTCTTGATTGTATTTAAAGAAGTACATTATGAAAGGGCAACATATGTGAAAGAGCAACATTCATATTAAAAAAAATATATACAATAAAAAAACAAATTTTTTTACATTATGAAAAGACATATGTTCTTAGTGATTTTATTGGATATTAATTCTATTATACATATACATATATATAATATTAAATAAAGATGTCTTTTATGAGAGTATTTAATAAAGTTCTTTTAACTCACCTTTAATATAACATATTATTGAAAAGATATTACACCTTATTTTTAAAGTCTAAGGTGTAATATCTTTTCAATAATTTTCTTACCTACTCATTATTTGTAGATTACCACCTAAGACAATGCTACAATAGTTTCAATGTAATACATTAAGACAAAGTATATCAAATTTGAAACCAAATATTTATTGTTCCATTATACTTAAATTATTTAGTAATATCCATAAATCTAGTGTCATTATAAATCATAATATCTTTTATTTTTTTGTTTTTATACTATTTACTTCATAAGAATGAAATATGTTTAACCATTTATTTTAAAAAAATATTGAATTTTTTATCAAACTAAAAATAAAATTTAAATCATAAAGTAAAACTCAGAGTAGTAACAAATACGCACAAAATATAGAAGATAATATTTAATAATTTGAGTAGGTAATAATATTATTAAATTTTCTTAACATGATATATGTGTATACCTATTTTTTTATTTATTTTTTAATCTATTCTTAATTTGATATTCCGAAAAATTCCAACAATACATAGATACATGAACTTTAAACTAATTACAAGAAGTTACAATCTTGAGGATTGCAAATGAGGTTTGCAAATTCGATTTGATTATTTCCAAACAAATATTATGTTAGTAATAAATTACAACCAATAAATCTTCAACAGAATAAAATAATCTATTATAATATCTTTTAATATTTAGTTTTATACCTTTAAAGTTTTAAAAAAATCTTAATAAACTTTTTATTACAATAGCATATTTCTATTTCTATTTTTAAAAAATCAAGAATAAAAGTTTGATATGCTCTATGATTTCAAAACTCTCAACTCTAACTTTATTCAAAATTAGATAATACATAGCTTATAATTGATTATTATTGTTCTATATATTAAAAATTTCATCCCAATGTTTTCTAACATAGGTGATTTTTTTACTCCATGACAACTTTGTATTCACTTTTTATTATGAAAAGTTATCTATTAACCTAAAAATTATTTCAGTATTAAGAAACATACAATCCCTTAGCTTTACAAATTGTCTAACATTAGAGTAATAAAATTAAAGATACTATGATCTAATCTCATACATGCATCAAAAAATTGTGGGTACTGTTTTTAATTTCAACATTGTATTGGAACGTGAGAATATCTTAAAATTTTGAAATTTTTTTTTGGATGTTTCAATCATAAAATAAGGTAATAGACACAATGCAATGATAGAGTGTTGAATTGATGTGCTATGTATTCATTTGTCTCAATCGATGCAGATGTCTCCATTTATTACATTGTCAATGATTTTTCTGTTAATTTGACCAGTCAAGCTACTTTTGTAGAATTATTTTAAAAATTTAATTCCACATGTAAAACCTGGTATCAATTAATCACAATGTCGTATCAATACATTTTTCAATCTTCATTATAAAGAATAATAAAAGACCTAAAACTCATTATATATATATATATATATATAACAATTCTAAATTTTTTTTTTCCTAGTTCAATAGGTAGCCACCAAGTCCTAGTATAATTTTTAAAGTGCAAATCACGTTATGATCTGTACCTTTTGTGTTTGATTGTTTTTGTTTGGAAACTGCAGAACAAATGTCTGGGTAAAACTTACCTTTTCTATCTTCACGGTCCTTTCAAGTGTACTTTTAGATAGAAAAATAATAATTGAAATGGAATAAAAATCTTATCTACTCTCATTTGATTTGATTCTTTTTTCTTTTCTTTTCTTTTTCTTCTTCTTATTATGATTACTTTAAAAAAATATCTCTACATTTGTCCTAGAATCTAAAATCTAAAAACCAACGAGACTCTACTAATTGTATTAAAAAGGTAACCTTAACATCTTTTTAAAATCTTTTTATTAAATAATAGTTATTGCATGATTAAATAATTAAAGTAGTGATTTTTTAAATAAAAAAATCTTTGAATTTAGTTATAAATCATAATAATTAATTAAATATAAAATAATCCAAATACTAATATATACAATAAAAAGTTTTAAAACAACAGATGCTTTTTTTTTTATCATCTATAAAAAATGATATCTTTTATATTAACCAGCTCGATTAATTAGGCATTTGACCGGGACCAATAGGGTTTGGATAATAGACAAATCCAAACTAGTAGGGTCCAAGCAATAGATAAATCTAGACTAATAGGATCCATGTGAGAACCTACAATGGGTCAAATATACATGACCCACTTAAGAACCAAATCCTTGAAATAGAACATATTAGGTTAAAACATAATAATTAGTAGTTTCCTAAATAAAATGGCTAACTGCCATAATTAATTAGATTTAATATAAGTGTACAACAAATCAAAGCAAAAGTAACTCTTGTTTTTGGTAATTTGTCATCTTCTCTTATGTTTTTGTACTAACCAAAGTGAATTTATCTTAGTCTAGCTTGTAGCTATAGTTAGTGTGGAATTCTCTCAACTAAGATTCTATTTAATTTATTTACATGATTGAAATTAATTATGTTGGAATTTTTGGAAATTAGTGTTAGTTCAAGTCCAACTTATTTCAAAACTTTCTAAAGTTGATTACCAATCTTGGATAAATTATTCAAAGGTTTTTTTTTTTTTTTTTTTTTTGTTAACTTTGAATTGCCACACTTTAGATTGGCCAAAACCTCTAACTTATTTGAGGACTTTTTTGGAGTTGATTGCTAGTCTTGATCAAATTATTCAAAGGATTTTTCACTAAATCTTAAACTAATTGGACTTAAGATCAGCCAAAGCCTAGAGTACCAAAATTCGGACCAAAGGCCAACAAGTAAAATATCTAAACTTTGGATTGGTAGATATTTATAATACCAAAGTCCAAAATAAAAATCCACCAAGTTTGGATTTCGAACTAGGATATACTCATAGTATTGATCTAAGAGCCCTTCTAGAGAATGTCCAGATTTTGTTTTTGTTTGGATTTTTTTTTATCTCATATCCTTTAATTGTGTTTCTTATAACTTTGATAGTTATTTTGGATGGAATAACTTTCTAACCAACTTGAAAATTCAAGGTTAACATTTTATAAAAATATTTTGGTAATGTAATTATTATATTTTACATAAAATGATCATAATTTTTAACAATGAATTCCTTTTTTGCTTTATATATAAAACATTTAGAAGTTCTTATTTACATATTATATTGAGCAGCATAGATTAGAGAGGACTTTTAAGGATTTTAAAGAAATAATATTAGAAAACATTATAACACCATTCTAAGATGTTCGTAAGAAAATTTTAAAAAGAGATAAAATTCACAAACCAAATCAGACTAAAAAATTTAACAGTTCTTAATTTTAGTATTAATTTCTTGAAAGCTCTTGTAGAGTCTAGATTTTAAACTCTAGAATATGTTTGTTAAAATTATTGTGTGACGAAAAGTTTTGTGGTACCAATCAATTATTTTTTTGTTGTTGCTTACAGCTTTAAACTTGCAACTTTTTTGAAGTTTCAAATCAATCATTACAAAATAGTATTAAAAAAATCTAGTATATATATATATATATATATATACATGTATATTAGTTCGATATTATTTTTCAGTAAGATACAATGATGATAGAATTATAATTTTATTTAGCACTTTGTTTTAAAACATGTATAATATAGATTATAATTATTAATTTAAAGTTCATCACAACCTTTTCAATAAAAATTTGTGCTAAAAATTTCATGACTTAGTACATTTGTAAAAAATTCTGATTTTTGATATATGTTATGAATTTACTCACATGGGGTTGTTTTAACTTATCTCATTGAGTAATAAGACTATTTGAAATTTCATATCAATCATTATTAGTGACAAGATAGAATTTTAATTACTTTAGTTCATTGCATTCAGTTTTATTCACAATGAAACCAGGTACGTGTCTAATCCAAAATTCATGGATCATTGGTTTAAAAAGTACCATTTTTTTTACAAATATTTAAATAATATATTTGGAGTTTTTCAAAGTAAAAAAGTAAAATTTCTATAATATAAAAGTAAGGACCATCAAAGTTATAAATGGTTGTATTTCATTAAAAATACGAATATTATAATAGTATAAATTCCAAAACCAGAAAAAAAAAAAAAAAAAAAAAAAAAAAAAACCATTCCAAATTCCATTAATAATAACTATTATCAAACTTTTTAAAAGCATTTACAAACAGTGAAGTAATTGAAAGAAAAGTATTTTAGCCATTGATTGACATTGTGCATCATCCCAATAACAATAATTAAATAAATTCAAATAATACCTTAATATAAATAAATAAAATTGCCTTAGCATATTGAATGCTGATAATAATTATTTTTTTGGACTTAATTTTGAAAGTCCACATAAACATGTATGTTATTAAAAAATATTATTACAAAAAATCGGGGTCTTAATCCAGATTGCAAATCACAATTATTTCAATAATGATGTTCAAAATGAATGTTTGTATCTTTATTAAATAATACAAATACATATTTTAGTATGTGTACCATAAATACATTGTCATATCTTGTCACAACACTGGAAGTGTGTGTGTTGGTTTTTTTTTAAAATAATAACATTCTACTTTTCATCATTGCATTGACTCAAATCAAGAATAATTTTCTTTTCCTTGACATCTTATAATCAAAATGACCTTAAACTTGATTATTGAAATTCTATATAGATGATCACAGGACATAAAGTACAGGGCCTTTTCACAAGAGGAATATTTTAAATCCTCTCAACTGTCATAAAATAAATAAATAAATAAAATCTTATCAAAGTTGGCGTTGTAATTACTTTTAGAAAACTTTCCCTCTATTTTCTTCCAGTTTTGTTGCTGGATTATCATCATCAAAGGACCTAAAGTATAAAAACAAATGTAATACATTCCTCCTCGAAGCAAGACAAGTTGAGGGAGGATTGATCCAGAGCACAATCAGTCAGCATAACTAAGTCAAGGCAGGCTGGCTGGATGGCTCTTTCTTTCTTCTCTGTGTCATTTGTTATTGTTTTTACTCTTTTTCATAATGGTGGTGGTGGTCTTGTCCCATAAACAATGCCACTTCTCTGTCATGTCCTGGTGCAAGTATCCAAGTATCTGCACCTCATCCCTCCCTACATTCATCTATAATTTACATCCATCCACACAATGCATTCACTTCATAAATTTCATCCATCCATTATGCATGGTGTTAGAATCAGCATTGCGATCATAGTTGGGGGAGGGGGCTGGGTGTTCTGGCACAGTGTGTGTGAGAGGGGGGCCAAATCTGTGAAGTGAGATACACTGACTGGAAGAAGGCAAAATGAAACAGGGAAGGGGGCAAATGGGGCAGAAAGCCATTAATAGAACAGAATCTCTTTCAGTTCATAGAAGGAAATGGAAAAAGAAACAAAAATAAATCCAAAGACTGCCCTGCAGCCCCCCCCCCCTTCAGGGTCACACCCTGCCCCAGCCCAGCCCTGCATGTACACAAGCCCTGCATACAATTGGGAGGAGTTGCTGCTGTAGGAACTGACCACAGCACCACTGTCACAGGCAGCAGCAGCAAGGAGGAGGAAGGAGGAAGCAAGACACACACAGAGAGAGAGAGAGAGAGCGAGAGAGAGGTAAGGAGATGGACAAGATAAATTTATCCCTCTTCCTCTCTCTCTATGTCTGTCTTTCTCTCTCTCATTTTCTTTTATATATGAAAATTAGAAAAGGGATAAATTTCTCTGACATACTGTAACCTCCTCCTTCCTCCCACACATGCAAGAATGAAAGGAAGGAAGGAGGTATAAAAGGACCTACCCATCACCAGCTCCCTCTGCCTGTCTGCCTGCCTGACTGACTGTCTGTTGGAGTGTTGGATTTGCACCAATACATCCCCCCTGCCCATCCACCCCACATCAGCAGCATCAGCATTATTACCTCCCCTTTCAACTTGGAAACCATCTCCACACATATTCTTGTATATATATATATATATATATATTTATATGGATGAATGAATCACCACCAACCAGCCTGGAGGAGAAGGAGGACTTTCTTTTCTTTTCCCTTCCCTCCCTTTGTCTCCAACATCATTACTCTATTTTAATAGTGAGCAGCAAAGGTGGAGGGTGTGAGATTTAACAAAGAAATGACGTGAGCCAATGATATGGCAATGAACTTGAAGGAGCATGACATCATCAAGCTTGTATGCAATGAACAAGTTTGAAAGATTTACAAGTTTGCGATTGGAGGTTGTAGGTTCAATTTCTAATCCTACTATTTCCTCTTTTAAGGTGCCATATTGGCAGCTTAGAGCAGGACAAGACTGAGTTGGCTAGAAAGGGAGGGAATGTAGCTTGTTCCTAAAAGTGGGGAGAGAATTAACTTCTTTATTCCTCCTAAAAATGTTGCACTCTTTGGTGAATACACACATGAAGACCTTAACATAATTCCATGATTTTTTAAAATTCATTCTGTGACTCATCCTCCTCCTTTATGGCCCCTAGTATCTCTATATCTATATCTCTCCTCTTCCTATTTCATTTGTTGTTTTGTTTTATATTTTGGAATCTATATTGAAAACCAAAAAAATTAAGAAGAACAAACAAACAAACAAACAAAGGTGAGTGTATGAATATCCTTCACCTGGAACACCTAGATAAAGAAGAAGGAATATCAAAAAAAGAATAATCAATTACATTAGCATTCAGGGCATTTAAAAGCATGCATCTTGCTTATCATAGCAAGTGGACCATACATTCATACATACGTACGTACATACATACATAGTTGCCCAACCAAGAAAAGAAAGATTCTATACTAGAGGATAAAATATATATTTTTAAATCCAAATATTACACTTTGATTGTACAAAAGATAATGTGTGTCAATGAAAAATTGTATGAGAAATACTGATGAAGGAAACATAAATTTAGACTTTCTTAAATCAATGGTATGATTCATTAGGCATGCAAACTCATCATTAGAAAAAGGAAAAAAACAAACAAAACAAAACAAAAGCATAGTGATAAAAACACATGTTGTACAGTGTTGCTAACAAACCTCCTCTTTACACAACCTTAATCCACTACAAATTACAAGCTTTGAGCTTTGAGCTTTGAGTATTAATCCTACATGTTGCAATGAAGTCTTAGTTTGAGAAACACCTCAAACTTTCACTCTTTGTGAGGAACTATTCTGATTGCATCAACTGATTTAAATAAATAAATAAATAACATATATATATATATATATTTTTCCACTTCCAAGTTTTTTATAATAGAGAGTAAAAAACTTATCAATAGTTTGGAAACTGCTGTAAGGTACAGGGGAAATGGACCTAGAGACACCAAAGATTTGATACTAGCAACAACCCAGTGGATTTGACTATGACAGCATCAGCAACCTAGGGCAATGCTTTTTCCTATTCTACAATAAAAACTCATGCTGATTATTACAAAACTTGTAGAGGAAAACAAACAAAAGTAACAAAATACCCACATTCACAATTGGGAAGTAGAGCATAACCCCCTTCCATTAAAAACCCTGAGAAAATCCAGCCTTGAATAAAAACGGATGCTGTGCAAGGGGGGGGGGGGATATATATCAGTAGGCTCATGAAACATGTGCCATTAACTCAAGCTGAGCTGGAGGAGTCAACCATGCGGCACCCATGACCATAGCGACCACCAACAGCAAGAGGAGAAGCCTCACAAATACTTTTTATTTGCTGCCTTCTCTTTCTCCTGCTCTCTTCCTCACGCTCTCTTTACTTCACAGCTACTTTACAGAGCAACTCCAGGGATTGGTATCCTCTGTGGATGGGAGTTGTTTGTTTATTTATTTATTTATCTATATTTATTTATTTTTGTTGTATTTGTATTCTATTCTGTGGACAACTGATTGGTGACCAGAAAGAATGTTGTTTTTGGGAACACCCAATCAAGCTTGCACAGAATGACAGTGCCAGCTAGCCACGAACTGGTGAGTTTCCTGCATGCACTAGCGTTGTAGCGCTTTCAACACGGTGGCCGTAGCTGCCGCAACCAGTTGCAGGGCATCGGGAGTGAGTTGTAAAGGAGCTCATCAGTATCAGCTACACACACACACACACACACACACACCCCACTGGACAATCTCTCTGCAGGTCTGAAATGGGGCTTCGTCGAGAGTCAAGGAGTTTGTGTGTCTTCTAATCTCCGAGTGTGTCAGTGAAGACAGTAAAAACAATGCTAAAAAACAGTGAAGGATATCAGTAACAATTAGTAGCAATGTTAGATGTGGTCGGTTGTGACCCGTGCGGGGTGGAGATACGCTGCAGGCTTTTGCGGTTGAAGCCACAGACTAGATGGTCTTATCGCCATATAAACTTTTTTATTTTTATTTTATTAATTTTTACTTGCCTCGAACATGCTCCCATTTTGCGTTCGGAACCTGTCGACTGCTGTTGCAACAAGCTGAAGCCAACGAGCCTTGGAACTGGACCTGAAGTGAAGAAAGGTGGAAATTTGAGCAATTGTAGAAAGTGGTAAAGAAACTGTGAGCGTGGGTTTTCCCGTTTGTGTTAAAAAAGCAGAAGGAATTAACATGCAATAGCCAAAGCCGCGAAGACAGCTACGCTTGTGATTATTCTATTACATGGTGAAAGCAGCCAATTCTGATCTAGTCGGCCCCCAGAAGTTGGGACTTGTACACACAGAACATTTTATATGTCCAGCGGTCGCAGCGCTACTTGCATGAGCCTCGGCAGAGATTTGCTTCCCCTTCATCTCCACTCTGGTTGTGAGTTGTTTTTTCCAGTGTGTATGTATGGAGATGTCGCAGAGTTTGAGCACGTTGCCGGTGTCTTTGTAGGGATTTTTAGAGGAGTAGAAGAGATGCGTCCGAGTGTTAACAGGTTTTCTAATTAAACGATGATCGTTTTTGGTGTAACTGAGAATTGGGGGTCGCTCGTGATAAGTGCTTGGTTGAAGTTTTTGAGGGTTGCGTCAGTGCTGCTGGGATTTCGATAGTTTGTAATGCAGCTTCTTATCGTCTGCAACTGGTGCTAGCTTTTGCAAGCATTTTCTGCATCTTCTCATGAGATTTTGATTCGCACTCTTTAGTGGCAAAACTGTAGTCCTCCATGTACAAAATGCAACGGGTATGGACTTTCTGCTGGAGTATGAAACGTGAAGTCGGCGTAGCTGATAACACGATCCCCTACCCTTGCCAAACTTTTCCAAATCGTCACTTCACATTACGAATTTCATGGTGATTAGTCCTGGGGTAGAAGTAGCGGCGGTGAGCTCAAAGCGACGGTGGCTATATCACTCTAAGATGGTCGTCACTGTGCGTTCTTGCGATCTTTAGTTTTAAGCACTGATTATTCTCCCTGGTTTTCTTTGGGGTTAGGGGAACTACGTTAACCTATTTACAAACCGACTTCATTTACATTTAGATCTCGGTAGTCTTATTCTTTGATCCTAATAGAGTAGCTGAACTGTTGCTGGGGCTTGTGACAACCAAATCTGGCATTTCTTCTTCGAGAATTTCCACTTCACAGCTCCCCGGAATTCCCAGGAGTGTCCCCATCATGAACAACAGGCCTTTAGATGCTCCATTTGTTGCTACGTAACTTGTGGCTCATCAATTTCGTCCGTCAGCCGAATATTTCTACATTACCCACCTTGTGAGTATCTTTTATTAGCATTTAACTAGGGGAGATTGGTATCGAGGTCAGATATTGGTGTCAAAAGAAGCTCGCTTGATGATCATTCTAAAAGTTTGCACCTTATAATCTGGTTGTGGAGGTAGTGGTAGCAGTTCCCACAACAGCCTGGTTCCATATTATTTTTCATGAAATATTGTCTGGAATTAGAGCGCTTTTAAGTAGTAGCCTAGGAGATTTCGTACTTTCTGATCGCTGGCTGTCGGATGAGTTTGACACACTACAGTAGCTCGAGGTGGACCTTGGTGAGTCTGTGAGAGTTCCGTCGCCAGAGCTCGATTGCAGGATGTTTCGGCATTCCGGTTTGTAAACAGCGGAAGTGACAAGGAAACCAATCTGTGGCTTACGCAATTTCAAGGCATCGGCCTTGTACTCGGAAGCTTAGAGGATAAGTGATCAAAGTGTTGCTACTCTCCAAAGTGGACCTCTTTGTACTGACGACTCATCACGATGAATTAGTTCCTTACACGCTGCACTGTACGAGGATATTGGTCACCACAGTGCAGAAAAGGGCAGGAAGAACTGGTTACTCGTAAACATTGCTACTCTTTTCGAATTGTCTGATGATGAGGTAATATTTGTATTGACGCAATACCCACAGTTGGGCTCTGTAACGAGCTTCAGTGTACAAGTCTTTATCATTCTTTTGAATGCAGCCAGGGCCAACCGAGGCTGGAGCTGATTGCTACCGTTGCAAGTTTGGTTCATTCATCCACGGTAGGTTATCTTATTCCTTGCTGATTGGACACATTTTATGTGAATGCCGGTTATGAGTTCACGGTTGTAGACCTGCACATTGCTTTTGCTTAATTTTTATGTCTTACTCCAGTAGGTGGCGACATCGATCTCTGTCCAATTTTGTCCTCTTCGCACGGAAAACCTGTAGATGAGAGTCAGGACAGTGACACCAACGGTCCAGCCCTTGGCCTACTCGTATACATTGACCCTTTACCTTAGGACTTGGAATTTATTGAGCTACATTTGTATTGTAATGACTTTCTCCAAGAGTTTTCTTCGATTAACATTCTGATTGGGTGGACAAGGCGTTTGAGTAGCTACAAACGAAATGGATTGCACTGTGTAAATTTTTGTCTATTTTGCAAATGAACATTGCTGATATTCAAGATTATGTTACTCCCGCCTGACAGAAGGATGGCGCCAAAACTGAGGAAGACAAAACCAGCAGAGGTGATTTTAGGGTGGTCAGCGGGGTTCTCTTACCTTATTAAACCTGATCATATACATACAAATCAAGGCAGTGCGCATTTAAGAGCTGTTGATTGCATCGCTTGAGATGTGTGCTGCAGCCATGGATGGTTCATGAGAGGTGGGCGCACACGTAGAGGAGCATACATCCGAGTCGTTCAAATTGGACAGCTTCTCACCGATACTCGTGAGCACCTACATGGAGCACCAGAAAGGACTCTCGAACGACACAGACTCAAGAACCTCAAATGCATCAAGTAAAGCTGAGCACGAGAGCTCTGGGTTTTCAGCTACTCCAGATAAGCGCTTGTCTAGCTCAGTGTTTGATGAAAATCTAGATGCATCGCAACTGGATTTGGATTCACACCTTGATGCGCTTCGCTCTCAAAACTGTCGGATGGATGATAATCCTCTTGGTCCCGACTGCGATATTCTATGGAACCAGATGCAACTGCAGTCCCACAAGATGATGCCCCTTAGCTGTCTAGCTTCCGACCGGAGGCCGCGGAGCATACTGTCCAGAGATAGATTTGGTACTTCATCGTCAATTGAAAATTACACCGATTCCTCTCTGTTTCGGTTGTCAAGTAATCTGGGTGGAGCTCCTCAATCAATAGTTAAACCTGAATTGCTGTGGCACAAATGCGAAGAATTTGCACACGATTCTTTCACCGAGTCAACAAGTCCGGGGGAGATGGCATGGAAGTTTTTGGACATGCAAACATCAAGGCAAGCTTACATGCCAGTCCAAATTGCCAGCAGCAGCGGCACGCATGCTGAAGCTGAGGTTAACCCACCAGCAGAGAAAAAAATGAGATCCATGATGAGGATGCCCATAGTTGGAAAGCAGGAATATTCCTTACACCCCATTCAGTGTCCACAAGAGCCGGGACAAGTTCCAAATTTTCAGGGAGAAGCCCTGGAAAGCTTTATGCTATCCAACACAACAAAATGTATACTTCCTCCACAGTCTGCAGAATTGGAGAAACAGCAGAGGAGGCGTTCAGAGGAGAAGGCGAAACGGATTCAAGTGCTTGGGGTACGAGGACTGGGAAGCGTTCTGGGCACTCGGGAGTTGAACACCATGGAGCAGCTGTTAGTTCAATGTGCCACTGCCCTTGAGGTTAGTGATATAACCTACGCGCAGCAGACAATCTTCGTGATCAACAACATTGCTGCCGCGGACGGTGACCCAAACCAGCGTCTGTTAGCCCACTTTTTGAGGGCGTTAATTTTGAGAGCGTCGAAATTCACGCCTCATCTACTACCTGGAAACGACAACCCTCACACGAAGAGTCGAAAGCTGAAGACCGTGCTTGAGCTCACAAACTACATAGATGTGATGCCCTGGTACCGATTTGGTTTTATTGCGGCGAATGGGGCAATACTTGAAGCTTTTGAAGGGAAGGAGAAGGTGCACATCCTGGATTTGAACATTAGTCACTGTATGCAGTGGCCGACGTTGATAGAGTCGCTGGCTGAGAGAAATGAAGGCCCGCCACAGCTGCGGCTAACAGTGTGCGTCTCGAAGGCTCCCATCCCACCATTGCTAGATGTCCCATACGATGAGCTCATCATCCGTCTGGCTAAATTTGCACGCTCCAAAAATGTTCCCTTTGAGTATCAATTGCTGTTTGAGGATATTGAAAAACTGGATGTTTCGAAGATAGGAATACGGGAAGGGGAGGTTCTTGCTGTGAACTGTCTGTTTAGATTACACTATGTGACTGATGAATGTACAGAGCTGTCAACCTTAAGCCCAAGAGAAGAAGTTCTATACTTTATACGGAAATTGAACCCAGCCATAGTAACTTTGACGGAGGATGATGCCAGTCTGACATCACCGAAACTCGTTACGAGATTGAAGGCCGCCTTTAATTACTTTTGGATACCATTTGATGCACTGCACACTTTATTGCCAAAGGAATGCCAGCAGCGTTTGCATTGTGAAGACGAGGTGGCCAACAAGATCGAAAACTTGATAGCATGTGAGGGGAAGCACCGATTTGAGCGAGTGGAGGCAAAGGACCGATGGGTTCAACGCATGAAGAGAGCCAGATTCCACATGGTTTCATTCAGTGAGGATGTTGTGACCGAAAACAAGCTCATGCTTGGGGAGCATTCAGGCTGTTGGGGCCTCCGTAAGGATGAAGACGAGGATGTTCTGTTCCTCACGTGGAAAGGTCATAATGTAAGCTTCTCAACGGCATGGTTGCCTGCCAATCCGCTTCTGCCCCTTCGATGATCCTTGGTAATACTGGGACAGATACTCTTTTAGATTTCTTGTAAGAATTCATCAATAATTCCTTGACAGGCCTCTAACTGTACTTATTTTACCACCAGGGCCACTCATTTTAATGCACAAATAGAAACTGATCACTACTTTCTATAAAACCCATGTCACTGCGTATACACATTGTGTGCTTAACCTCTATGTCCCTCCCCCAAGACCAGGCTGGTTGGGATTCATGAAATGCACGACAGACGCTGATTGAATGTTCTCAATATATTACTAGTATGAAGGTCTGATTCATAGAATTTTAACCAGCAAAACATGCAGTCATAAAGGCTCCATTTCCCTGGTATTGATGCTTGTAATAATAGCAGACTGCTACACAGATCATGACTTTATTGTATAATCAAAATCAGTGTGAAATTTACTATATCTTAAGTCATCAATTACATGAGGATTGAAAATTTAGGGTGTGGAGGGCAATATCCAGAATAAATGTGCCCTGCACTTTTATTTTACAGTGCAATTCATTTACAGGAACAGCTAACTATAAGTTTTGTTTAAGTAATCACTGTTTTGTGAAGAATCGAGTAAGTAATTGCAGCGTTCAGATGGGTTGATTTCACTTCTATGACTAATGCTTGAAATTGAAGGACACTTTCCTGTCCACGCGTTATACATTTGAAGTGGGAAATGTTACTGGCCATCGCTTCCGCACCGTCAACATGGAGCGAGGGTGATGAAGGGGACGGTTATGACGTCCTGCGACCGTAAAAGCGGCCCCGACTGGATGCTGAAGTCAGAGCTCAAGAATCTGTCGCCTGTAACTCCATCTATGAAATCCACACCGTGCTAATATTTGCAGTTGGGGAATCTGTTGATATCAAGGAATTAGCGTGCCGGTATAGTCCATGGGTCTAAACAAGGCTCATAAATCCTCAACTGCACAGGGTTTGAAATTGAAGTTATACGGAAGGACTTCAAGATTCAATCACAAAATTTGAAGTTGATTCAAACCTGTGAATGCAGCTGCTTGCCTCGACAGATAGCTGAAATGGAAACTTGTGGCTCGCCTTCAGAAGTGACGAAAGCTCGTGCCAGCCAAAGAAACAGAGTCCAACAAACTGGCCTCCATGTTACCTCGCTTTCAGCATCTCCCACTAGTCTCCACAGCGGTTGCAGACGAGGATGACGGCCCAACGACAGGAAGCCTCTTCCCATAATCTGAAGGGGATCCACACTTGGCTACTTGGTCCAAACCTCAGCTCTTGGCACTGCAAAGAGGGCACAGAAGAGAGGACATGGGGATGTGGCTGAGGGTAGCAGGAGTCGCCATTTTCAAACAGATGAATAGAGGAAGAAGGGAGTCCATAACTTCAGCACCATTGCAAGGGTGAGTTCAATTGTGTTCAGTGACTGTGGAGTTTTGCAATTTTTCATCTCTGATTCTACAGAAGCTGAATCCACAAATGAATCGGTTGACGTTTATCCTCAACTCTTTTTTCAAAAATCCCATTTAACAGAGCTGAATGCGTCACTCGAAGACTCGTCTGTCAACCATTAAACTTCTCAAAAGTAAACTACCCAAAAGCACTTGAGTTTGTGCTTCACCATACAATACACGTTCTCCTGAAACATGAACTACGACGGCAGGATTGGGGTGATTCACTCATGAATGACTTGCTGCACTGGCATTAAGAGGCAACGTCCAGATCGAAGGCATAATCACCGAGCTCATCCACAACACACCGTCCCGTTCGTCGGCGAAGCTCAAAAACCTTGTATTCTGACCCATTCTGTCCTCGAAAGCTTCGATAGCCTCACCGTTGGGATTGAACTTGATGACCATGGCATCTGGAGTGCCAGTTGTAAGCCGGGAGATAAATTCGAACCGCAACGGCAGGCTATACAAAATCCTCAGAAGGTACCAATGGTTGGCAAGAAAATTTTGCAACTTGGTCACGCGGCTGTGAAGCGCTACCCAAAAATCTCCTTCTCTCGTTCGCCGGATGTTGTCTGGAAAGCCTGGAACTTCAGCAAATTCTTCGAGGGTGCCTATTTTGGGTCCTTTCAGCCAATACTTCCCAATCCTGCTAAGAAAGACACAACAGAGGATGTTATGATGGTGATCGAGCAACGAGAGGACTACAGAGAGCTCACAAAGTATAGGGAATCAGGAGAATATGCAATTCATGGACCTGGTTTTCGATGTGTGAGACAGGAGCATAAACGAGCTGTCTAGTGAGACAGCAACCCCGTTTGGGTAGAACAAATCTCTCGCCAGCACCGTAGTCTGCTGAGTCTTGGGATCGTATCTCAACACTCTGCCCGACCTGTCTTGCTCGAACGTTACGATGTTGCACTGACTGAGTTTCAAGACCGCAACGTGCATGAGTTAGCATAACTTGTGAAAGGTATAATTTAATCACATAATTATTAATTAGTGACAGCGGGAATTTGCGATGATCACTCACCTTCTTGGGCGGCGCGAGCTGCTGTCGGTGAAGTAGACCGTCCCATTCTCATCGAGATCCAAATCATTAACAAACCTGAACGGGACGCCTTCTGCTTGGGTACTGACAGGCTTCGCAACACCCCCTTCGGGACCCATGACGAGTAGGCCAAAGTACGCATCAGCGATGTAGAGGTTGTCGTGTTTGTCAAATCGAAGACCCAGTGGTCTACCGCATATACGCTCGTTTCGAACTAAAGGTGGATGAACATCGCACACCTCCGTTCTGCACAATTACAAATTACAGTCACCATCAACCCGTTTTCTTCACATTGAGCCCTTTTCAATTCAGCGCGAAGATTGTCGACTGGAGAAGAATTCTCTACACATGCCTTATGGAAGATGTAACCCCAAAAGTGAGCCACCGCGACTCATTTCCATCCCAACGAAGGATGCGACCATCAGAAACGCCAGTGTAAGGTCCCGCCCCTGTAGAACTGAAAGCCAAGCTCTCCGGGCCCTCGGCGTCCTGCAAGGTGAGCTTCCGCGCCTGCAGCAACTTACTATCGGGATCGCATGGCCACTCGTTCAATCCCAGCATGGGCCGCATGTCAGACGTATTCCAATTGGACCAGTCGAAGTTCAGGCCTGCGAGGGGACCGATCAGAGGCGGATCCCAGGCCAGCATGAGAACCACCACACCAGCGGCGAACCCCAACGTCCGCTGCTGCATTGCACTCGGCACAGCGTGCGCCACCATTCCGCAACGTGCCGAGGTGAATCCGCAAGTGGTGACGCTTATGGTAGTGGCCACAGATCCATTCTCCATTGTCCAAGCGCGATGGAAAGTTATGATATGGATGGATCGGCGCCGTGTGCTGTGCTGGTGGGTGGGTGTGAATCCGGTGCTGGTGGGAAGGTGAGCAGCATTCGCTTCATGCCCCGCGCGTGACCCCCGGTCGCCGTTCCGTAGTCTGCCAACTGTGCTCATGGAATGTGCGTTTCAAGCCTTTTGGATGAATGAGTGGATGGATGAACGACTCGATGGATGGTTGTGCTAATGGATGGATGAATAAATCAGTTGGTGGATGGATGGGTGAATCTCCGCAACTTTACCCGTTCTTCATTCGTTGTTCGTAGAATTTGTGGATTTATTGGTTTTCTTCGTTTTGATTACATTTAAGACTCATTAATCAAGTATCAAATTTAAATGATTTTTAAAAAAATAAAATTTTATTTGCATCTATACATTAGTTTTTACAATCAATTTTTTGAACATACTAAAAATTCATTCTGCCAAAATACTAAATCAATAGCATTATCAATTACTATTAAGAAAAAATAATGATCACTTTTGGCACAGCATTAACAATATTCTAGACAAAAAATAGTCTTATGATATCAAAAAACATTTGAATATAATATCTTTACAAAATAAAATGCGTGATGACATTAGCTATGGGAATAATATCACTTGTAGCAAGGGATGTACTCAGCCCATTAATACTGGCATATGAGACTTCTACTTAAATTAGTTTAGATGACCCGGGAATTGACACCAACAAATATAGAAAGTCTAGGGATACACGTTTTTTCTAATACATTTTATTAACTAAATGGAGGAGTCCATTTTCAATATACCAGGAACTGGTTACTTAAACATTAAGGGATTAAATAGTTGATTTAGATTCTGAATCACGGATACTAGGCAGTTGCCTACAGCAAGCTTTGAAGTAATGTTCTTGGATCTAAAATTAGTTCTTTAATCTCATAAGGAAAGCTATGATCATCACGCAGAATATGCAGATTCGGATCATGACGCGACAAGGGACGAGATATTAGGCACATCAGATGGTACAAATGCACTAGTATCTCTTGTAACCAGAGATGAAAATGATACAGTGCCTGTGAAGGATACGAAACAGTATCTGATTCTTTAATTTTGAATCCAGAAACGGTTCCAATATCATCAAACGCAGGACTCTTTGAGAATCCCCAGAAAATAGTTTCGTGACCACAAAACTAGCCTTTCACTACGCTTGTTAGAAAAGAACAAAAATACCTTGAAATCAAAACTATCTGACGGGTATTAAGACAAGGGTCTCACAGTCAGATTCAGAAGCGTGAACACAAGTAAAAAAACCTTAAGCATTAGCAAGTGAAACTGTGTTTTCTTTCACTTTTAAAAACCCAGCTTGGTACTTGCGAACAAAAGCCTGTGCTGTAGCACAATGAGTCAGATTTTGTAGAGTCAAAAAATGTGGAGAGCGCATCCGGTTACACGGAGAGCATCTTGCTGTTCATTGTGAAAGCCTTCATAAGTCACAACCCGTAGGCTTCAGCGACTAATTTCAACTCTGCATGGTTATAGAACATTGTATTAGTAAAAAGAATGTTAATTATTATACACAAAACAGTTTTCTGTAGACCAGAATTCTCTACTTGTGACCAAAAATTCTGAAGTACCAGAATTCGTCTAGAATTCACTTAAAACAAATCACAACTAGGGGTTTGGAAAATCAGACTCATTGTGACACTTTCTGGAAGCCTGACATTAAAACGATTAAGGCATTGACTTCATTTGCACAGCAACACTGATAATTACAACGGTTTTCATCGAATGATGCGATCCAAATATGATAGGTGTCTTACATACCACTCGCGTTCACACATGCTACAAACCAGCGAACGAGAAGTGTAAATACAAATAAACAAATTGAAGAACAAAATACCTCACTGTGTTGGGGTTGGCGTGGGCCGACCATCTTGTGTCTGGGACCTGTAGTGATTATCTTGTTTTCTATATTGCCCTGATCCGGCATATGAGCTTCGGCTGCAGGATACAAAACTAACATCAACTTAACAGGAACAATGTGACTAAAGAGCAATACTCTATGCTTTTTAAACGGCGTTGGAATGAATCATGCCACACACTGCTATTACTTAAAATTAGACCAACGGTGTCACGAAATTCTACTGACAAGAGGGATCGAAGAGAGAACAACTACACAAGAGGCTATATATGAAAATAGACATTGGACAGAAGCAGGAAGGGTTACAAACCTATTCTGCTGTCTGCTTCCATGATTGCCAACTCCTCTTGAATTTCCAAAGCCATTTACCTCTCCATTATCCGTAACATCAGATTTCTTTCCACTAGGCAAATTGTTCGAGCTAAACTCCACATCCGAGGTATTACCAACGCCGTCCAGTTTCCCTCCATTATTAGATGCAGCTACCGCGTTTCCCACGCTATTTCTAGGGACAAAGGATGCAGAGATCTCCCGGGTGTTCCCTGGTTTAGACTGTTGGGGCGAAATCGACCTTTGAGTGAGAACGTTTGGTTCATCTTGTTGAGATTGCGGCCTGACGTCCTTATTTGGGGCTTTCGCAGCTTTACCCCGCTGCAATTGGGCAACTTGAGCCACTGGAGTAACTGCAACAACAGGAAGACGGTCTAGGCCTGCAGGACTAGCAGCTGCTGCTGCCGCAGCAGCTTTGGCAACAGCAGTAGTAGCTGAAACCTTAGCATGAGCTCCTTCTCTCAAATAGATGTAATCGCCTTCAATGACAAAAAGCTGCACAGTACAATGCACACGCATGATACAAGTTACGGTCGGAAGAATTTTTGAAGAAGAATCCATACAAAAGGATAACAGCATGAATCATTAACAACGAGTTTCTCGTTAATATATAAGAGCATCAAGTGGTACCTCTTTATGTAAGCTCACAAATTCGTCGAGGCGACCATACTGCTTCCTGTACGATTGCCAATGAAGAGGGGCAAGCATTTTACCAAGACGGTTCGGCAGCTGTGCACATAAAACAATTATCAGAGACTGTAAATGTTTTGCTTCCAAATACTAAGGCCACTAACCTAACAACCATAATTCGCTAATCACTCTAGCTAAATCATCACCAAACGCGTTGTGCACGAGTAGAATAAATTAATTATCCGAGCATCAGAATACTCCAAAAAGCACCATAAACTTGAGGTAGAAGAACCTGGTGTGCAACTCTTCTTAAGCACAAGGTCCAATCCCACAGACCCCAAAAATAGCATGAAAACTACCGGTAATAGTAAAACACTTACTGTGGATTTCATACTAATCTTGGCATTGGCTTCAGCAGGTACTGCACGCACTAGACATGCAAGCAACGCT
Organism: Physcomitrellopsis africana; assembly: GCA_036785485.1. NCBI lineage: Eukaryota > Viridiplantae > Streptophyta > Bryopsida > Funariales > Funariaceae > Physcomitrellopsis > Physcomitrellopsis africana. Next base: position 880,290 of record JAWRVF010000038.1, on the reverse strand, counting down.
CTTTCATCCAGTAGAACAGGCTCTGGGTTTTTGATGGGTTTAGCAACATTTTGTTCAAGATTCTCTGGGTTTGCCCCAGGCTGTCTTGGTTCTTGCTTGGCCATGATGGACTTGCTCAGCGACGGCTTCGGTTGAAGTTGATTTTTTTCTGCTACTGGTGCTGCAGGTTGAGAGAGGTGATGCATGGAACTAGAGATGCCCTGTTGATGCTGCAGTTGAGGCGTCTCATCATGCTGCTGTGGTGGCACCTGCTTGAATGACTTTGTTTGTTGCTCTTGCATACTTTGAGAAGGACTTAAAGAATGTTGTTGCTGCTCTTGCCTCTGCAATTTGTAATTGAATGAGAAACAGAATGCTTTCAAACGTGCTAGTACAAAGAACTCCAGTAGAATATCAACTTAGAGTTATACTTCTGTGAAACATCACAAAAGTTTGTCGCAACCATATTGCTAAATAACTTCAGAAGCTTTCCAGTAAAAACATCACGCCTTATTTGACCAAATTTTGTGCATCCAGCAGCATCATATACTGAGAGAGAATGGATTGTTGCCAGAAAGATGACCATGCAAGAAAGTTTGAAACATCATATGCATGCAGTTCTACATCCAAATCGCAGATGCAAACCTGGCGTTCTGGCAGGACGTTGGATTGCCGATTGTGCTGAATAGAGTGCTCCACTTGCTGCTGGTCCTGCGAGGAATGCGGAAGTTTCTGGCCTTCACGTAATGACTGCACAGGCTCAGTCACTGTGGCTTCTTGCTGAGTTTTCTGTACAATAGGTTGCGCAGAAGCTGCAGGAGCCTGAGGTTTAGAGGACAATTGAGACAGCAAAATTCCACCATGCTGCTGGCTTTCTTCATGGTCTAGCACTAGCTGCTGTGGCTGACTAGGTTGCATGCCAGGCTTGGGTAAGGACGAAGAAGAAATGCCGAGGTGCGGCGTTTGGGTGACTGGTGGTTGCTTTTGAGGACTTTGAAGATATTGTGCACGTCCGACCTGCCAAAGAAAAAAAAAATTGTGTTGAAACGTTCTTGTGAAACACGAATACTCACTGAAAAGTAAGCTCAATGTAGACCTAGTTAATCACAAGATTTGAGTAAAAATTCAAATAAAATATTTAAATAAATCACAAGCACCATTTACCACGTAAAAAATACAGGACCAATTAGAAAACTCGCAGAAACTCCACCTACTTGCGCTTGAATTCACAGATACAGAGATATCCATGACATGAGCCTCTAACTGGCGAGATGAAAACATCGCCCTCAAAGAAAAAGTAACTAAAAGAATACACATTCAGCAGGGCACATAAATAGACGAGCATGACTCATGAGGGAAGTCTATGAATAAAATGTCTTCATACTGACCTGTTGCTGAGGATGATGTGGCGTAGATAATACATGAGGCTGCACATGCAGCTGTGGGATAGACGTTTGAAGAACAGGTAAGGCCTGAGACATGGAAGTTAAAGGTTGTTGCTGGAGACCATACTGATGCATGACTGGTATTCCAGAAGACATTACAGGGCTTATACCTACCACAGCAGGGGACGGCACAACTGGGTGCCCAGTGGCTTGATCTCCCTGCACAATCGCAACCCCAAATGTCAGATCAGGTGATCTCTGAGCATTCCCATTTAAAGAACAGAACAAGAGGAATGCATAATATGTAAATGACTCAATGAGCTAGACTAGGCCACCTCAACACAAGTTTCATTGAAGTCTGACAAGAATTTGCGAATGAGAGAGCAAAAAACAAAATCGGAACACTCTACACCAGTCTCAGCATGGTCCAACTCCAAGTACAACACTCGCAAATCCTATCAAATTATTGGTCTTTTGCAACTGTGTTAGATTTGAAAAACCAAAAGAAATTTTTTCGCGTATGTGAAGCGGTAATGTGACTTCAGAATGGAAAGGTACAAAAAGATCCGTTCTGATTCGCTGACCTTGATGGAGCTGTCGAGTGGAATGTATATAGGTACGTTAGCCTCCATATTTCCATGTGACAGAATTATCGGGTTCCCGCGTACTACTCCGGCATTATTCGCTACTGTAACTTTAGCTCCAGTCTCTTCGTTTCCCTCACGCTGAAGAAAATCTATATGGTTTCCAGAATGAATTTTCCGTTCCTCTTTGGCTCCTAAAGGTTCCGAACCAGAGCCTTTCAGCATTTGAGCATGTTCTCTGGTCTCATTAAGCTCAGCTTGAAGCCGCTGCACCACCTGGGCATGGAATCTCTCTACGTCTGCAAGCTGAAAAATGATACGGTTGGCATTAAGCCAGGTAAAGTTACATCATATATTGAGATATGAGTTCTAAATCATATGAAAATTGAAGACTCACTAGAGCTCATAGTAAGAAATACAAAAGTATAGAAAATACAAACAAGATAAAATCCATGGAAAGCTACTAATCCATCCAAGATTCAACGTTGCAGACATAATAACTTCAATACTCTAAACATGCTTCAAACAAAAGGGAAACATCCTTCATAGAAAAAGGACCTTTAACTGTGAGGGATAACCCATATGAAGTACACATCGCCTCTAAAAGCATCTACCTGTCTCTGGTACCCCATCCAGACTTGATTCAACTGATCATTGCGATCCCGAAGCTCGGCATGCAGGGTCTGATTAGCATTGACATGATAAGCATCAAGCTCTTGGGCTCTGGCCATCCAAGCCTGTGCTTCCTGCAGCTGGCCATCTTTGAACAAGAGCAGCTCTTGTGTCGCACGATTCTGCAAGAGACCGCCCAATAACCGAAAGCGCAAAAGCAGATATTAGCGCGAATAAACAGAAAGAATAACGTCAGATACCCTCTTTATAGAGAAGAAAGTACTCAAATGTCAATTTTAATAATTGAACACATTACTTAAACAAGTCTACATAACAAACTGATAAGAACTCAACATACATATGATAAGGAAGACCACAATTACCTGCTCCTCAGCTTCCTGTCTGTGTCGCTCCTTCTCATGCAACTGCTCCTTGAGATGCTCAATTTGTGCAGTATAGTCTGACCTTTCTTCCTCTAGCTGTGAAAGTGCTGCTTTCTGTTCTGCTACAGAAGCATCACGCTCTCGACTGCATGCATGGGTTCACATAGTAAGAAAGTGCTTTTAATATAGAGAACCATTTTCATTGTCAAACGAAAACCAATGAACTGATATAGAAATAAGTACACGAATTGATTTGCCGCGCTTCCACAGGACATTAATTTACATACCGCAGGGAAGCAAGCTCATTAGTCTGCTCCCGTAGAAGACCATCCTTTGCCCAGACCTGCTGAAGGATAATCAACAGTGAATCATTCCTGGCTACAAAGCACCTTCAATGACTATGATGTCCTTGTGCACATACATTTAAAAATACAAAAAAAAGCATCAAGTAGTAGATAAAATTACCGCATTACACGTCCAAGTTCACAAAACAGAGAGAAAGTGTCGCCTACAAAATCTACACGTAGAAATATATGATTTCGAAGCCACATTGTGAGTACAGGAAAATGGGCTCACTGCTTCATTTGCCTGCATTTGGTTCGCCCTGAGTTGTTGTTCTCGTTCTTCCAGATTCTGCTCTAGATGATCTATTCTCTGATCTCTGTCATGAATTTCATTCTGCAGTTTGCACTAGAAATTCAGCATGAACGCCCAATATCATCCATGCAAGTGACAACGAGTTACGGACAGGATGTCCCCCACTGAACATTTTCTACTGGATGAAATGCAGTAGGTGCATGTGTTCAGTGTATGCCATGTACAGGAAATAAAACCTTCAATACACATTAACAAAACCTCATGGCAGATAGAGTGTACATCCGTGACATGCACCTAACCGATGCGACAGTGTATAGCAGTGTCATGTGCTAAGTGGCATCCATGAGAAGGAATAGTATTACTCTAAATGATACCTGGAGACTTGCCACAATTTCAGCGTGTTGCTTGGACTGCTCTTCATAATTACTCTGCATGCGGTGCACCTCAGATCGCGCGATAAACTGCGCCCTGAGCTCCAACTCAGCTTGCTGCAATTGTTCTCTTTTCCTGGAAATATCAAGGAGTTGCTGCTCAAGAGCATCCTCAGGATTGTTCATTGCACCCAGTCCTGATTCTATTGACATGGTGTTCATAGCGACGTGATCCTTTTGTTGCTGCCGATGCATCTGAAAGGTACACAGTAGACATTATGAAACAAAAAATTTGGACCATCAAAATCAGGTCAATCATCCATAAAATTGAGTGCAGCGATAAACTTTCACTCCTAATTCAGCTCAACAAATGCCCTTCACCAATGAAATTTTCACCGATTTCTTTTCGTCGCGCAAGCAGCTTAGACCTGATTATGTAAATAGACGACGACGACGACGACGATGGTGATGATGATAATTTATCAATATTTTAGAAAAATAAAATAAAATAAAAAGACTGCTTGAGAGTAGCAAAACAGTAACTTTATAGTACGTTCCTTCAAAACCTTTCAAACTCATCTCAACCTTCCATGAGATATAGAGACAAAAAAAACTCCTATCCTCACCACAACAATTAAAGCTAGAGGATTAAATCTGCCCTGTTCGTTCCAAGTAAATTAAAATATCACCCAAACAACTATGTGACTAGCATTGGTTGTTAGAGACACCCATAGTCCACAGATACTGATTAAGAAAACACCTTCAATTTCAGAAGACCGTGGTTAAGGAAACATAAGAGCTAAGTGCATTTGGTTTCCTCCAGGTCAGTTTTCAGGACAAAGTCACTAACCTCTTCGTACAGCACTTCTTGTTGGCCAATATTCTGATTGATGATTTCTTGCGGGGATACAGGACCTCCCAGCAAGTGCCCTCCACCGCCATCACCACCGTGAAGATCGGAATCACTGGAATGTTCCCCACTGCCAGGATGAAACATCCTCCCATTTTGACTGCTTCGCCTTTGTCCCACGTTGCCAGACCGTAGCCGGCCAGATTGCTGTGCCCTTGATTGGTTCCCAGGACCATCTGTTCCTAATCTTCCCTGACCATTGGGCATCTCAGATACTTTTCTCCATTCCCTTCTAGCTGCCTGTCCTGAGAGCGGTAATCCCCCTGTGTGCCCACCACCGATAGGTGCCTCCATCGCTCAAAGCAACCGAGTCACCCACCCGTTTCAAGTCTTCACAAGAACCTCATACAACTTATACCAGAAATTGAAAATGGCCACGCCGCAGTTGATTAAATCCGAATGACCTGTAGTTTTCCAGCATCAGAATAGACGAAACCACAACCAACTCCATAACTCCACTACCGGCACTAACCTAGGCAGTTTCAGAGGTTTGCGAACGAAGAAATGCCACATTTCATACCCTATTATAGAGGCACAATTGCAGATGAAGTGATCGACTAAGATTGATCCAAAAAAATTAAAAAGAGTAATATACATGAGACGAGCCGTCCTACAGAAATTCGGATGACAAGCTCAAAACATTAAAATTGAGATACAATGTCCATGAACCCTGATAACGAGAACCCCAACCGGAAAGCGTAGGTGCTAATTGGATCAACCTAACAAGTGAACATCTGTCCATCTTCCGCATCTCAAATTATCAAAAGAATAAATATTATTTATAATATAAATATAAATACAAAATAAAATAAAAACACTTGACAGCCTCACTTGTTGCTGCTGCCGAAAGACACCAACAACACAAGTAAAGAAGCGAACTCCCCTAACCGTCCTCTCCCCTTCAAACTCTAAACCAGATCCACTTCAACCACACAACCAGTAAAGACTCACCTTGAAGGCGAACCTAGCAGCCGAAACACCGCAATCGCAACTCCAGGTATTCGCGTCGGCGTTCTCCGCGTGCTGCCATTACCACGAGGCTTGTGCCAGTCCTACGCCCAGCCCGAGCGAGATCGAGTGATCCGACCCAGCCATGAGACACCGAACCCTAACTGGAGCACAGGAAGGGAAAATCAGAGACGGGGTGGGGGGGGGGGGGGAGGGAGGACGGCAGGAAGAGCCAAAGAAATCTATCCGAGGGTCAAAACGCGCAGGAAAAGGCGGCGAGAATGGCGGAGCAGGTAAGGGCGATCGGGTGCCGGACCAGCGACGGCGCGATGGCGAGGGGGAAATGATAGAGAATGGGCCCGCACCCTGGATCGCACACTGTGCAGCGTGGACGAGCGGGCATGGCCTCCTCGCAGTCGAAGGAAGAAAGGGGAATACTCACACACTCAGCCCCACACAGTCCCCACACTCCCTCCCTCCCACTCACTCCCACTCCCACTCCCACTCTCTCCCAATCACACTGCCCCACTCTCACTCTTCCCCTTCCCCTTCGATGTGGCACTCTCTGGCTGTAAGGCCTGGGCCTCCGGGGCAGCTTCCCGCGCTCGGGCACCCGGGCACCCCCCCACCCAAACCTCCCCTTCCCGGATCTTCAGCGCTGTCGACGTGTGTGCCTTCATCCAACGGCTTCATTAGTGTTGCTCTCTCTCTAATTTATGTAGTCATCTCTTTTTATTCATTCATTCATTTATGTTGGTGATAGAATGAATAACTTTGTCAAATGGTATGCAAAATGATTCTTTCATGTATATTTCCATAAATATAAATAGCCCATATTCTTATATTACAAAAGTGTAAAATTTAAGAAATTGAGAGTTTGTGAGCTGTCATGTGATGCATGGTATTTTTGGTGTTTTAGAAAGAGCGTTTTCTAAAACGGAGGTTGTTTCAGTCATTTATAAAAAAATAAAAACAAAAATAGTTGGAATCTTTACAAAAGCATGTTAATTCAAATTTTCAACCCTATATATACTTATATTTATGTAGTATTTATGTTTGTAACATTAAAATATATACATATATATTAAAAACATAAATATTCAAAAGAATAAAATTAAAGAATATATTCATATATCACATTATAACATAAAAATATTATTTAACGAAATAAAAACTTAAGAAAATGTGCATGTAAATATTTTATTTGATAATTTTATTCACAACTAACACTACACCTTCAATTTAATCAGCATGGTTTGTAACCAAAACAACACCTGGTATTAATATGGTTGAATATTTTAATTGCAAAATGTAGAACATTTTACCTCATTTTTTCAAATTTTACAGGTAAAAATTATATTTTCTAAAATAATATTACATTTAATTATTTATAATTGTAACACAGTAAGTGATTTTTATTTTTAAAAATACAATTTAAAAATATAATATTATCCATAAACAGATCAAAATAGAAAATCAATGTTGCTTGATCAAAACATACATTTGTAGAATCAGATAAGTCCATGTCAATATTGATCCCTTTTCATGATTGACTACCTCTTGCACATACTGGTTTGATTGAATTCTGTTATTTATTAATCTTTTATTATTATCATCATAATTCATTTGAATTTATTTGTGCTTTTTTTTAAAAAAAAAAAAAAAATGTGCCCTAAGAACTGATTCGGTCCCAATCACTGCAAATTTGATTACATGATTATGTACTAATTATAAAAACTATTTAGAAGTATTTTAATCTTAATAGGAATGTGTCTTCTCTTTCCATGTCTTCAAATCTTATGTATATATATATATATATATATATACTTTGATGTACTATACATAAGTTTTAAAATTTACAATGTTAACATGTTCAACCATTATTTTATCTAACAAAATAAAATAGTTTTTTACAAAAATTGTTAATATATATGATTATTTTTATTCTTCTGAAATTTATGTTGTGTAAGCTTTAATTTTAAATAAAACTTTTAGAACACTTCAAGTTAAATATTTTAATATTATGTATATAAGAATTATTCAATGCATAAAGTTTAATATAAAATAACAAAAAAAATTATCAAGATTTAAAATTCAAAAATATTTTAATGTTTTATTAAATATAAATATTAAATAAGTTACAGTCTTATTTAGTTAACAATAAATATTTATTTAAAAGACATTAAAAAATAAAGATTTAATATATACATGTTATATCCATAGAAAGAAAAAAAAGAAAAGGAGAAACAAAACAAATTAAAACATGGCAAAAACAAAGAATGTATACAACTAAAATAATATACTTTCTATTTATAAAATATTTAAGAAATAATTTTATGCTTAATGTATGAATTGATACTGTATTATTTTTTTCAAAATTTTACTTTCTAAAAATTTAATACAACTTTTATAAATATATGATATATAATTTTATAATGTAGATATAGAAGCAATCAATAAAGTTGGAAAGCTCAATAAAAATACCTTAGATCCATATTGCAACCAACAACCAATATATACTCATTGGAAGATATACAAATACCTACATTTCTATCAACAATTATACCTTCATCAACTTGTGATATATGCCTTCCAAAAAATATCCATTGACACACACAAGATTTACTTTTGAAGTAACATTAAACAATCACAATAATTCACTTGCTTTCAACATCATTAAATGTCCATCTAATTCAGTATGTCCATCTAATTCAGTATTATACTTTTTAATTTTTTTATTAGATGGACATTTTTTGACACAGCATGCATTGATTAGAAAGGTAAGTACATGGCATTCAAAAATCTTAGATCCAGAAAACTGGGCGGTGGATGAAGCAACGAGAAATCAACAATCAACACCAAAATCACCTCAAAAGCTTGTGAATCCGAGCAGGCTTTCGACATGTCTGGAGACTTTCCACCTGGTACCATGAAGCTTTCAGCTGGAGAGTTCCCGACGGACCGAAATTGTCGAGTTGCTTAGAGCCGATCGAAATGAGAATTTATGGTGGGTTTCGAAGCGATTAGGAGGAGGGACGAGAGGAGGTCAAGCTCATGAAACAAAGCGAGGTTTGGAGTCGACGGCCGTTTAATTCATGCGAAGTTATGCTTCTGATTGACTTGGTGATAACGCGGTGATGATCCACGTCTTCCGTGGTCTGGTGCGCTACGTGGAGGCAGATCGAACTTCGCCAGGTCGTTACAACGAGAATTTTATGACCGTGCACGTAGATCTCGAATAATCCACATCGCCCCAGATGGTCTCCGACGCAGTGTGCAGGTGTGGTCTGCTGGTTCGGTGAGCTGCATCGGAGTGAGAGTGAGCATTTCTGTTGAAGATTTCGCCGCAATTTAGTCGCGGCAGCATAGGAAGCCAGGGAAGGTCTGTCAGATCGGGGTGGTTCTAGTGGATCACTCATCCTTCCACTGGGTTTGGCATTTGGGAGCATGAGCTATGGGCAAGTGTAGCATCCGAAGCTCTAAATTGCATTGCAATTAGGTAGTTTTTTGATGAACTTCGACACCGTTTCAGTCTTGTAATCACCAATGAGTCACCTGTCTTGTAATCACCTGTCTTGCAAGAACACAATGATCGTGTGTGCCTCTGGAATACACCGTATACAAATACGTATGTTGTATGCTCTTGCGAATAAGTGTTTGAGTTGGAGCAAAAGACCATTTAGGGTGTATTAAGATTTATTTATTTATCGTTTTCTTGAAACATATTGTGTAAACCTTTCATTAATTGCACATGCTGTACATTTTTTTAATATGTTTGTTTGAATTCTGTTTTGGAGTTTTAATTTTAGGGTTTACGTTTTCTTGAAGTTTGGATTTAGGGTCAGATTATAGAATCCTCGAAGTTTCTTGCATGAATGACATGCTAGTGCATGGATTCAAAGACAAATCAAGGTGCAGAATTCAAGTCAATGATTAAACTTAAGAATGGAAAGAAAGTCATTCGAATGGATTAGTATATTATATCATAAAATGATGAATAAATTCTGAATATGTATTATACAAGAATGATAATTTTTTTATATGTTTTCTTTATAAAAACATCCACTACAAAAACTGTTGTTAATTTCCACTTTAATAGAATTAAATATAAACGTTCTAATACTCAATACTGATTATTGGTAAATTTAATAAAATTTAGTTCTTCGATATATTAAAGTAACTGCTAAAATTAGTTAATAAAAAAATAGTCTTTGAATAAATGAGAGCTGTAGCATAATAAAACAATACAAAGTTTACAGGCATAAATCAAGTATGACATCAGTTCATTTGTCTGATAATTATTGAAAACTTCAAAATAATCACTTAATTCAAAGAATCTATTGATGCAAAATAAATTTCAATAATTTTATTTTTATTAAAGTATATTAAAATATATATATATATATATATATATATATAAGAAATCTTAAATGCTTATAGCTATACAAACAATTTGGTTTTGAAAAATTAAACTATGTATGCATATGTCTAGTGTACATTTTCTACTAAGTGTACTTTTAATAGAAAACAAACAAAACAGACTTTTAAATAGAATTTAAGATTTATAATATCTTAATTTACATTAACATTTATAATATCTTAATTTACATTAACATTTATAATATCTTAATTTATATTAACATTTATAATATCTTAATTTACATTAACATTTATAATATCTTAATTTATATATTTATATGTTTTTAAAATCATTTATAAATTTTAACTTTGAAATTTTATAATCAAGATTATAAAACTTTAGGATATTTAAAATCGTATCATTTGAAACTTTGGATGAACAAATTACAATGCACTAAAATGGTCATGAATAAGAACAACAAATTTTCTTAATTACTTGAAAAATATTGATTATGTGGAAATTAGAAAAAAACACACTCATAGTTTATGTTAAAAGATCACATTATATTTTATTTATGCCTTACCAAAATAAAATGGATAATGAAGTATTTAGTTGTACCAATTTGTTTAGTTTTGGTATAGGTATAGCTTTATAAATTCCGGATTGACTCCAAAACTACACTGAATAACCTGTCCAAGGAACAAATTTAATATCAGATCTTTTTTGGAATATTGAATTGAAGTATTAAGAATTTACAGATTATGACAAAAGAAAAATTACAAAAAATTATTTTGTGATAAACCAAACTATCATTTAGATTAAATCTGTTTTTTTAACATGATAAAATTGATACAATATCCTTTAAATATTGATACAAATAATAAATGATTTGTTTTGTTTAAGGTGGATATAAAAGCACACCACATTTTACACTTTTATATTGATATTTCAAAAAAATCAAACCTTCCTATTTATTCTCAAAACCTTTTATTGATAAATAAGAAGTTTTTGTTTTAAAACTTACTACAAGCATTTAGCAGTACAGTTGAAGTGCAAATATATTATATTGAAGATAAATTATCATATTTGCTACTTATTTTAATAGAAAGGTGTGACATCAAGAAAAATTATAACATAAGGAAATAATAAAATATTTAAACAAAATCTAGTTGAATTTTATTTATTTATATGTATATATATTATTAAATTCTTTCAATTCTTTTACATAATATAAACATTTTTTCTCTTATATTTCTCATTTTTACTACTTTGATTCTTTTATAGATACTACTATTTTATTTTCTAAACCTATTTATCTAAATTCTATTATTAAATATATAAATTTTAATAAAATAATTTAAATATAAAATTTAAATTTAGATCTTGAAACTTCTATTATTCACTATGTAATATTAGTATTTTATTAAGGGTATTGCTAATACCACCATAGTTTTTGGTATTGCCACCACAACCTACTACTACAACTTGCCACTACAAACTGCCACCCATTCAACATGTTTTTTTAGTTTTTTTTCAATCCAATAAAAAATTATGTTAATATTTTTAATATATATATCAAATCACATAGAAAGAAATTTCAAATTTAATAAAAAATAATTAAAAAGTTAATAAAAATAAATTGTGGTGATAATAGCAAAAATTGAGGTGGAGTTAGAAATACCCTTTTATTAATACATAATTTCACAAGGCAAAAAAAATGGTAATCCATGCATGATTTAAGTTGTATGTGAACTTTAAGCATCTACAAGTTACTCCTTTTGCAAAGATTACTTATGGTTCTGGTTATCTTTTAGTAAGTAGCATCAAATACTATATTTACTAATATCTTTATGGTTGTATTAATTAATCCCAACCAAGAGCTTTATCAAAAGTTAGCTCAAATCTAATTTTTTCAGTATTCCAAATCACCATATATAAATTGTAAAATTATCATCTTTGTCTTTGCTCATACTAAAATGCAATTCTAAAATTAGTGCAAGTAGTTAGTATTAAAGAATCTTTTAGAATCACCTTTTACAAAATTCACCAGCAAATGGAATCATTTAACAATGAATTATTAATGCACTCAGGTGTAATTTCATATTGTGTTGCAATCTATTGTCTGTGCTACAGTCACAATAATATTACAACAGAAAAAGAAAAAAAAAGAAAAAAAAAAGAAAAAACAATATTTTTTGAAAAAGGAAATTAATCAAATTTAGAACTTTTTAAATATTTTCAATTGAAAAAAAAAAATTCAATAATTTAAGCAACAATTCAGTTTATAGACATTAAGTATAAAAATCCATTTTTTGAAAAATATTGTTCTAACATATTTGGGTGCATTATATGAATCAATTAATCATATCAAATAGACTTTAATAACCTTTGAAACATTGTAGAACTTGCTTAAACACACTTTTTTTTTATTGAAAACATTTGTACTATTAAGCCTACCAATTCTACACATTACATCTTCAAAGGTAATTAGTATATTGGTGCACAAAAATGATTCTTTTACAGTCATCCACGTCTAAAGTGTCTCTAATGCTCTTCCTTATAATAAGAAAAATTAACCTGCATATCAAACTTATATTTTTTAAAACTCATTCAACAACACAAAGAACCATAAATGATTCATTAATTACCAAATTTACATCCAAAAAAACTTTTTGTAGTTATTACAGGCACATTTTTAGTTTTGTTATTAATAATTAAATGTACAGGCATATATATATATATATATATATATATATACAACATTTTAAATTCCAAAATGAATACTATGAAACAAATAACAGTATTAGTCATATGATTTGAAATATTATCAATCAATTTTTTTTCTTGAAAACTTTTGAATTAGATATCTAGAATATTTTTGTGTTGTAGCAGCAAGATTGCATTGCACCATACTTGCCAAGCTTAAAACTACTACTAAGATGATAAACAACGACTTATTTAAATCCAATTAAGTGCATCGAATAAAAAGAATGTACATAATTCTGAAAAAGGATCAATGTACATGGTATACGTGGCTACTATGATGAAATACGACCACAATTACATAAAATACCACAAACCATGCTTATATTCTTTGTAGGATGAGAAACACGTAACCGTCACATTCATTACATCGTTCATCCACTCGGATGTAACACCCAAAAATGTTGTATCCGAATTCATTCATCCAACCGGCAGCCCGCCTACCCATTCTGAAATGCATGGCTACAGTTCCATCCAAAAGTCTTCGAATTTCAAGGAGAAACTTCTTTGCCACTGTCGTGTGAAATAACTGCAATTTCTATTTCAAGATCGACACAAGCGGCTTTGAGATTGCGCTGCTAAATTCAACGTACCCAAAACTCATTTGATGAATCGCCTTTCTCAATGAGGTGTAAAGCAACCAAAAATCGCGTCGAAGGCCCCGATTTAACCCAAAAATTTTCATTAATATTTTATGTTCATTTTATAAACGGAGAAAATACACAACAGGAAATCGTCGTTGGATATGCGGTAGTCTACGTTGGCTCCACCGGGACAACTGTGCCTTCAAATCCCACAATCCATGCGAGAAATGGAAACGTGCCGATTCCCCTATGTACTGTCTCGTATTGTTCACCCGAGAGTTTATTTTAAACTGCTCCATTTCACCTCAACTAGTGTAGAATATTTGTCTACGACGTGCGGCGCCAACATGCAGTGCTATATATTAACTATATGGTAACTGAGATCAAGGTTCTGTTCACGTTCGATCCTACCGTTCAGGACCAATGCTGGCTTCAAGAACCTCAAGCTGCATAGACAATTTGTTGTCGAGGTTGTTACCCACGACCTCTTCAATTTAAAACTAAGATTTGCAGCATCGGTAGCACAGAGTCAACCTCGTGGCCGAGGTAACGTGGCAAAGGCTTGACCCGCGTCAACCTCCTCGGGATGGAAGTCAACCGGTCTGACTTCCGCGATGGCAGAAATATAGTATATCATACATATCACGTGAATTAATACCATACGTTCCCGTTTGGTACAATACGCCAAAACGCGGGAACCAGAATGGGAACGGACCGTTTTATGGGGAACCTTCGGCCTGCCCAGGTTTTAACAAGCTAAGGGGAGGTGCATAGTGAATGTGGGTTAAGATTAGAGATTCGAAACATCATGTAATGTCAATATAATTAAAACCATAATTCATGAATAGTGAGTTTTCATCAAGATTAATGTTCAGAAACTAATTAGCTGAGGCTATGAAATGCATTGCAATATATTTGACTTTGAATGTTATGGTGTAGGTGCAACGGAGTTGTAAGCGAATGACCTTGGGAACGACGACGACGACGGCGATGATGGAATGGGATCCAAGGCAGTGCATCGCCGTCGGAAGGCTCAGTGAGATCAAACTGCCACAATGCCAGAAGTCCCGGCGATTGCGGCGCGCTCGGTGACACTGTCGGCACGCAAGTGAGTGACCACCCGACGTCACATAGACAGCGATTCGCCTCCCCCACGTTCTACCTACAGTGTCGTCGTTGCGACTCCTCTTTGCTTCGCACACTCGTTCTGCTTATTCCCGTTGCAGCCAATCTCATGTACAAATCTTTCCTTGAATGCTGAGCTGGGTCATTCCGAGCCGTCTGTGACCTGTCGCATGCAGACGGCGAGTGGCGGAGTCACAGTGACAAGCTCTTGGACCGGAGTCTTCGAGGTCTTCTGGGTGTTTGAAACTGATGCTGTGTGACGTCTGAGGGTTTTGTTAACCACAGCGCACCAACTGGTTCGGGGGAGTTGTTGTGTTCTGGATCAGGTTCGGTTGTGGCTCTTCATTGTCGAAGGAAGTCGTGCGCCTGGAGACTTCGTGCTGTAGGGAGTCGCAATTTCTGTCCAAGTGCTTCCAGCATTTGTGCAAGCAGCAGCGAATTTTGGGTGACGCGTGAGTTACTCGTAAGGTTCATGAGGAGAGGGAACTTGGAGCATTCAAGTTTGCAACTCCGTGTTTTACCCTCTCTGTTCATCTTGGATCTAGCTCTGTGCTTGATCAAAATTTCGAATTCACGTTCACGACCAACACAATGACGAGATTTGTTTTCCAAGCAGTGATGTCGCTGGCATTGTTGATGTTGGCAGTCAGCGCTCATCAATCGGGTCCCAAAATGTCCTTCTTCAACTATTCGGGAATGCAGGCGACCATCAGCTGCGAGGATCATCCATCTAAAATACTAGAAGCGGGAGAAACTTTCTTTATTCCGCTGACGCGCAGTGATCAGGCCTGCATTGTAACACTCCAAGATGGGGAGCACGCCTCAGCCTCAATTAACAAGCTGTTTCCCAGCTCTTCCGATAACGGCCACTCAGTATCTGTGGATATCAATGACACCTTCCTTTTCTTTGCTGTGGACGACACACCACTTCATGAGTACGTTAACTTCCACGACACACACAACGAACAGATCCGAAACGAGAGCTCCTTCGATCTTCTGCATTGGTAATTATTTTCAAAGAATCTCCTGACTAGTAATGCTTGACACTTTTTGGACTAGAGCATGATTCTGATAACTTCTGGAGATCACATTTATGTCTGTCAGATCCGTGAGAGGTCAGGGGTGCTCCACTTCTAAACCTACATTCAGGACTAGATGAACACAAGCAGCTTCTATTGATACTCGTAGTAAGGTAGCTGGCTATTTCATGATTTTTTAGCGTAATTTTCATTCTCTCTTTACAACTGCCATGTGAAGGTCAGATTGAATGTATCAGTTACCTCTTTGGTCATGCTAGAAAAGCACGGTTCAGTAGGTTCCAGCCTTGGTTTAAGAGCGAGGTCTCAATAATGTTTGTATACTGCAGGTCAATGGAGAACGCTTCAGATGACTGAATTGTAAATGCGAAGCATGTGACGTGAAGAAACTCTAGATGTTTCAATCAGAAGGATCTTGCGACGCAGTGGCAGACAGTTACAATAATTATGGTTGAACCAGTAGCGATAACCGAAGCGGAGTCTCCTCCATGAAGGTCCACTGCAAACATAAATATCTACAGTTTGCTGTTACGCATATGATGAACTTTAGATCTTGATGTGAATTGAGTCTGTAACACGACGTGTGGAATCCAGTTCCTAATACACAGAAGTGAGTGGAACTAAGGAAATTTTGATCGTCGATCCTTCCATAATCGGATCTCCACGAGATGTGCTTCAAGTTCAATTATTGGTATATAGTTTTGCTCTGCTGTGAAAGATGGCAGATTTTCAGATCATTCTGCCATAATTACTTTATTTGATGTCTACAATGCACAAAGTTTAGAACCACAGAGTTTAATTCGTTTCCTTACAGACAGTAGTTACTGATTATGAAATTCAGTAAGTTTAATGGAATTACTCGCAGCATTAGTCCTGGAATTATCTTTCCCTCTACAGTCAGCTCCCACATGTACATTGGTATTGCATGTGGCAATTCCAACTTGGTGAAAAGCTAAGACAGTTAAATATAAAACTAGAAATATGAAGGCAGAATGCTTGAATGCAAATTCAAAGGTTACAAACTAGACAATGCGGTCATAATACAAAGTGATACATGTTACAAATTAAAGTCGCTTTTGTAGACAACCTGGCAGCTGAAATTCCCACGTTTTTCTAGACCAGTCTCTCAACCATGAAGTAACTAAATACTACTTACATTACGGTGTTCACAATCTTGCAAATTCTATCGTCACGACACTCATGAAAGGCTTTATGTGAAGGGCAACAGATGAAGAATGCTAACAA
Organism: Physcomitrellopsis africana; assembly: GCA_036785485.1. Classification (NCBI taxonomy): domain Eukaryota; kingdom Viridiplantae; phylum Streptophyta; class Bryopsida; order Funariales; family Funariaceae; genus Physcomitrellopsis; species Physcomitrellopsis africana. The sequence continues at coordinate 863,407 of JAWRVF010000038.1, read as the reverse complement.
AGAACGCTGGCAAATTTAGCAGCGTCGATAAAAATCTTCCATAACTTGGATGAGAAAACGTAGTTGTCGTCCCCCATCGATCCTGGAAATTACGTCCAACCATATCCAACAAAATTATGAAAGATGAGAACTATAATAACAATCCAATTTGAAACCAGCTCTGTAACTACGTCCGATTAGGAACACCGTCACCAATTAGGGCAATCGGCATGAAACTGACTTCACGAGACTATCTCATAATACCGGCCGCGATACTAATAATAAAATATGCTGCAACTAATTTCCAGCATCATCTATAAATCCCATGCTTTTTGATGAAGAACCAAGGATATAAATAACGTACAGCACAGCGATTCGGACAATGTCCAGAGGATACTGACAAGTGATGATCAGCGTACCTCCTTGTTTGAGGTGAAGGAAACGAAGACTGTGATTGCATATTCTGGGGCACTTAAAGCTCATCCATAGTCAACTATACAGTTGGTATTAAGTGGCTCGGACCAGGGACACCAACATCTTCCAAAGAAAGATGGCTACTCAACCTCTCGGTTGACAGCCATCGACAGACCTGATCAACGGGTGCTACCAAACGTCCTGCATTCTCCCGGGGAATCCTGAACGGACTGTTCATAGATGCAAGCCTTGCGGTAACCGCTGCCTTCAGAGGAGAATCTCCCTCTATTTTACTACGCCTTCCCCAGCCCGTTATAACAGTAACCTGCACAATTACGCATCATAGATTCGTCATCTAGAAACAATCACAATGCCTAAAGACTTTTACTAATAAATATCTTTCTTTGCACGAGGGTAAAGGATACCAAAAAAATATTAAAATAAACTGAATGCCTTCCGGAATCAAGATAAACACAGAAAAAGGTGACCACTTCTAACAAGTCGGGATCAGGTGGAATACATACCTGTTCATAAGGAGTATCTTCTTTGATGCACGTAGATTCCATTTCAGAAAGCCAAGAAACGAGCATCACTTGGGCTACGTTTACAGATAGAAGATGAAGATCAAGTAAGAGTTCCTCATCCGCCACAACTCTTGCCTGAGGAAACACATCCCGCTCTCGTCCAGCCATGAGCACTTTCCAGGCACGACCTCTCCATCCAAAACACCACAGTGCTTCAACCAAAGAATCATACAGGACCAGTCGTGATGCAGTCCCCTCGGACTGCAATGCGTCAAAAAGGACCGTAGCTTCAACCCATAAAAATTTATCACCCAGGCTCTCTGCGCTTTCCTCTAGTAGCCATGCAATGACACCAAATCCTTCACAGTTCCGTATACAATTCAGAAGTGCTGAAACGTCCTCGAGCAAGCGGCAAGAGCACAACGCAGTGAGCAGAACACCAATGGTTTCACAGCTCGGCTCAGTCCCCGCTTCCTTCAAAGCACTAAACCGTACTGCTATATCCTGAAAAATCCGTCCACGTCTTCGTCAACGATCGAATAACTTACAAAGAGGGCAGCTTGAACACATTACAGACAATAACTTACAGCTCTAGCTGTTCAATTAACAATTAACCTACCTGAAACCTTTTCGCGCTTCCGTAGGCATTAATAATGGACGTGTAAGCAACCACATTCATCTTTATTCCAGACTTGAGCATCTCATCTAATACAGCTTCAGCTTTTCCCACCATTCCTAATTTGCCATAGCCGTCGATCAAAGCACTGTAAGTGTGTTCATTGGGAAATACTCCCTTCACGCGCATCATCACATAAGTGGAATCCATCTTCTCCAGTAACTCTGCCTTTCCATAAGCGTTGATTAATGCACTGCAAATGTAGCACCAACAGAATAAAATACCACCCTCAAAATGTACGCGACTGCATACAAATGATATTTTCCCAAAAAGCCCACGATGTACAGGATATGTAGCTGCTGATAAAAATCAAACCAAACTCTGTGTGTACATGTGCGTGTTTTATGTGCGTGAAAGATGAAAGAAAAGAAAAAAGAAAAGAAGTTGTGATGAAGTTACCTGTAAGTGATCACGTCAGGACGATAACCAGTATTTTGCATGGCCTCATATGCGGATTCCATCTGATCGATAAATTTACCTTTGCCATAAGCATCAATGATGACATTGTAAGCAGCTGTGCCAAGCCTTGGTCCACCGAAAGGCATTTCCTTAGCAGCTTCCTACATTTACAGGCAAGACTAGCTTCAGATACCATTTTTTGGTGACTGTCCTTACAACTGACGAAACACATTTGTTTCATCAAGGTTGATCAACTTCTACATGTGCACTACTAAAAATTCATTATTTTAGGATAAGATTGAGTGCTAAATTCAAGCTTAGTACCAAGCATATTTGTACATGCCAAAACTGCAACAGACGATTTCATAAATTATAGACATTGATTTTTTAACTCCTTATTACTAATGCAGACTTTGACAGCCTAGTTTAACTTTCTGTGTAAAACGACGAACCTCAAGTTCCTGAAACCTAGCCTCCATTTTGTCGTATAAACCACACCGGCCATATGCACTGATTGTTGCAACAAAGGCAGAATAATCAGGCTGAAGGTTCAAATCCTTCATGATCTTCCAAACTCGCTCCATTTCCTCATACTTTCCTGCTTTTCCATAGGCATCCAACATACCTGTGTATGTCACAATGTTGGCTTTGCATCCAGCCTCCTGCATTTCCTGTTTTTCACATTGCATAGCCGTAAGCTAACTTTTACTTACCTATATCCTCAACGGACACAACACTACTCCTTAAGAATGACGCATAAACCTTAAAAGCAAATGAACATCTTCCTATTTTGGTCATTTAGATGAAATTTCAGAGTTTATAGAACCATAGAACACGGAACCAAACTGGTGTTTGCAGAAATAGAGGTCTTTCTCACGAGTGACTGAAACCTCTCGATATGAAAAGATACGTTAATACTTTAAAATCTAGTGTGCAAGAAATATAAAACTGAACAAAAAGTGAACTCAATCCAACTTGTACCTGCAAGGTAGCCTCCATTTTCTTCAACATTCCTCTCTTGCCATAAACATCAATAAGAAGGCTGTAGGCTGTCACATCCGGCTTACAACCTGCTAGCTGCATCTGTTCCAAGATCTTGTCCATCTTTTCAAACTGGCCACCTTTTCTGTACGCGTGTATGAGTGAGCTATAAGTCAGGATGTCCCCTTGACATCCTGCAGATTGCATTCTTTCAAAAGTTTTTTCCATGCTTCTGTACTGAGATCCTTTACCATAGGCATCAATCATAGTGTTATATGTGAAAGTATCAGGAGTATAACCTGCAGCAACCATAGCATCCAATGCCTCTTCCATTTTGTTCCAGAGACCTCCTTTTCCATAAGCACCAATAACAACATTGAATATGGGGCCAGACAATTTCAAGCCTAGTACTCCCATTTCGCTAAACAATGCATCAATCTTCTCCCACTGTCTGGCTCGTCCATGTGCAGCCATCATGCAGCCATATGTGGTAGCATTGGGCTTACAAGAAGGAGTTTCTTTCATCTTTTGAAACACGGACACTGCCTTCTCAAGCATGCCAGACCGCCCGTACGCATCAAGAAGGGCGGTGAAGACATAGACATCTGGATCAAATCCAACAGATTTCATTTCGTCAAATAGTTGAAGTGCTCGTTGGGGCTGGTTGGCTTTAGCCAAAATGCGGATCATCCGGGAGTAAATATGAATATTTGCTTTTAACCCTTCTGCTTGTTTCATAGCTGCGAACACCTGTCCACAAGAGGGTAACACTCTTTCAGCAAAAGAGGCTAAAATTCATAACAACTGCATCCTTAAGTGACGTCCTTACAACAACATTCAAGAATGATTGTTCCAGATCACGAACCAAGAAAAAGCTACGGTTGACTAGCGTGGTGTCAGTGGAACGGTCTTCCCTCAGTCAAGCTAAAATAGAGTATAACAAACCCACATTCGCTGAATGAGGAACGAAAAATGTGATAAGTAAGTTGGTAATCTTTCGATGAAAAAGGGTGATAACAAAGATTCATGCTGGCAATAGCAATCTTTGAGGAACATGAAATCCATAACCGCTTTTCTTCACACCATGACTCAACGTATGATAGTGCACAGAAGGGGAGAGATAGGTCTTCCTACGACACATGATCATACACCAACTTCACTTAATAACTTGAATCAATAAAACGAGCCAAAAGTTCCAGAGGTGAGGTACTATGAATCACTTACATCGAGCGCGACACGCCAATTACGCTGCTTTGAACAGTCATTAAGCATAGACCAGAGCTTTGTCTCTGATAGTCCTGACAGTGAGGATTCTGGTCCCTTGCTGAAATAAGATCGAGTACGAGATGGTTGCTCACATGCTCCTGGAGAACCCTGGACCTCCCTTGAAGCGCGCTTCGAATACTGACCAGGTCTGGCCTTACTTGGAGCCTTATTCAAAAGAGGTACTGAAGGTGCAGAAAGACTTGGAGATCTAGGTTTTCTCGCCGACTGGAATTGTTTTCCTGGCAGCTGATTCCTTGAAAATTCGGATGGCAACTTTGTTGAGGTTTCCGCAGGTTGCAAGCTTTTTTCGGAAGAGTTAGCACATTTTACAGTTAAGTACTGAATCCTCTTCGTCGCTAGTACAGGTGTAGTTTCTAGCCATAAGGACACAGGCAAATCTCTTGGTACAGATACCTTGTTTACGTGCCTCATTATGTGCTGTGAAATTTCGATGCCAAATCGACCTTTGACTACACACGACTGTATGTTGAGATCTGTGTTGCACCTGCACATGGTAAATAAATGTCAAGAAATTTCAAAAGCTACATCAATTTCAGCTAATAAGTAGCTAATCACAGCTTTGGAAAAAGTTACACAGTGCAGGCTTGTCTACATGAAATTTAAATCTTAAGTAGAAAAACACTAAATCGAGGTTAAATAGACGCTTCAGCTCCCTGTTGAAATTCTGTAAAATTTTAGGAACTGTGTGAAAAAGTTCAAGTTACCCAGATATCTTTGCAACCAGTAAACCCTATATCTGTGCGAATACACTCAGAACACAAAACGCACAAAAGTTTGACAAGTGCTGGGTCAACGTGGCCTGAATCTGTACGAACAACGAGTGCCTTCGAATGTTCGTCTCGCGAGTTTGAAGCGAATTGGCTCAGATTTCTACAGCCAAATTTACGTAGAATCATTCATTCGAATTGCCTACAGTTCGAAAGACAAGAATTGAGAGTACGTTCACGAATTCCGCACCTGGTGTTAGAGTAATGGACCGCAGTCAGCGACAGCCGACCGTGCCCTGCCTCCGCCACGAAAGCCATGGCTGAATCAAGCCTTCAATTCAAACCAAGAAATACTGTATGCGCGTATACTACAGCCCGCATTGCTCAATAGAGTACTAAAAATCAATTCACGACTACAAATCATTCAACTCAACTCTAATTGGCTCCCAATGGCCGAAAACGCAGCTGCCACAGCTTCCAGCCCCGAACACACCTTCGCACTCATCCACTGAAGTTCTCCCTGGACGAAACAGCATTCATGTCCTTACCAACTCTGGCTCCACACTGGACATACCTCACTAAGTGCAATACATCTGCAAATTTTGCGACTCTAACCTGTCGAGAGTTGTGCTTCCTACACAGGTTAATTCATACATCAGCATAATCCTAAAAAACGAACCACGATTATAATCATTCCCAGAAACATTATCAGGGATCCGTCGAGAGACAACTGCGGGTAGCGTGTTTAATTGAAGAGCTACAAATCGATGCTCCAAGCTTGCATTAAGCGTGTACTTGGTTACGAAGGACTCCAGCCAGAGCGTTCGACGGCTGTAAGGCATTCTTGGCGGATGGCAAATGTGGCAAAACCGCAGATGAGATAAGAAGTGGCGCCAGCTAGTGAATCCCCGCCAGGCCACCAGCCCCCATTGTCGACGGAGGGCCAACGAGAAAAGCGAGCTTTCATGGGACGAACGAGAAAAGTAGCGTTCATCGGTCGCTGCGTTTGTCCTCGTTCGTTGTTATAATTTTCGTCTGAAATTCGTCTGCATAGATGCTGGTGGACCACTCATTGGACTCTCACACGGTTGAACTTTGAAACCCAAGCATTCAAGCGTTTTTGACAACATGCTGTAGAGCGCAGGCAATCTACACCAGTGATCGGTTTCTAATGTCGAACGTGTCGGTGTGCGTGCGGTTCCGGCCATTACATGCTCGAGAGTCACTTCAAGCATCTGGCGCGGCTTGCATCCGTCAGCTTGACAATGAATGTGTCGTGTTTAAGGTGAGCACACTGGACATGGAATTGACTAAAACCTGCTTCAGTAATGGAAAGTGGTAGGATTGGATTTTCGCAGTTTTTTCTTGTAGCCTTCTCTTATTTCTTGTTCAGATATACAAGGGGTGCCTCACACGCACCCCGAAGGATGATGTCTGGCTTGATCTTTAATTTTCACAACAAATCTAGTTGTTCTGAATTTGGAATGTGAAATTTTAGTTGCCGTTGACGTCTTTACTCTCTACGTGTATACAGCAACTGATCATGCATTTTAGACGCGATTGTTTTGCAAGAACCTGTCGAATTTGCATGATGAGATGCAATCGGAAACTAATCACTTGTCGCTTTGTGCAATTCGTCCGATATTGACAGGATGAAAAAGATCAAGAAGAAACAACCTTCACATTTGACAGGATATTTTACGAGGATTCCATTCAGGCAGACGTATTTGACTTTGTCGCCTTGCCTATTGTAAGAGGTGGATAATCTTTCTCTGGTGCACCTCTCTATTCGAGTTTCCATTGGAAGTTGCATCGAAGGCTTTAAGTATATAGTTATGGTGTCAGCCGCGTCTTTGTTGTTTTAGTAGTTTTCCAAGTTTGAGATTGCGGATGTATACAAATGAGATACTTTCAGATGTGATCTCAGAAAGTGTTCTAAGGTGTCTCGCAGATGCTATGAATGCAATCAATGGAACGGTTCTTACCTACGGCCAGGTTTGTTATTTATCGAAAAAGCTTTTGTATTCTAGCTTGTCATTCTCCGATTGCTATATTTTCTTCTTCTTTTTAAAATTACAGAAAAACACGCAACGATTCTATGAAAGAACGTCCACTTTAAGCGCATACTAGTAATCCTTGTAGAATACTTTTCTTGAGAAGTACAGCAGTCTTTCCTGCGCTGATTGTTTCTGTGGATCAACTTATGACGCAGACTGGAGCGGGGAAGACACACAGCATGGAGGTAAGTGTTTCTCGATTCGCTAGGCCTCTACAAAATGCACCTATGCGTAAATGCATGTTCCAGGCTGCTTGATAAGAAAACGATTGATAGCTGTTAATGAGCTTCGCTACCAGTAGTTTGTTCAGATCTTTGTATCCAGAAGAAGCCCTATGCAACCATCTGTTCCCAAAGCAGTACATACCATATTTGTGAATTCATGTAGGGACCGAGCATTCAGACCAATGATCCTGAACTGAAAGGAATACTTCCCAGAGTGACGCAAATCATCTTCGACCTCATTGAGAGAGCTGACGAAACAATTGAGTTCCTAGTAAAGCTGTCAATGGTTTGTAATTTTCCACACCTTCTTTAAAGCCAAATCTTCTTCATTTTACAATACTCGGCATTTAATCAGGCTACAGAACGACAATCTACGTGGCTCTTTACTGAACCTGTGCATGCCCTGTTATTTTCACAGGTAGAGATATACATGGAGAAAATTAGGTGAGATGTAAATAATGAATCATTGGCCTCCTCTGAGCGAGTGTTATCTAATAGCATCAACATTTATATGTAAGAGGATAACTTGCAAGAGTACTTGCAGGGACCTATTGGACACCAAGAAGGACAATTTACAGGTGAAAGAAAATAAATTACAGGGGGTATTTGTAGCTGGAGTTACTGAGGTGCGTATTCTTCTATCACCGTAGAATAAGCAGGTCTGGCTGCGTATAGTGGATCTGGATTAATTTGCATTTGTGTGGCACATGCTTGGCAGAAATATGTGCAGTCGGAGAAAGAAATACTCCAGATTCTCCAGGTGAGTACTCCTTAGCAAACAGCAAGCCGGTTTAACTGGTATATTGTGATGTACTACGTTTTCCAATGATTTTGACTTGAATCATCAAGAACTAAGCTTTCATATCAGAATTGGACAGCAATATTAATTGAGCATCCTGATTTGCCCAGACTGGTCTAGCAAACCGAGCCGTCGGCCAAACTTGTATCCTCTGTCTTAAGTGCTACATTAACTATAGACTGTCAGCCTTTCAACTAAGGGAGTGAAATGCTCGTGAAATCTGATGACTTGCGTTTTTAACAACCTAATATCTAGCAGAAGCCTTGGGTAAAATCAATTGTTCTTAACTGAACAGAATATAAGTCATCTCGTTTAGGTTGTGGAAATAAGGTGCCTGCTGCGTCCGGAGGATCAAAGCATGCCTAATTTTACCTAAGATTTTCCATGACCTATTGTAAAAGTGATGAATTGCGAGAGCAGCAGAAGCCACTGCGTCTTCCTTTTAACTATCCAACAGACAGATATTGAAGACCGAAGGTACTTTTGCATGCATCAGTGTGCTCATCTTCTACTCCCAACATGCTCCGAAAAACTAAGCAGCTTATTATAACTTATATACCTTATATAAACAGCTGATAAGCCTGTTATACATCATCAATTGTTGTATTATTTTGATATCTCTAAATAAACGACAACGATCATTTTCGTCGCATGTGGCAGTATAAAGACCGGAAAAGTCTACCTTGTAGATCTCGCTGGATCAGAAAAAGTGGAGAAAACAGGGGCTGAAGGAAAACTCCTTTGTGAAGCAAAGACAATCAATAAGTCACTTTCAGCTCTCGGCAATGTCATCAAAGCGCTTACCTCTGGTGAGTTGCTACAGTCCCATATGTTTAAAGTAAGACTGGTTAGAACATTGTTTCATCCAGCAGTGTCGTACAAATCGCCATTTTCCTCGTGAATGTAAGCGGAATTTCGAAGATATTGACTAAGGAGCTTTGAATTGCAGATAAGCCGTGCCATGTACCCTACCGTGACTCAAAATTGACTCGAATCCTTCAAGACTCGCTGGTAACTAACCGCATTGTTAATGGAATCATTTTGACAACATAACATGCCGTCATAAATTTGTGTAATTTGTATCATTACCTTATGTAGCCACAATTAAGCAGAGAGTATCCTCAGGCTTGAAACATTCAAAAGTTGTGAAATCTGAAACAGGGAGGCAATTCTAGAACAGCTCTTCTTTGTTGCTGCTCTCCAAGCACCCTACATGCTTCCGAAACGTTGTCGACGCTGCGGTTTGGAACCAGGTTGGTTAATTGGCGCCTGACGAGCTGAAGCAAATTTGAATAAGTTGAGGTTCATAGTTCATCGAAACTTTGCTTTAAACCTAATCAAGTTCCAGATGCACACTTATGATTGTTTGGAATGAACCTTCCAACCATGAACATTCTCGAAGATCGACAATCGACGAGTGGCAATAACTTTACTATTCGCAATCGCTTGTACACCGCGCAGAGCGAAACTGATTAAAAATAAGCCCAAAGTGAATTCGGAAAGGGGACGCCACGAACTTGAGTCTCTGCTGCAGAAATCATATCAAGAGTGCGACCAGTTGCGAGCACAACTCCTTATGTCCAGTGCACGATTGCGCTCCTTGAACCAAGGTTCTACGTGCATAGCTCTTAAATCTCAATCTGAGCAACTCAAGTTTATTTAAAATGAATTTGACCATACGCGCATCAATGGATTAGAACCAAAATAATCCTTGTGGCTCCCTGATTTTCAACAGGGATGTCATTTGACGTCGAGGCCAACTTACAGGATGGTACTCACCCCATCAAATTACGCGACAAGGTGCAACAATCCCCTTACATTCAAGCGAATGATTCTTAAATCATCTCAATCTTGTATTATCTTCTCTCACTAGGATTCCTTTGGCCATTTGCAGTTGATGAATAAGTTTCCAACATGCCTTCCTCAAACGACAGGCGATATAATTGAACTTTTCAAGGAGATCTTTGTCGAAAGTCTCCTTGAAGAGAGCTTCGACAAGACTCAGTTTTGCGATCTAACAGGTCACAAGTGTGATGAAGAACATTACGCTCAGGAGCAACTTCAGCATTTGGATGAAGAGAAATTGTTTCTCTCCGCTCAAGATGATACTGCCAAGACAATCAGGGTTTTGCAGGATTCTCAAGAGAAACTCATGGATGAAAACAGCAAGGTCATCCCTGAACTGCACTACTGCACGTAGCACTTGGCTTTCACATTGAGTGACATGACAGCTGAAAACAGTGTGGGTCAAATCAAAAGTCTTTATACATGCATGATCATCTCCACATTGTCTTAAGGTGCTGTTTATTACATTGCAGCTTGAGAAATTTAACAAGGGCCTGGAGATGGAGCTTTTGGCCTGCATGCGTCTTCTTCATGATCCACCAAAAAGTGGTGGCCAAATTACACCAATGCCAGGTAATTATCAGATGATCAGTTTACTAGTGGTGGTTACCTAATCGAATCCGGTTCGCATCGCTGGAGAGACTTGAAGGCCACAATTTCGATTTGTTTTTGTGTGTATGTTGACAACGTTAGCGTCGCACAATTTGCATCTGGGTTTGAAGAAAAACGAACAATCGATAGAGAATAGACTCTAAAGTGTTACTTCTAATAATCAGTATTATTCAGAGTGATGGTAGGGTTTGTTTTCTTTGGTTTCTAGTGCCTTCGCACATTTAATCGAATCGGTGTGTGGATACTTGTTATGACTGAAGCAGCAGCTGTTGAAATGAAGTGGCCAACGACCACTTCTTCTGTTCGTGGGGGAATCCATGCCAATCCCCGATCAGCTGTCCATTGCCAGTTCAAACTCTTGAACATAATCGATACTGCATCCGTTTGCTCTTTATGGAGATCCTCCTTGACTAAGGTGAGGAATATTATTGGTCAAGTGAGAAGGGCTTAATGCTGATCGAGAGGACTCGAAAGTTTGATGAGCTCAAGACTGGATGGAGCAGAGTCTGTGGTGGAGCTTTTCTCCTCCGAGCACATAAAAGCATCAAACTTTATTATGAACGAACTTTTGGGATTCACTAAAGGATTGTTCAATGGCTTGAAATACGATCAAAACTTGTTCTAAGCATGCCAGATAGAGCACGGTGGGGATTATATCAGGGCAGTTCAGGAGAAGGGATCTGGAGGCACGGACTTTGCCTATCATTAAGGAAGCCTTACGGACTGGAACATTACGACATTAGAAATCGGACTCAACTGTGATGAAACTGGAAAAGCTCGAATTCAGCTGCAGATGAAATGTCCAACTCTGGACCGAGTGGCCGGCAGCTAGAAGTAGTATGTCAGTCGAAAAAACACCCTAGCAACAAGACTGCTTAGCGGTCGAAGTCAGATGGAGACCTGCCAACTGGGGACTTGTCAAAGTTCCATTGTGACTGCTTGAAAACATGGCGTGCTTTAAGTCTCTTGTAATCCTGTCGATGACCCCAGTGTTGAGACGAGTAAGCACTACCAGATCCAACAAGAATTTTATTGCAGGCAGCAAACTTGGTTAAACTGTTGACGGCATCTGGAAATTGAAAGCAGTCTATTGTGCACAACAACCTGGTGATTCACCTATCGTGATCTAGAAGCCATTGAATAATCTTAGGTGCCGTCTCCTGGTAAGAGATCTGGCAAGTTCAAAAAAACATGTAACGAATTGTCAGCATGAAATTGGATCGTGAAGCTGTTGTTCCGTTTAGTGAATAGTTAGGCCTAGTAAGTAATCGTTCGAATGTTTTTACAAAAAATATCGTGCGATACAGGCGTTGAAAGTGGCTCATTTCTTCGCTGCTCGATGCTTGTGTCTCTGTTTTAGGCTAAAATAGATCGAGTCCTATCTGCTTCTACAGCATGAACTCGATCTTCCACTCACACAAACGGAATGGTACAGTTGGGTTTCAAATGATTTCTTAGCGAATAATACTGGAGAAGAATTTGGACATTCACGACTAGGAAAATTACTGGATCCAGCTGCTTAAGACACGACATAAAAATCCATTTTGAAGGGTGCTGTAATCTAGTTCATGCGAGTTGGTCTTGCACTTGCACCCCCTGCTTCACCTTTTAATGCTCAAAGAAACAGCGCAAACAAATCGACAACCATAGTTTGTTTTACATGAAGATTGTGCCATCTTTCGAAACACCAGCAGAAGGTACTGATTACCGAATTGAGAGTCCAAATCACATTTGAAAGATTGCAAGTGGAAACTGTGGTTTGTTGATTAAGTGTTGAGAGAGTACACTGACAGGTTTTGCTTGAGAGAGGATGGGAGGAAGCAATTCATGAATGAGGAAACCGTCGAGGGAGGGCAATCGCTCAGCTTCGTTCGTACAGTTGATTTGATATTTGGTTTTTTTCAGAGCACTTGGATTGCTCGATGAACTTCATTGAACTCGTGCAAATAACACCTGATCAGCATTAATGTTCTCCAACGACCTTTCATAAAAGTAGCTCCGCCCGTATTATGTCCTCCTTGCACAAGTTTGGGATACCTTTCGGCTTTGGGTTGATCAAGAGCAAGCTCGAGAGGGAGGCACGTTGCAGCCCATCAACATTCTTGCCAGTGGCAAATCCATCTCAGAACTCCAACGCCGAGCTCGACCGCAGTAAAGTGAGACGCAATGTAAGGTTCTTGTATCAGTTCCCTCCTCCACGTGGCATGTAACAACATGACCTATAACAGCATCGTTGAAAATCGCGCAAGGATCACACAAACAACAGTATGACTTGCTTCGTAACAATGATCATCGCAAAACAAAACTCCAACAAGCAGATTAACAAATAGGAATCGCAGGACTCCAGTTCTGAAAGGATTGTGCAGACACTGAAACTGCCAGCTATGGTGAATAAACAAGACCAATTCAATTGCAACTTTAATCTTGTCACCAAAGAATACCCGAGTTTTCAGTAGAGGTTGTTGTCGCTTTAGGTTACCTTCAGACAAAGCCGACGGTAGTCGATCTTTTCCAACTTTTGAATTATCACATTGGTACAAGCATCCAGCCACTATATAATCATTATCTGCATAACCTACTTCTCTTCCTCTATATCGATTTTTTACACTCTAATCAAAATTGTGAGTTATACAAGAAACCCTATATGCTTGAGGGTTCCTCAACTAGTGAAAATAACATGCCCTATATCGAAAAATTCAATAAAAGTGTTTGACGATAGGCATCAGTTCACACGAAGAGAACCATTGCAAATCATTTTGATGTGGGATACTTCTATGCAGTAGTGAAGTAAAAGAGTTTCACACAAATTGGGGACTTAGGTGATTTCGGCGAATCAATCATGAATTCCCCACATGACATGATGAAATACACTTGCGATGTTCGTCCTCCAAGTGCCACAAAAAGTGGGAGTAATTGCCCGCATGATAGGGGTTGGTGGGGTCCAAAGCAGCAGCGGCCCTAAAAGCTCTTTCTGCTGCTTCCTTGTCACCGCGAGCGAGCCACAAAAATGTTGCGAACCTTCCAAGCACTTCCCCATCGGAAGGGTCTGCACAAATGGCACGGTGGAAATACTCTTCCGCCCTGAAAAATGAAAAGACCAACGTCAAAACAAAAGACGAATGAATTCGCATCAGACAAGGCTGGTCAACATGCTCATTGTTACCAACAGCGTCCACAAAGAATCAAGAGAGTTAGACAATAATATTACCTGTTGTTGTCATGACGAACAACGTAAAGAAACTGCGCATAGTTGGAGAGTAGCATCACATTGGTTGGTTGCATGTTGATAGCGTGCTGGTACTCAAGATCAGTCCGATCAAAGCAGAGGTAGTTATCTGGGCTCACGGTGACTTGCACCGGTGCAACAAGCTTCTTTGCAACCTCGCGGTCCACGAATGTAAGCGATGGCCATCCTGAGCTTGTCTCATGCTCCTTAATGACCTCAGACATCATTCTCTGCATGATGGACTCCTCAGCAGCAGAAAATTTAGGAACACTTCCATTCATGGCTTCATTCGTTACTGTGGAGATATCCACAGATTCAAGCTTGGGCGAAGGTGCAGCTTTCCGTCGTCTTCTCAACTCCTTCATGAAACCAGCTGCAACGTCTTCTTTGACTGGGGCAGCAACATCATTCGAGATCCGAGTCTTCGGGTGCGCCATGGCTATGGCCCCTGCTAAAGCCACATCCTTACCCAAAGAATGAACGGAGAACTCCGCAAGCAAGACAGTGATGGAGAGCATGTACTGCGGCGTAAGTGAGAAAACTTGTTGGAAGAGCCAAGCGAAAGACAGGTCTATCTCCCGGTGCATTGGTGTCACAAGGCTCAGGGCGTAGTCTTCTTGCATTTCTAAAGCATGTCCGTGCATACTCTTGATGATGAACACCATTGCTGAGAAGGCATTGCTCATGGCACATGAACGAGAAATAGCCGCATTTTTTTCTTTACAATTCCGTCGCTTTAGACTTCGCGGCAGAGAAGACATCATCAAACCCGACACATCCTTGGCTAAGCCAAAAACTCTCAAGTCTTTACAAGGCTGTACACTGATATTGGAAGGTACTGGCAGATGTCTAGCAACAGAAGGCGGTCTAACAGGAGCAGAACACTCAGGTTGCATTTTTAAAGAAAAATCCTTCAAAGACTCAAAGGACTGCTGCACTTGCTCCACCACGATAGACTTCTTTGACGTCTTCGGCGTCAACATGTGACCCGTGGAATTAGCACGCATGAGTCCTGTACCGAAGCTACTACTTGGCGGAGGAAATGAGCCAGTCCCCTTGCCCGTGTCAAAACTTTGACGTTCCTGTGCAATGAATTGAGTGGAAGGGAACTTATCTCTGTGCATCATACCTCCAGGCCGAAAAGTACTCTCAAGTGTTGCGAAATCCCACTTGCGCTCCTCTTCAAACCTCCCCCGTCTCTCATTACCATCCGCATTTGCCATAACGCTACTGCTAACTTCTAAGCTTTCCAGGAAACCTTTGCTACCTGACCTCCCCATCCAAGAATGTTCCTCAAGAGACTTCCTAGACGAGCTGCTGCCGAGAAAGTCTGAGAGCGAAGAGCCAACTGAGAGCGTCCGCCGAATGGAACTCGTGCCCTGCCCTGGTGGTCCTTTTTGTCCTGCACCCAATCCAGCAATAGCTCTCCAGTCCATCTTCGGAGAGCTGTTCCCAAGGTTCAGTGACCCTTGCCGTCTTATCATGAACCGTCCTTCTTCGGGAAGAATGTCAAGCGACACTGGGGTATGCAGGGTTGCAGCCATGGAAAGAGGCAGCTTGACGACTCCGCGGAAAAAATTCCAACGAAGACAAGTTCAACGGTGCTTGCAGACGTGAGAATCCAAGCACACCACACGAATGAGCAGCGATAAAAAATTAATATACACTCAGATTCTTGGGCAAATCCCAGAACAAAACGTTCACCAGAACCAAGACCTAGTAGCTCTCCAAACCATGTGGAAGACGCTTGCTATTGCGTTCGTCATATCTCTAACATCTGAGACGAGAGCACTTGTTACCGCCACCACAGTAGGTGTTCGTTGCAAGAGAGATTTAGACTCAGAAACTTTCTCAAGCACAGAACTTCACCGACTGCCAATCATCAAGTATGCAGATTTGAGAGTGAACAACCTCACCACAAATCAATTACAATCTGCGACAAGCAATAAAATAGTAATCACTTGACACTTAGAAGAGGATAAAAATCCTTCAACGGACAGTTCATGCTCTCCTCACGAGACCGAAATGAGGGGTTGCACGGAAGTAGAACCTAGCTATCCAACTGCTCCACTCGCTGCAGACACTCTCCACGATGAATGATGAGAGGAGTCAGCAAAATCTGCAACCAGAACCTAAATGCACGGTGCGCTCATCACGAGATCAAGTACCCTTGGTTCCAAACCCAAAACGACAGTCTACCGCTTGGTCTTCTCCATCTCCACGTCCTAAACTCGTAAAAGCTTCACGAAGCTCCCACCCGGAAGCGACAAGCGCAATAGGAGGTGCGCAATGCTGCAGCAGACAGCTGGTGCCCCCCGCGAAGATTCTAGGCAGCAGTGGACGTCACAAACCAAATCTGCACAAAGGTCGCAGAAAAGACTCTTACGGTTTTTAGTGTGAGCGGACTCACTCTCCTCTTCTTCCTTCTCCCCACTCCATTTCACTCTCTTCCTCCTTTCACTCTCTTCCTCCTTTCACTCCCTTCTTCCTCTCTCTTCCATTTCCACTTCCGCCCATGGAAAGATCACCAATAGTCGCTACCTCCTGCTCAGAATATCTTTCCAGCAACCTTTCTCTTACTGCATTCACTGACATACGTCTCAAGGAGTAGATTAAAAATAAATCTTCACCAAATGAAAATCCACCGTCCTGCGATGCGTACAAACCCGCAATCGAATCCCTCGTAAGTGGGCGAGAAACGAAAGTGGTGGTTGTGCCGGAAGAGGATTCATCGGTGCCGTAGTAGGAGACGAGGTGGCGGGGAGCGAGGGAGAGAGGGGAAGAGGGACGGACGGACAGAGAGAGCTGACCAGCACGCCCTGTTGGACCCCTGCTCAATGCCGACTTGGGAAAATGGATGGATGAGTAAGTTTTTTAATGAAGGATATCCCCAAAAGTGCAAGTAGATGGGTGAGTATAGGATGAAGGAGTGGGCAGGTGGGGCCAAGCAACCAAACACTTCGGTCTTGGGTAAAGAATAGCCGCTTTTTTCAAGCCGCTCCTTTTCGAGAGGAGCCGCCACTTCCTCCAATCGTTGTTTAACCCTTTTTTCTCTTGTTGCCCAAGGTGTGGCTGCCCCGGACTCCTCTGCACTGGGGCAGCAGGGAAACTTTTGTAAAATGGAACATTGTTGAATGCTGTTTGAATGTTGGGATGTATTGAGACGCATATTGGAATGTTTACCATGTTTGAATGAGTTTATAGTTTTTTTCATTTTTTTCTTTTTTCCCTTGAATGACCCTTAAGTATCTTTTACTTTAGAGAACTTGTTCTTTGACTCCTTTTTATTATTTTGTGTTTTTCAAAGTAGTAATAACATGAAGTCATACTTTTAAAGAGAGGCAAAAAAAATAAAAGATGAATTGTGGTGCGATGTACTTTGATTTTTAAAAAAAAAATGGAGCAATTACATATGTAAATACAATAAATGTAAGCACAATGCTTTGAAAAAAAAAAATCCATAAAAAACAAATACGGTTGATAATATATTGAAATTTATAGGTAGTGTCCTCTGAAATTAACTAAGATTAAAAATAAGATTGTGAATTTGGTTAAATCATTTTAAGAAAAATACACACTAAACAATAATCAAGTATTCAGTTTTTGAAAGATAAAGTAAAATTGTGTTTGTATTTTTCAAAAATTAATATTTTACATTTATTAAAACAAACTAATTATTATTTGAGAGTACCTTATAATCATTAATTTAAAAAATTAATATGTTTACTTGTAATGCTTAAACCAAGATACAGAAGAATTTGCAAGTCATAACTTTAATGTCATTTAACACAAGATCTGACAAGATTGAGAATAACCTTTTATCTTACATTTATTTACACTATTTGCAAGCTATAAATCTTACTGCATGAACAACTCAGAACATCTACAACAAGTTATAAAAAAAAGATTGTTTCTCAATCCTCTATAGGTGTGTATATATATATATATATATACACACACATTCTCAAATTTAACTGAATTTTTCAAGCTGTAATTTTTTTAAACAATCATTAATACAAACATATACGTATATTTATTTAATTAAGAAACAAGGGAAACTTCAACTTAAAAAAGGGTTACAGACTTGTATAATTGGGTAAAGTTCTCAGTTTACAATGATGATATTTTAAAGCATGACATAGATTTATTTTAAGAAAATCACTCTCATTTTCAAATAGAAAATCACTTAAGTTTAGATTTATTTTAAGAAAATCCTTTTCGAGAGGAGCCGCCACTTGATTGCTAGGTCTATTTATGAATTAATACCATATCAGTCTTGTGATTTATCAATCAATATTGCTAAGATTCATGAATATGCATTTAGCTTGCTATATTTTTCACACCAACAGAATTATTTTTATTCTTGATATTACTTATTTAAGTATTTAAAATAACAACTGCACTTGATCAAAAACAATATTTTGGATTAATTTGGAGTAAAATAATCTTTTGATTCAGAGACAAAGCATGAAAAAAGTGGAAGTATTTGGAACATTAGTGTGGTCGTGATATCAACCATTATTCTCAGAACTGACACAAAGCACATAAATGTCTTACAAAAAATACAAATATTCTATCAATTTTTTTAAAATTTCATCCAAGTACCAGCCATCAATAATACACCTAATAATCATAAATGAAGGAAGACATTATTACTAAAATTCTTCACTCACATATTTGCTTGATTTTATAATGTTCATCCTTGACTTTCAAATGATAAAAACCAAAAAGCAATGAATCTAAACTTAGTAATCTTCAAGAGGCCAAAAGATTTCTTAATTGAATTTTTAAAAATGTAATACAGTTGAGTGAATATGTGATAAATGCTTTCAATAACTCTGAAATGAAACCCTGGTTTTCTTCTTCTTTTTTTCATTTTTTTCTATTTTACATTTATTTCATGTTCTTATTGAAGTGGGGTACAATTTATTTTGGCAATGTAAGCAAATACATTTTAACTTTACATAACATTCTAAGATATTCAATTCTTACAATACAATCCTATGGACATTGTAGCAGAGGTCAAAAACCCATAAATTTTACTTTAATTTGTTCCAATGACACCATGTTAGTACAATAGTGTTCAATACCTTAAACAATTTTTTGAAAGCATTTATCACATGTTAACTCAATTTATAGTACTAACACAATAGTGTTCAATATCTTAAAAGAAGATATAAAAACCTCCCCAAATGAGAATTAATATTTGATATCCAACTTCAATATTAACTATATTTTCTAAGAATGAAAAAAACAATGATATGAGAATTATAACATCAAACGAATTCCTAGTGATCCCAAGCAAATCTATGAACACACATTCATTGCTGTGTTGTGATTAAATAAGCACTGTTTTTAAAACTGTGGCTGGACAAGCTTGTTCATTATAAATAGAAAAGGGACCACACACCAAGACACAGAGAGGAAGACAAAGGCTCGTGGCATCATGAAGCTCAAGGCAATGATACAGTAACCACCGAAAGGAAAAGGTCAAGACCAATGAAATCCCACGTCCAGATATGCATGGAGTGTGACTCACCCCTCCGACGTGGACCCCTGCACTCGTTGGCACTTGTCCCAATAGTTCATATCGGATCGAGCCCTCGCATTGGCGCTTCTCAAGAACTGTATCTGCATATTCAGTTAGTAGCTGCAAAAAATCCTGTTCCCATTGGTGCCTGGTTTTAGCAGGGGATATCATACCTGGGCCCAGCCCACGATCTTCCCGGGTTCTTTGTTTGGACCCTCTCTGCCATTCCTTTGAGTGAGCCATTGAGTGTGAAGAGCGGAGATATTTTCCCCGTGCCCCTCCCTAAACGGGCAGCACCACGTGGATAGAGAAATTGCTGCCCGTGAATTGGGTGATGTGGACTTGACATTGGGTGGTTAGGAACACTGCCGTCACTTCCTTGACAATTCCTTGACCCAGCTGAGTGTCGCCATTGGCCCTTTAATTTCGTTTATTCTCAACGGGGCAGTCAACCCACGGTCACACAAAATTGATGAGTGAGCATAGAATCTATTATGAACTTCTGAGGCAGATGTTGGACCTGATATTTTTTTAAGGATATTATTTATGTCACCACAGTTTTTGCTACTGCCACCACAACCCTCATCCACCACATATCATCCACATTGTCTGTCAATGCTAAATAAAAAGTACAATTTTTTTTAATTATATATATATTGTATTTTTTAAAATTTTTTTTATGGTTATTGCATTTTTATTAAAATTAAAATTAAAAATATTTTCTACATAATTTAAAGAAAAGAAAAAATATTAAAAATATTAAAAGATTTTTAATTGGAATAAATCAAACTAAAAAAATATGTTGAGTAGGTGATGGGTTGTGCTAGTAGCAAAAATTGTGGTGGCATTAGTAGTACCTTTTTTAAAAGATATTTCTTTAGTGTTGCACATTAATTTATGATGGTGTCATTTTTTCTTTTAAATCAAATGTTCAAACTGAAACTATTTGATTTTTAAAACATTCAAGTTATGTTTTAGATTTTAATATATGGAAATATTTTGTACTAGTGAATTTGAAAAGTAGTGATTATTGTAATGTGTGTACATGTGTACATTCACAGACAGAGCAACATGTATTGCTCATAATAAAACCTTCTCATTTTCTGTACAATCATAGATTGACTTCCTTTTGTGATCTTTAAAAATAGTTGGAGTGCATCTACGAGTAATTGATCAACAGACTAGATAATATAATTAAGTATCTGTATATATGTCTGTATGTATGTATGGACACACATATATTGGGTGCTAATCTGTCCTTTGAAAAGAAAATAACACAGTATTATTCTCCAGCATTTGTTCAAAGATATTACTAGTTTAAAGCACTTTCACTAACACACACGTGCAAATATATATATTCATATTCACACATACATGCTTATAATCACAAATGAAAAGTTTGATCAGAAAGTGGTCTTTGTGACCCCTACGCAACAGAACAAAGAATGAGAATGACAATAAAATAAATATGAGTATAGAATCTCCTATCCCTTGTGTATGGCAAGCTTTGGACAAATGATAGTATTGGTTGAAAAGTGAAAAAAGGTGATTGCTTCCACCAGCTGTCTAAAGAAGATTGGTTAGAGATATGGATCATTTCACCATACAATTTGGATCCTCAAAGGTAAATAGAATCAAGTTTTGATTCATTGGATGATGTGTATGACCATTTGTTCTATCCATGAAAATATTATGATATCACAGTGATGTGGCAATTCATGGGTTTCATATGTGTGCACAACAGTACAGACTATGCTTCCAATTTTTATTTTATTTTTATTTATTTGTGTGCTTGTGTGGGTGTATGTGTGTTGGGGAGGTGACTAACCATCATTTTCTGGGTGTGCAGCTTGTTTTGCTTGTGGCCTGCCCATAAATCAAATGAAATTTCCCAATGCTGGAATGGAGAAAGTGAATTTCTTAGCAATACAGAGGTTGTTTGGGGTCAGAATAGTCAATACAATATTGTGACTTCTTGTTCTAAGTTTCAAAAAAATTCCACATTCCAAACATAAAATTTTAGTATTAATTTGAAGTTCATGCCATTTCAAGAAGTTTTTGAATTAAATTTAAAGTAATTGGTGCATTACTCTAAAAAAATAAAAATAAAATGAAATAATAAATGTTGATACACAATGTGGAACATTCCGTGTCACTATTAATGGAGTTAATTTTGCTTTGTAAGCACTTTGTAAACTAACATATTCACACTCAATAATAAACTGTTTGAAATGTATCAAAATTAATATTTTGACATACTGTTTAAATCATAACATTAAATTCATGTGAATCTGGATTATAGATGATTTAATACAGTCATGATGAAACATTCATTATCCACATCATGATTCATAATGCTCATCCAGATTCACATGCTAATCACAAAACATTAAATGATAACATTAAATTTAGGGACACACACACACACACACACACACATATATATATATATATATATATATATATATTCTCATTTGTGTATGGTTTTCCACAAATCAAATTGATGGATTTTAAGTTACAGGTATTTACAGTGAATTGAATACCAAGTAAAACTAGTGTTCATAATTTTCCAATGGGAGCACCCATGTTATTTGCAAAAAGAAGAGAAAAGAAAAAAGACCATTGCATGTGAATCAGGATTATAGATGATTTAATACAGTCATGATGAAACATTGCTATCCAGAACTACTAGATATCTGAGGATGTCAAAAATACTTCAGTAAAATTGATTTAACAAAATCATTTTAAAGTTGTTGAAGTTCAAAAGGATAACAACTGAAAACAAATTTTTTGTGGAAAGTATGAAATTCTTGAATGTGATGTGATGTGGATAAAAGGTTCATTATGGTTTCCCACAGTATTTCAGTTTTGCAAGTTTACACAAAGAATGTCATTAAAAAGAAAAAAGATAGAGGTAATCAAGTTTAAATCAGTTTTCAAAAGTTACAAAAAAATTGCCTCTATGAAAACTTGTAAATGTCTATTTTTCAAAACATGATTAGAATTTATTGGTTACATTATCCTTCATCATCAAGGATACAAGAATAAAAAAATAATTATACAAAGTGTTTTAATTAAATTAATCCAGAATAATATCTGAATATGTGCAGTTAGTTTGTAAACTATAAAATGTGAAAATAAATGATTGTTTACTTATAAACATACATCATAGCAAGAAGAAAAATAATAACTTTGAAATTGTCAGAAAAATAATTAAACAACATGCTCTCTTATTCAGTGTGTGAGTATATATATATATATATATATATATACACACATTTGTGTGTGGGTTAACCCAGGGAATGGTTTTACATGTTTGAATGAACTCAACATGGGCTTCTTCTTTCTTTGTTTCTTTCTTCTTTTTCTTCTTATTTCTTTTGTTGACACAAACAAGTTAAATCCATTGCATTGGTATTTAAAAGTAGGTACAACCATCTTGAACCCTAACATCCATTTTACTGTGTGGGCCTAACAGCCAACCCAACATAACTTTGAAGCACTTGTGAATAACAAAAAAAAAAAAATCATTTTTCAGTTTTCACATACAGGTAATTTATCTGTTTACAATACAGTTTCTTGTATTTTAATTGAATAATTGGTACAATCTTAGAAGAACTAGAGTCTGAGTCAATCACAAAAAAAGAATACAAAAAAACAGAACAAAACAGAAACAATTACATGTGCAACAAATGATTAATTTACCATGAATCAATATTTTTGTTCTTCATTCTATATCCACCATGAACATGATAAAAATTTAGGACTCTAGAATGAAACAAATAAAAATAAAAAATAAAAAAATATTAACAATGCAGCCACAGGAAGTGACTGTTGGCTATGTATCACTTATGGATGACATGATGCTCTTACAAATATGGGCTCTGCTGAAGGGCTCATCACCCGAGGCAGTCTGGGTTGGGGGGCCCAGGTAGGTCTGGTGGAGCCAGCCAGGCTTGGGGAAAGCTCTGATGCACAGAGCAAGGCCCCCACCGTTGCCCCCACCCAGACACCGAGCCTAGATTCCTCTGCCGCTATCACATGCCAGTGCTGGGGGCTATCAACGTGCTGTCTTTACCCACGTGGCATATTTCTTCATCCCCGCCCCCCGATTACAGATTCTCCATCGAGGGCCGTTCCCCTCCTTCCCGCGCCTGCTCCCCCATCCATTGAATGGATGAATGAATTCTCAAGTTCAAATGTCGTTTATCGTAAAAGGTGTCAAAGTGATGGAGACCCCCTCCCCCAGCTGCGCTTTATTTATTTACATAGATTATTTGTTATTTGACCAAGTTCTGTAGATTTTGGATACTCATATATATATTGCAAAGTATATTCGAATTTTAAAATATAAATCAGTCATAAATTGTGCAGAAAATGCAACAATTTATATATTTTGTATCATTCTACCATATCATTTTTGCATTCTGCATATATATATATATATATATATATATATATTTCTGTTATTTCTCAATTCAACCACATCGTATGTTATGAAAATGATAGTAATAAATGTTTTCATTGTTTATATGTGCATGTGTGTGTGAATTTGACTGATGGTGTTAAGTATATTTCAATGTAATTATCTTGTAAAGTTTGCAAGCTTTTTACATTACATCTAATTAGTTCAACTATGTATTTTTTGATGACACATCTTTGTTTCTGAATCAGATGATTTTACATGGAGAATTAAAAAGTTTGTTCCGAAATTCGTAATGTTGTCTGTGTTAAATAAATAAATAAAATTCTTATCTGTAAATATGTCATAGTGCAGAGAAAATCATTCAAATTTTCCCTGCACATGTAAATAAATAAATAAATAAATAAATATATATATATATATTTCTGAAAATATAAACATATTTCAAAAAAACTATTTAAAGTATAACCTGCAAATTTTTTCTTCCAGGCTACTAAATTTTATATTGCAAAAATTTAAAAGTTGTGTCTACAGTCCAACTATTACATTCCAAATTCATAAAATTCAAGATTCAATTGCATCAGAGATCAAACAATTATACCAATTCCTTACATTCTACAATCACAGAACATTTTTACATGAAAAAAAACAAAGATGAGCTCATCTAAAGTAGAAGCAATTTCGTCATACTTTCATTTTTTTTATTTAATTGGTCATCTAACTGAAAAAGGCTCCACTAATGATTCAATATGTCTTATTAGGTATATCACATTCAAAAAAAAAAATTCATAAATGATATAGTTCCAATTCAATTACTACTAAAACGATCCTCAAAATTTGATGATGTAACTATTGTAGTGCTAGAAATCCACATTAAGAGCATCTTCCAGAAATGCTTGCTCAAGCTCATGGTCCCAACTTTGGATGATTTCCATCTACTAAGGCTTGGATTTTTACATGTCAAGCCTTTTTGGTGTTGCAATGGTGTTCCATTTAGAAGAATAAGTGGAGGGATTGGTTATATCATTTGTGAAAAAAATCAAACAATACTCTAACCATTTAACAAGCTAACTGGTATTGCTATATTTCCATATTTTAAAATTAAACATTTTTTTTGTGAACTCAATTAAAAATTCTATTAATTGTAAGAAAGAATATAATGTTGGCCAATGAGAGGGCTTGTGTATGTGCTATTCTTATTTTTATTTTATTTTATTTTATATTCATGAGAAATCCTTTTTCCTAGTGAAGTTAAAGTAAAATATTAGTCAACAAGACTATTCACATTGTGTTATACAAAAAGAATTGTCCATTTTTGTTATTTGTCCATTTTTGTTATTTTCCAACATCCAGCTGCATACGATTCTGTGTGGGGAGAAAACTTGGTGGAAGTCACTGGTCTGAAAGTCTGCGTCGTCTTCTACATTTGATCAGCCACCATGAGCTTGACTATCCCAGTGAACACTCCATGAAAATCGTATGTCACGTTTTGCATTGTCTGGTGAAACATCGAAGTTGTCCACACTGCATAGTTCATGAATTCGAAGACTGGATTTTGTTTTGTTTGATGAGCTTGTTTTTGACAGGGGAGTGGAGATCAGAGGGGTTTTGTGTTCGTGGGCTTGGCTTTGGTGTCCCTGGCCATCGCCACGTCGATGTAGATGTAGATGCTAATGAGTGTGTTTTGATGTGTGCCTGAGTTTGTAGATGTGTTGGCTTCGAACAATGGCGAGCTGACTTTAATTCTTATTCTTATCATGGTTGTGGATCTTCCTCCTTTTTTGAACTTGTTATGGCTGTTAAAACTGGTGCCAGATGGCAAAGTGATTCTTTCAGAATCAAGGCCGCAGCAATGCAGCATTCAACGCCTCAGCTTCATTTTGGGTTATTGCATTATTTGGACAGCCGAAAGCAGATCACTGCATGAATGGTTTCTCTTGTATCTTTGTGTTGTTTGTTTCATTTTTTCCACTTATTTTTCATTCTCTTCTTTTCAAGTTTGCAACTTTAAAGATATAGTACCATACCAGGCTATTAAAAACTTGAAGAGGTTTAGGTAGATTGAAATCTTGTAAATGATCAATGCTTTATGGCTTCGATTTTTTATTATTATCAACATTCTAAAAAAAACTAATGTGTTATTTTATTTGAACCAAGATATCACGTTCATTAACAGAAGTGGTTGAGAATTAATGGATTTAAAATTTTTAACTTTCTATATATATATATATATATATATTTTGAAGGAACCGTTGCAATATGCATAGTACACCAATTAGTTACAATCTACTCGAAATTAACAATCTGGTATTTAATAAAATATGATAACACATTTATATTTATTACTTTTCACATTTGATTTTACTTCTATTTGTGATCTCTGAAGTTTTTAAAATTAGGTGAATATTTATTTTTTTAGTTTTTAGTTTTCATTGAATTATATACATAATATTTGATAATATTTTATTATTTTTATTATTTTTATTGTTTTATTATTTAGAAAAATATTTCAAAAAATTACTTTTTGTATGTTTAGTTTCTTAGCAGAATTCTCTATGACTACAAGCTTTTACAACAAATTTTTGTATAGTATATTATTCAAAAATTACAAATAAGTGAACATTGTTTTTTTTTTTTTTTTTTTTTTTTTTTTTTTCAATTTTAAAAAGTTTAAATTATAAAATATAAATATAAATATAATTGCAATAATTTGATTTAATTCAATCTTTTTATAGATCCATGCTAAGATTAATGAATTATATTAATGAACATAATTTTGTAATCATTTATTAAAATATCTAAAAAAATCCTTTCAAAATTTTGATTATTTTTAATTTCATCAACCTTGAGTGAAGTCTTGTTTCAAGCCATCTTTTATCTTGATGTATATATATATATATATATATATATATATGCATAATGTTTAACACAAATTTCTTCACATAAATATAAATGTGTTATCATATTTTATTAAATACCAGATTGTTAATTTTTCTTTTAAAGTATCAAGTTGTATTTTTAATATAGGTCTTGTAAACTCTAAATCCAAGATTTGGTGTTTAAATTTTTTTTATTTTAAATTGACATTTGTTCCATATTATTTACAAAGCATTGCTAATGCTACCACAATTTTTGCTATTGCCACTATAATCTACCACCCACTCAACATATTTCTTTAGTTTTTTCTATTCCAACTAAAACTTTTATTCAATCAAATAGTTTTAAAGGTTTTGATCAAAGGAAATTTTATTTGTTTGAAAAGTATTGAACAAAGGTGGCATGTGGTGGATGAAGGGTTGTGGTAGCAATAGCATATACTATGGTGACATTAGCACTATCCTATTTATGTACTTAATTTTTGCATCAAAATATTTCTAAATGATCATCTCAAACATAAAAATCTACAAATGAGATTGGTTGAAAAACAAACAGACCCCAGCTGCTGAAAAAACCCAAGTCCAACCGCAACCATGAAACCACAGCATTGCACAAGACAGTCACTGATCAGTAGCTAACCCTAATCCAGTGGTAACGGAACTCCGTGTCCACCCTGCAGCTGAAACCATTCACCAGCACTGATTCTCGCCATGTCTGCAGCAGGGGTAGCAGAGAGTAAGAATGGGAAGGAAGACATGAATGGTGGGTTTTGGCCAAGCCAGTCATGCAGTCAGTCAGTAAGTCAGTCAACACCAGTCAATGCCTGCTTTTGTCTTCGTCACCCAGCTCTCAGTTTGATTCCTCGGAGCTGATCTCCGACACCTTGTTGCAACAACTGGCGCAGCAGCAGCAGCAGTGGCAGAGGTTCATCACTTTAGACATGTCTACGTTGTTTCCCCCTCTTTGTCAGCTGCCCTCCTCTTCATTGCACTGCATTTGCCTTTTCTTTCCCACTGGCTTCGTGTTCCACTGCAAGTCGACGTTGGGGATGCGTTTTCTCGTTTGAAGCTTGCATTGGAGGCAGTCTCCTCTTGCTGCAGTTCAGTACGGAGGGGTATTTTTTATCTTTGTTTTTTGTTTTTTTTTTCAGGGGCTGTTTGTGAGAGCGTGGTAGGAGTAGTGATCAGATGTGTTATAGTTTTGGCCGAGTTTGTTTGTTTGTCCAGAAAGCGGTACTGGAGGGAGGTGGTGATGGTAATGGCGACAACTGTGAAGGTTTAAAGGCAGTGGAAGGTGTTTGCAGAGGTTTGTGCTGCAAATTTTCCTGGTGGTTGATGTTTACATTCGATGTTTTTCAGCTCGAGGTAGCCCCGAGGGTATTGTGGGGGCAGGGTGAATCGTATTGAAAGCGTGGTACATCTTAGAGTGGGTACTATGTTTGTGA
This sequence comes from Physcomitrellopsis africana, assembly GCA_036785485.1. Classification (NCBI taxonomy): domain Eukaryota; kingdom Viridiplantae; phylum Streptophyta; class Bryopsida; order Funariales; family Funariaceae; genus Physcomitrellopsis; species Physcomitrellopsis africana. Next base: position 835,403 of record JAWRVF010000038.1, on the reverse strand, counting down.
AGCCAGAAATAGGTGCCGCAAGGTATGGAGAGAAGACAGGAGTTGATTAAGTCTCTTGTGATTTGATCACAGCTCTCGTGACTATACAATGTGGTTAAACTTTTACACGTTTTGCCTGTTTTCTTTTCTGGCTCAAGGGGGGCACGTCCAGTTTTGCACTCTTACCAGCTCTTCGTATACTATGAGAATATACAGCTTCATCTTCCTGTGAAGGCGCTGGAGTGATGACGTCTTTCGGTGTGCTGTGAGCTGCGTACTGCCTTAGTGCTTTACACTAGGGCAGGATTTGCTCTTTCCTTCTCGACTCCCAAAGTTGGCCATAATGAGAAGTAAATGTCGTTAGGGAGGAAAGTGCTAAGGTGTGTGAGCAGCGCGCATGCAAGCTTTCCTAGTGTCCCAAGGTACCTCCTCACTTTTTTCTGCTGTAGTTATATGTCATCCGAACCCAAAACCTGTTTGCAGGTAATTAGCGCGCTATCTGCAATCACTCTTGGAATTCAAGCATCACAAGCAATCACTTAATATGGATTGTGCAACACTAGCTTTTCAGTGGGGCAATGTTGGTGGCCGATTGCACAGCTCGGTTAGTCGAGTACCAGACCATGTTACTGCCTACTAACATATTTGTCAACAGTGATCCTAACAGTCCCTGTAGCCACGCTTTCGTGATTGGTAGCTCATTTCCACCACATCACATAGCGGTAACTCCTTTCGCCTCGGGTTTTTCTAAAGTATTCTGTCACGCATGGTGCGCACGCTCTTCAGTGATATTTTCTTGAAGCAAATTGGACAAACTGACATATAAGATGATGCGATGGTTGGATGTTCGAAGAGAATCACCACCTAATTCCTCTTCAAAAAATTTCCATTCTGAATCCGTTAATCAGCTATACCACGTGGATGTAGGAGGTGGGACAATTAGCCGAAATGGTTTCCACCATAGCCAATGTCTCTAGGCTAATATTCTCGTGATGATCTTTACAATGCAGGAGAGTCGGATGACACCTGCAAAACACGCAGTAGGCTTTGATGTTTCCATTTCTCTGCATTTGCCGTAAACTGAACCCCTCCACGAGGGTTAGCGAGGCTTGACAATGCGCGCCCATCGTGGCAAAGCACAGGGTAGACAGGATCAGGTAGCAAAGTAGAAGTCGGTCAATACTAATTGGCGGCAACAACGAGATCAAAAAACTTAAGGAGTGCGACTCAATCCGGCCATCCACATGTCTGTGCTGCTGATCCAGCTCTATCTAGGAATCATGGTAATGTTACAAACAGCCTGTGCTCAAAGAGACGACTTGAGCTGTCTGCTTAAGTTCAAGGCGTCGGTAGGAGATCCCGAGGGACATCTCATCACATGGACGAACACAACCTCCACTCGTCGTTCAATCTGCACATGGTATGGAGTGACATGCTATGGTAACAACGCACCTCCTGTCTACTTCATCAAACTCTCGGGGTCTCGTCTTACTGGCTCTTTCCCGCAGGGATTGAAAGGGTGTAATGCACTTACCCGGCTGGATTTGTCAGATAACAGCTTCACGGGGCCTATTCCGAACAAGTTATGCTCGGACCTCCCCAATCTGGTAGACCTCGACCTGTCGCGGAACAAGATCCAAGGGAGTATTCCCTCGAGCCTCGCAGAGTGCAAGTTCATGAATGACATATTGCTAAACAACAACGAATTGTCGGGAACAATTCCCGAGCAGATTGGATATCTGAACCGCCTGCAGAGGTTGGATGTGTCGAGCAACAGACTGGAAGGGTTCATTCCAATTACTTTGGTGGAGCGGCAGTTCGAGAATCGGTCTGGATTCGACGCCAGCAGTTTTCTGAACAACACGAGCCTATGTGGACGCCCACTCAAAAATAAGTGTGCCAAGGTAGGGGAGCGGAAGGGAGCAAGCGCGGGGGTGATCGTTGGAGGAGCAGTTGGAAGCGCTGTCGGGGTGTTGATCATCGGGGCCATCATATTCTGCTGCATTGTTCGCAGCACGAATAAGAAGAGAGCCACAATGTTACGCGATGAGAGCAAGTGGGCTTCCCGCATAAAGGCGCCCAAGACTGTCATCGTGTCCATGTTCGAAAAGCCGCTGGTCAAGATTAGGTTGAGTGATTTGATGGATGCCACCAACGGATTCAGCAAAGAGAACATCGTAGCGTCTGGCCGATCCGGGTTAGTGTACAGAGGCGACTTCACAGATGGATCCGTCATGGCAATCAAGAGATTGCAAGGTCCTGTACACACTGAGAGCCAATTCAGAGGCGAAATGGACACTCTCGGTCAGATTCACCACCGCAACCTCGTCCCCGTACTTGGGTATTGTGTCGTTGGCCAGGAACGTCTCTTGGTCTACAAGCACATGTCCAACGGGAGCTTGAACTACCGCCTACACGACGCATTCGAGAAGGAGCCACTGGACTGGAAGACACGCCTCAAGATTGCTATCGGCGCATCGCGGGGATTCGCATGGCTACACCATAGCTGCAATCCGCGCATCATTCACCGCAACATCAGCTCCAACTGCATCCTCCTCGACGATGAATTCGAGCCCCGGATCACCGACTTCGGTCTCGCGCGTCTCATGAAACCGGTCGATACACACATCAACACTACTATCAATGGCGACTTCGGCGACGTGGGCTATGTGGCGCCGGAGTATGTCCGCACCCTCGTGGCCACCACGCGGGGTGATGTCTACAGCTTCGGCGTCGTGCTCTTGGAGCTTGTCACTGCGCGAAAACCCGTGGATGTAGTCGACAGTGACTTCAAGGGCACTCTGGTCGAGTGGGTCGGGATGCTGGTCTCTAGCGGCTGCAATGCGGATGCCTTGGACATTTCCCTTCGAGGAAAAGGGGTTGACGACGAAATGCTGCAAGTTCTCAATATCGCTTTGTCGTGTGTGCAAGCCGCCGCACGAGAGCGACCGTCCATGTACCAAGTCTCGGGATTGCTCCATGCTGTTGGCCAGCACTACAGCTTCAGCGACGACTATGACGAGTTCCCAGAGTTTCTCGAGACGGAGAGACGATACGATAGACTCATTGTATCTGTAACGTAACATAAATTGATTTCACTAGCAGCTTCCACCGTTTCCTGCAGTCTGTCGCAAGATTTGGGGCTTTAGGTGACAGTTTCGGGTTTAGTGGATGTAAAAGTATCTAGTTGAATGCGCAACAAAATATGTGAATAGGTGAATCAAAGAATGGGGTAAGATGGTTGATTACATAATTTGAAGAGAAGACCCATGTCAAAGAAATATTTATGTTACTTGAACATGGTGAACAGATCTCTATAACAGACTGTTTTCTCAAATCCAAAACTGAGGATAACTACCTAGATATGTTGATAAAGCTATCAAACTGATAATTACAAAATTTATATCGTTAACGTTTCACAAATGGCTACACCATACATGATCAGGAAGTCCCAAATTTTCCCTTCACCAAACTGCACGGAAATTTTGCGCCCCAACATCTTGAAGGGCACCAATTCCATGCCAATGTTCACTATACTAATCACAAAGCGGTATGGTACGCATATCACTGCAGTGTCCAGGCAGTTTATGTGCACTGCTCAATGCGGAGAAATCATTACAGCTGCCAGTCGATTGGCAATTGTCCAGCCTTTTCTAAAAGCTTGTTTGCTTGAGAAAAATGCCTGCAAAAGTTTCATTGCAGTCAGTTCTAACAGGAAATTGAAACCATGACGTAGTAGCACACAGAGCTGTGCGATTATATATACACAACCAATAGAACACACTCATCCGAATCTCTCGGCAGCTCAATTAAGGCACGAAATTATTGGGAATATTTCTGCCATCACACTATGCCCTAGAGCTTCACGAAATGTAACCACATTGCTATGCAGTTCGGCCTCTGCTACTTCGATACTAATAAGAAATCTTTATGATGAGATTCTGGTCCGAAGTAAACAACGCAACATAAGATCAAACGGTTCATATAAAAAAAGTCACATAAAAGACTAGATCAGAAGTGCGGAAGTTTAAATATGTACCTGCAACCAAAGAAACCTCGATTTGCTGAGAGACCAGAAGGATGTGCTGACTTCAAGATATGGTGAGCACCGGCATTAATCAGCCTGTTTCACATGACACCCAGGAGTAATCGGAATGACCTTATATATTTTTTTGCGACAAAAAGCATGGCGTTCAAAGTTCAAAATGACCAAATACAGGAAGGAATGCTTAATGAACGCAAGGCATCCATCATTCAAAACCTTCGAGAAAATGCTCCCCCTCAACCACAAAATTGACTTATACTGTCGAATGAGGACAAATATAAGGAGCTACCTGGTCTTCTCCTGTGCAGAATTGCCCCAAAAGATGAAGACAATGCCTTTTCTTTGCTGAGATAGAGCACGTATTGCAGCATCTGTGAACATTTCCCAGCCTTTCTTGGCATGTGAATTCGCGTGATGGTCTCGCACTGCAATTTTTCAGAGAAAAATCAATTAGATTCGTTATTTTGCAACATAGAAGCAAGATCTTACATCGTCTACAAGTGTAACATACGTATAGCATGTAATTGGGTAGTCTAACCAAAAATATTAAGCATTGCAAATCAACTGTAATTGCGACAGACTACTCATTTCTTTTAAGGCACGAGCAAAAGCACAGTCGTGCCAATCTTTACCCAATGTACAATACCTGTAAGCACTGTGTTGAGAAGGAGCACGCCCTACAATCACATAGCAGTTTAAGGATGACTAACAATTATTCATCTCGTGCAATAAAATCACTGCTAGCCGAAATAGAAAGGCCAACGGCAGAAGAAAATCAAACTCACACATAATACCAAGCTTCTAACTCATAAGGACCTTTTGAAGCACACAGAAAAAATAAGCAGAAAAACAGGATGTCCAACACTTGCTTCACCCTCAGAAGTGAAGAAATATTAATGGAATTGCATAATAAAATTACTTCAACGAGGCATCGCAGTATGCTACGCACCTGATAAGCCCACTTCTCCAGATTGCCATGTTTAGGGATAGAACATCCAACATCATTTTTAATCTCCTTATAAATATTGACCAAACTGGGTGGAGTTTTTATCCCTTCCGGAACTGAAAAACTCAAGCCCATTGCTTGCCCAGGACCATGATAAGGATCCTGCAAGTGTTCATCCCATGAGACGCGTAATTAGACCTTCAGGATCCAGCGAGTAGAGAAACACAAAAGTCATCCCACAAATGGTCAAAGACAACAATTGTATATAGATGCATATGTCGGCATTACAAATGGGTTGTAAAAGCAACAAGTCCTCATTTTAAGAAGAGACTAAATCAAATCAGAAGATTTGAGCTTCTCATTAAAACAAAGGTCCTCACCTGACCAAGAATGACAACCTTCACAGAGTTGAATGGGCAGGTGTTGAAAGCATTGAACACTTTAGGCGCAGGAGGGTAGATGGGAAACTTGCCAGACGCTTCTTCCAGTACAAACCGATACAGTTTATCCATGTACTGCTTTTGTAACTCTTCTCGCAATACTTCAAGCCAGCTCTCATCGACCAGCAACTGAGAAAACTTCGGAAATGCAACTCCTGCCTCTGCCAATTCCACGAGTATGACATGAGTACAACAATCTACAGACATGCCCTCTAAATAGGACATAATATGCTTTGTGAAACAAGACCCACTACCTAGAAATCAAGAAATACCCAAGTGGTAAGTAAAGCTACCAGGAAATAGTATTGCAGACACCGAGACCTCTACCTTTTGCATTGGCTACGTGCTCTTCACAAGTTTTAAGATTTCTCTTAGCCCGTGCTGCCGCCTTGTTGACCTCCATTCTCTGCTTCTGCTCCAGGGTCATTTCAGATAAGATGTTCTCTTCACTTTCCAAACTATCTTTTAACTCTGGTACTTCGGTCGAAGGCTTTTCCTGCTCTTCATTGTCTTCACGTTCCTTCCGCTTCTTTGTGCCCTCCGCAGGCAGCGCTATTTCAACAGACACGTCGTCATTTTCTTTCGTTGGAGTAACATCGCTGGAGGAATCGTTTTTTGACCTCGCGCTTGCTGCGGTTTCTTCTACCACTTTCAATCTCTTGGGCGCTTGGAAAAAGCATGAAATACTTTTTTGAGACGTCATGTCTGCCCATCAATGGATAATTAAAAACGCTTCGATTTCTATACTAAGGCTAAATTTACACAAGTCCACAGCGAGGCATGTCACTCTGCGAGAAGCCTACGAACTACCATGAACTCAGATTCCCCTAAACAACAATTCCGGCATCCACAGTTCCTGACCCCAAAGGAATTTAACCACGATTCAACAGTTAGAAGAAGGCTGTCAAATGGAGTAGCACGAAGTGTCTCCAATGTGGTTCTACTGACAAGATCCAAATACATTAGCTACATGCAACTAGCAAGGCCAACAAAATTCCCATACCAATACAGGCAATGTTGACGATCAGCTTCTTCCAAAGTGGCCGCCTCTGGCAAACAATTCTTTGCAAAACCTGAGCAAGAACACATTGCACTCTAATCAGTCAACACCCGATGCAGCAAACCTCGAACCTTCGAATGGGACAGAAAACCTCCCACACAAGTTCATGACATTCCTACTGCGATCCACCATTCGCCTCCCCTTCGCAGGCACCCAACTTACCTCAAACATCTCAAACCCGCAACTACACTGATCTCAGCACCCAATTCACGAACGACACAACTGGGAGCTAGGAGCACACTTAGGGTTGACTCAGAAATCCAAAACCAAAGCTCAGAACCACAAACAAACCAAATTCCCACTGGCCGCACAGCACGCATTCACCCTCTGCGCCGCTACAAGCGGTAAAAAAGCCATGGAGAGGAGACGCCACCAACAGGAACCAGAATGCAAACGCAATCACGCAACGCTGCGCATACCTGCGGTATGAATCGCTGCGCCGTCTTTGGGACGCAAAAGGAAAGCGAGGAGGTCGGAATAGGGCGCAATGAATGCTGGAGGAGGCGGGAGTGCAGCTGCTGCAGCGCAGCCACGAAAGCTTCCGGAGCACGCAGCAGGCTCCACATGCCCTTCCCCGCGCTCCTGGATTGCCGCCATAGCTCCTTTTCATTCCGTTGTGGTGTTTCGATGCAACTATGGCGGTGCTCATCGGCACCTATTCTCGCACCCATTTCGTGTATGCCACTGACTTTTGTGGCGCTTGTGGAATGGATGAGTAAAATAAGGGCTTTTATTGATTTCATGAGAAGAGTATGGAATGAGGAGGAGGAGGAGGATTATGTCTTTTGCTTTGTTAGAAAAGCATTATTATATGTTTTTATAAAAAATGAAATACTATATTTAGAAGTTATTACAATGGAGTTACTGCACATTAATGATTAGTTTTTTAGACTCTTAGGGGGAATTTATACTTAAAGAACAAGGTGAAAAGCCATAGCTTGTAAATCTTATGAATAAATTAAATTAAGAAGTCTCACTAATTTGACTTTATACTTAGAAATATTAGTCCAAAGGCCCAAAGAGGAAAATATAAAGTGAATTATATTTTTTTTAATATGGTATAGATAGTTTTGTTTCTTGGAATTTTTGTTGGGCCCATCTCAAGAGGTGGTTTTTAGAAAAATTCAAGAATTAAAGTAAATAATTACTTTAAATAATAATTTAAAAAATAATAAATTAACTTTTAGCACTTCTTATAAATGTTTGAATCAAGAAATGAGCAAGCATATTTAAACTTGTAATAAAAATATATATTTGGTCCATTTCATGGTATCTTCTCACTTTATATTTTATCCAAAGGCCAAGGCTTCTAAAAGAATATTTATCTTCACCAAGCAAGAGGAACTATAGCCATTTAAAGTGGGCCTTTAGGCATGTTAGCTCCTTTATAATGAAGAAGAATTTTTTGTTTGTTAGATTTTGAAAATATAATATGTTATATGTAAAAGAAGAAGTTGGTTTATTAAAATAATCTTTAAATCTTTAAATTATGAAATACATCCAATACCTAATCTACATTGTAAACTACAAAAAGTTTGAATTATATATGTAAATTGTATTAATTTTTTAATTTTAAAAGAAAAAAAGATCTACAATTATTTTTATTTTTTATTTTTTTAGCTTAAAGATTTTAGGATAATCTATATAGAAGTCTCCTATTCCATTCTTTAACCTGCATTTATTTAACTTGAAAAATAAAAGAATCACTACTAAAAAGAATTAATTGGTATTTTATCAGATTATAAGATTTTTTTTTGAGGATTATTCATAAAATTTTAATCCTCATGTAATTTTACTTCATAGAACAAATTTTAAAAGTTAAGAAGTTATAGAAAAAGAAAACTTAGATTTTTTTTTCTTTTTCTTTTTTTGATAAATTACCAAACCATAAAATCAAAAAATCTAATCTATACATGCCAAAGTTAGGATGCAAGTGTAAGACGAATCAAATTTACTAAACTTTGTTTTGAATATTTTATTTACATAAATGCATTGTTTTAGTATTCAATTTTTAGTCTATACTTTTTAAAATCAAAGCAATGATATAATTTTATGTCTGACATAAAAAAATAAAACTTAATTCACATAATTTTAGTTTGTTATAAAAACGTGATTTGTTATTGATTTCTATAATTAGTAGAAATTTTAATCAAAATTTATAAAAATAACAGTTATTTTTGCATAAATATGTAGTAATTTTTAACAAAAAATTATGGATAATTTTTTTATATAATTAATTTATAATATATTTAAATTGGTCAACATATTATTTAAATTAAGGTGTTTGAGTATATCTAAATAGAACAAACATTCATCATATTTTCCAAAAATACAGATATTATTTTTTAAATATTTAATAAAATTATGCATTAGATTCATTTCTACATTAGTTCTTACAAGAGAATTATAATATGTGGATGCAATCTTGTAACATTTTCTTTAAAAATAAGAAAAAAATAAAAAAAAACTTCTTATGGTATCTATAAAATTTTAATTTTAACAATAACAAAGTAATAAATAAATAAATGATTCTTTACATTACATACTAATTTTATGATACAATATATATATATATATATATATATATATATATTTCTAATTTTATTCAGATTTGGTCATTAAAGATTCAGCTTCAAATTGTGTAGCTTCACAGGCTTAAACCAATTAAATATATATATATAGATATAGTAAAATAGAATAAAAAGTAATCCCTTCACCTTGAATAATAATTCTTTTACTAATAACTCAGGTGGAAATATTAAATTTTATCATAAAAATAAAGAATGTATTTTCTAATAGTACCATTATTTTTTTTATCATAACTTAATATTTTTTTACTGAATTAAGATTTGAAATACTTGTTAATCTTAAAAAGATAATTAGTTTTTAAAATATTTATGCAATTATACCAAAAACATTAAAAGTTGAATTAAAACAAAAAAAACATTTGTTTTAACACTTTTATGACTTTGAGATGTATATATATATATATATATATATCACGTAGAAGTCATATCATGTAGATGTCATATTGTGTAGAGTGAATTAAAGAAGTGCCAGTACACTTCATAATGGTGCAATACAATCAACCAGTTAATTAAAAACATGGTTATATAACATATTGTGCGTCCATGTAGTAATATTCTCAAATATCCCATATGTGTGTGTATATATATATATATATATATAATTTGTAACATGGTTGAAAAATGTATCCATCATAAAAACAATTATAAAAATGAATCATTCCATGTCAAAAGGATTGTTATTCTAATATTATACATAGACAAGATAATATGTTCTTTCAGAGAGTAAAATCTTTAATCAAGTCCCAACTTGCATAAAAACATTGACCTAAATATATAAATATAAATAAATAAAAAGTAAAAAAATACTCATGCATTAAGACAATCTTAATAGATAATAATAATAACTATAAATACTCTATAATAACTATTTTTATTTGTTCCTTGGGCCACCATTAAAGCTCTATTTGTAATATTATACCTCAAGGTATGATTCTTTGTTGCCAAGATGTTTCAACTTTAATAAGGTCTACTATCAATAAAAATAACAATGGCTGATATTATTTTTGCATTTTAAACTTTTTATTTATTATTATTATTTATTTATTATTGTTACAAAAAATGATGCAATTAGTCATTGTGTTTGTATCCTTCTTGAATAATTTTTACTTCATTTGATTGTAATAGCTCAATGTGCTTGGTTATATGACATGAGTTTTGAGTTATTAAAATACTAAATTAAGATCAATGTGGCCAATAGTATTTAATAAATAACATGTAATATATAAATAAATATGATCTTTTCAAATGAGTCTTTTTCCACGTTTTAGTTAAAAGATTCTACTTATTAAATTTTTTCTTAATCTAATACATTATAATATTAAGCAATTATACTAATCAATTTGTTAATCTTTTAATCTTCTAAATGGGATCTTCAACTATTTTCTTAGAAACTAGTAAAAAATAATTTGCAAATCAGTTTTAAAATTAGAGTTGTGCAGTGGTTGTAGATTCTATAGTATAAAAAGAATTCTATTATAACTTTTGATTACTTATGACATGACAAACATTACAATTCCTTTATTATTAATAAAAAAGGTTCTAATATTTTTTTGCATGAACAACTTAGGTTTTATTTTATCTATAATTATTTCTATTATTCATTTCTAAAAATAAATTTAAATGTTTAGTATATTGCAGTTAATAATAAAATAAACAAGTATATCTTGAATACCAAATTATGTCACATGGTATATAATGTTTGTTTTTGGTTTCTTCGACTAAGAATAAAAACTTTACTACAATTCAAAAATTTAGTAATAAAGTCTTTTGTTACATTACTAGATAATTTAGTTATTCGAAAACTTTAAAAAATTACTCTTGTATTAAATTTATTTTAAAAAAAATTATGTGAATAATCTTTGCATCACTGATGGGCACTAATAAAATATTCTTTTTAAAAAAAGCAACACAAAATAATATGTTTATCATTTTTTTCCATTTGATATTTTAGAATTTAAAGTGGTGAGTCTATTTTTATATTATGTAAATATTCCAAAAATAATTAAAAATATTCTCATTTATCATTTAGATTAATTATTTAAGATGTCTTTAAAACTTTATAATTAAAAATATCAATATTTAATATTTATTTATATTAAATTAATATTTAGATTTATTAAATAGAAATATAATAAATCTTAATATTTTAGTAATTATGGTATTAAATTTAATTTTTGAATACATTATTCAATAGTAATCAGTTAATCTAAATTTGATAATTTAATCCATTTTAAAATAGAGACTAATGCTACTAAGTAGTTTTTTGATGTAATTAATTAAACATATGCCATCTTTATATACATGTATAGTATGTGTTTTTATAAATCTATTATGAAGATGCTTAATACATCCATAAGCAAAAAATGTTTAAATAATGTTAAGGCATTTATCTTGCCTCTTAAGATAGTCCCACATTCAAAGCGCTTTTATTAATTAGATTAAAAAATCAATAAAAAAATGATATTTAATGTGTTTATATGATAAGGTGTTAGATTAGATAAGTATAATTTTGAAATAAATATTTTTAGTAAATTTACATTTATATTTGATTGGATATGCCAAAGCAAATATTTAGACAATGAATTAAAAAAATTACAAATTTACAAAACCTTGGTATGAGTATAATAGTTTTACATTGTTGTCATTAAGAAGTTGTTTGTATCATATGCATGCTTGTATCATCATATAAGAAATTAAGAAAACTAAATTGGACTAACTAAAAGTTTTTTCATTATGTAAGTGGTGATTTATTTTTGTCCTTAGAGATAATTTTGCTGTAGATTAAAACGCTCAAATTTTGTTTTGTAAGTTTTAGAATCTGATTGTTCACAAATAAAATTAGGTGGTCAAGATACAAAGGGAATTAAGAAGCAAAGATTCATTATATAATTTGGTGTATAATCAAAAGAATTGAAGTGTTTTGTCTATTAGATGTAACTTGATCATCACATGTAGATTCAATATAAGATAAAAACTTGATAGAAGAATAAAGATAAGAAAATTTACTTTGAGTTTTAATACAATTATATCAATTGTAAGGATTTACTTATAAAAATTTACTGAAACAAAAATGGTCATAATTTTTTACAATCTGTATTTTTAGAAGTTAGAAACTAAATAAATAAAAATACAAAAACAATAAAGAGGTCAAGTTGGTATTAGCAACACCCTATATATACATATACATACAATTGAAAGATGAATGGATTATATTATATATATATATATATATATATATACACTTTTATAATCATAAAAATAAATAAAATCAATTACTTATCTAAGTAAATCCTTTAAATAAGTTATAAACAAAGTTTTTAAGGATATTAATGTTTTACATATAAGGCTTTTTTTTCTTGTAATAATACTTTATTAAGGATCATTGTTATTATCTTGGATCATGTAGCCATAACATTCAAGTTATTTAATGTATAAACAAATTAAAAATTTACACTTTAATGCTTTGTTTAAATTTGAAAAATCCATATAAATAAACACATGTGCATGTATGTATGTATGTATGTATATATATATATATATATAAGAATAACAATAAAATAAAACATATCAAAAACATCTTTAAATTATCACAAGATTTTGAAAAGTAATATCTAAAATTTTAATAGTGCAAGATGGTTAATCATTCAATGAATATTATGGTTTTTTTTTTTTTTTTTTTTTTTTTTTGCAACACACTCGAATCTGGAGTTTCAACTAATTCTACCAACTAATTTGGAGCACATGCCATGCTAGTGTTTAGTAAGCATTGCTTCATCCACAATGGCCAAAAAATCATGGTGTTGTAAAATCCTTGTAGTAACTGTATAAAGATATTAGATTATATTTTTATTTTATTAAAATAAATAATAATAAAATTAGTTAAGTTTGTTTAAAAAAAGTCACTAGTAGTAAAAAAAGATTATGATAATTCTTACAAAAGAATCATTGAGGTTTGTGCTAACACAGTTTTAATTTCAATTTCAGTTAAATAAATTACAATTAAACAATTTATTTACTTAAAAAATAAATTATAATTTGATGAATTTAAATTGAATGAATTTCTTTAATTGACTATAAATAAATTAAAATTAAAATATACCATGTTTAGGATAATTAGGTAAAAGATTTCTCAATAAAACAAAAAGATAAATACAAGAAAATTTTATAACTTCAAAATGATTATTAAAAAATATTTTAGAGATTTTACTTCTATATATATATATATATATATATATATGTGTGTGTGTGTGTGTGGTGTTTGTAATTATTCTGACATTATTGATGTTAGGTCTTTTTTTATATTGATTTATACTGCTTTAGAGATATTTTTTTAGTATTATTAAATTTTAAAACTTAAATTCATAAAAGATGTATAAAATTATATATATTTTGTAATATTGGCATTTAAGTGTATATTATGAATTTTGTATTAGTTATAAAATTTTAGTAATATCTCTTTCAAACAATCTAAATTTTAACTATTAATATATATATATATATATATATATATATTGAGTATTATCTTGTAAAAAACATGTGATGATGAAATAATGATTAAAACCAAGTTGTGAAAAAATGCACAAAGTACATGTACTTTGAAAGTCTTTGCCTTTTCTATCTTTGTTTTTATATTGCCAATATGTATAAAAGCAATCATTTAAAACAATTACATGGCTTGATTTATTTTCTTATTATTTCTTGTCTTATGATACTGGAATGTGTGTGTGTATATATATACATATTTATATATACAAATAAATCTCCAATATCCTTGTTATCATCTTCTATAACCTCCTCACTTTAACAACATTCTTCTTTTTTTTTCTTCATAGTTTTCCTCTAACAAAGATTACTTCCTTACTCCATCTATTTCTAAGATCTATCCATCCTTAATAACTTATTATTTATTCTATTTTTTTAAAAATTAATAAATATTGTGAATAATTAGACATATTATAATAATACTATGTGTATGAAATAACTTTATAAAACAAGATTCTATAGTTTATCATACAAGTGACACAAATCTGTAAAACTTTATCATTAGATATGCATGTAATTTTTTTTTCATGAAACATTCCCAATTTATTTTACATGTATGGAAAATAACATTTAAAAAAATGCATTAAATCTTCAGTTCTAATATGGCTCATATTTTATGCAAGACTTTATAAAAGACATGCAATGGATATTAATCAATAAGTTGTTTTTGTTAGTTGTTGAACTTATAGAACCAAAAAAAAAAAAGATAACTTATTTGTTGGTGAACAATTCTACAAAACTAGGTAAATTCGAAATGACATGAGTTCAAGTATGAAACATATGGTTACATTTATGTAACCTATTAATACTTTATCATTATTCCAAATAATGTTTTTATAAAAACCACACGATTTGATTATCATTGCATACTCAACAAGTTTGGAATTATATCTCAGAAACAAGTATATACTGTAACTGCAAGATTGTTACCACCTTACAGACCACTCCATGAAAAGCATAGCATCAATGAATTTAAAAGTCATTCACTACCCATTGCTTTTTTTCACTGAATGTATTCCATATGAAAAGCAGAATAACCCACCTCCACACTCCACAGCGAAAACTCCATATTAAAATAAACCTCGCCTTTGTTTAAGTCAAACCCTTAATATAAAACAGACTTTTAAAAGCTAACCCTAATAAGCATTTCAGTAATTTCAGTAGCAATTGTCAACCACTATGTCCACCTTAAGAAACATCAACCCTAATATACCCTATTTCCAACCCTATTCCCAACCCTGATTCACCGTGAAAATAGCTCACAGAAAGCATTCCAGCATGAGCTTAAAGCTATCAACACGCGCTTAGCGAAGGCGATGGATGTTCACAAGCACCGCATTGTGTGCGTGATCGACATCGGAGTGTGGCTGAATCGATGCCGTGAGGCAACGCAAATTAGCTGGCAGCGCCGGATTAGAGACTGAGCTGGTGTCAGGCGATGGATCCTGACTCAGCCAGAAAGAAAAAATTTGCTTTTCGGCATGTTTATTTATTGTAAGAGAGCATTCCCCCTTGGATTGCGTGCAGATAGCCGAAGTCCGCCGAGACACGCCGCTGGGTTCATTCGCATGCAAAGAATAGCGGGGCCAGGTTGCGATTTTGCTACGTCGGCGTCCAATTTTGCATGCCCAGGGTGTCAACGTCGACGCATCACGCAATCTGACGCCGATGCCGAACCCCTCCCCTGCAACTTTCCATTTGTTTCACTGCAGCGGTGGCGTCTACGCGAGATTTAGGATCTGTCTGGGTGCAGTCTGGATTGCGGCTGTGCGTGGGCTGGATCAGGGACTGCACGCGCTATTAATGCTTTGAAATTGTCAGTCTGCTATGGCTATATTTAGCCTTATCTGAAAAAGCAGCCAGTCCGTGGGCCCTGGTTTCCGAGTTTGACCTTCGTTGTCATGGCCCCGGTTGCCTCAGGCTCTGGGTGTTTGATGATCATTCTCCGCAGTTGTTGTTGTTGTTGTTGTTGCTGGTCATTGAAGGATGTATCTTCTCTATCTTCTGCTCTCGGGTTAGTTCTCGTTATCAGCTCGTCGGTATTACAGCAGTGGGCCCTTAGTGATGAATATGGTAACTGCGTGATGGAGGAGTTTGGGCGATGATGCGCGTGTAGTTCGTTCATTCAACCATCCCAGTGCGACATTGCGTGTGCATTTGTGGTTTCGAACGTGGAGACGACTCGATGCAAAATTTTGAGAGGAAGGTATCGAGGATGGGTGGTTGAAGGCGTGCTAGTCGGTGAGCCGCGTGTTTTGGAGAGATGGTAGTTGTAGTGAGAGGGATCGGGGGAGGGCCAATTTCTTGCTCTCTTCGCGGTTGGCTGCTTGATGGGACATGGCATGGGCTTTTAGCGGAGAGAGCAAGTTTGTCATCTCTGTGCGTATGTTTTGAGCAGTTTTGGTTCAATCTACTTGTTTCTTTTCATTGATCAAGAGTTGGCAAAGATTGTCCGGGAATCCGTGGATTGTGAATGAGATCTTTTTGAATCCTTGCTCCCCTGGAGGTTTGTGTATCATCTGGAAAGGAAGACTTAGGAAAGATGTTGATTCGGTTATGAGCACAGGGCTAATGCGTGGTCGGTACTGTTGGCAACCTACCTGCCTGGAAGGTCGTTTCATGAGACAACCCCACTGTTGCTGCTGTTGGCCAGCTGAGAGATATCACCAGCGTGACTTCGAGGTGGTGAATATCGATGTGAGGAGGATCAATACTGCCCAGTGCTGATTTATCATTTGACTTACCTCCCGCGTGTTCATTACACCATTCCCACTGCGAGAACAGTGATCCAGGCAGAGCTTGGATTGGTCGAGCCTATGGGAGATCACAATACTCTTCGGTCAGGTGCGCAATGGATGCGAATGTGATATTTTCTGCAGCCACTCATGCAGTTCAATCCAGATAATTTCACTTCACATCCAAGAGCGAGGTTGGGAGGCAGTTGAGAGAGACTTTTATGAAGATTTGTGGTCTAAACCTCGCAATTATATTAAAGCAATGTGTTGGAATCGTTGACCACTTTTCAACAAACCGACTGGCGTGCAGCTGAAGGTGTTAGTATACAGTCGTGGCTCAAGAATTTCCGCGCTCGTAGATCGTCGCAACTGATTAGACTCAGTTTAGGCGACAATAGCTTTTTAAGGAGCACCGATTTTCAAATATAGTCCGTTCGCTTACACTGCGTTGGAGATCAACGCAATACGTGATAATTATGAGTCTGGTCACCTTGAAGACAATTGCTTTTCGTGGTGCTGCACTTCTACTCTTGATCTTAGTTTGATTTTACTCAGGTATTTTCATGTTTCACCCAATGAAGGATTTGTATTGGAAATTGCAATTTGCTCGGACCTTTTGCAGCTGGTGCAATGATCGTATCCTGAACAGTATGAAAAGCTAGTCTATGATACATGTTCTCCTGTGGATCATCTCCAGAGCTTGTTGGGCAATAAGGTGCCGGAATCCGTTGTGCAATGGAGAGTCAATATTGAGTGTATCGAAACAGGAAGCGCGTTTTGAATAATTATTCGACGTTCTTTGGAGAATAGTGACTTCAAATGACGGACTTGGCAAAGAGCAGGTTTTTACAGCTACTGGCTGGTGTTTTTCTCTTGGCATTGGTATCGGGGCGGCCGTTACCAGGTGAGGAGACCAGAAGCTTGGCAGATGCTCCAATGGATAGGGATGCAACGGAGTCGCATTCGTCAGCCTTCAATCGCGCAGGTATCTACTTGTTGGGATTTGGTTCTGCGGTGTTGCTGACTCTGACGATCTCAGTGCTGGCAGTCTTGTACTTACGCCACAAGAGGAGGATGGCAACCGTGAGTCCGTGGAGGCAAGGCATGAGTGGCAAGTTCCAGAATGAGGCTGAAGTCACGGCCTTGTTGCTAGAGAGGGAGGCATTAGAGGTCGCATGCGAGGGCTTCAGCAACATTATCGGTTCTTCTTCCGACTGCGTCGTGTACAAAGGAACAATCCCTAACGGTACCGAGATTGCCGCGACCAGTATACAAACGGTAGCCACGAATTGGAGCTCTCAGAACGAGATGTCCTTTCGATACAAAGTGAAGGCTTTAGCGAGAATGAATCACCCTCACCTTGTCAATCTGACCGGGTACTGCACACAAGAGGACCCCTGGTCGCGCATCTTCGTCTTCGAATACGCCAGCAATGGAATTCTTTACGACCACCTACACAACAAGGACAACGAACATTTGAACTGGGCCGCGCGGATGCGCATCGTGCTTGGCGCTGCGTACGGACTCAAATACATGCACCATGAGCTTGTGCCGCCTGCGACTCACTTGAATTTCGGTGCGGACTCCGTGTTTTTGACCGACGATCATGCAGCGAAGCTTTCGAATTTCGGGCTGATGAGTGTGCCGATAATCAGCAATGGTTCACAGAAAGCCAGTTCGTTTACACTCAAGTCGATTAAGCATGTGAACGCAGAAAGCCCCGACCTACAAAGTCCTGGCTTCGACATCGACATCCACAGCTTCGGCGTGTTCTTGCTAGAGGTTATCACGGGCCGGCCACCTCAGAGCGAAGGCGCTGATTCTCTCGTCGAGTGGGCGGGCGAGTACCTAAGCGACCCTAAGATGATGTGGTACATGGTCGACCCGACACTGAAATACTACAACCACGATGAGCTAGTTGGGCTTTGCAAGATTGCCGCACAGTGTCTATCCACCGAGACACAACGACCATCCATGCTGCGAATCTGTGACATGCTCGGTGAACTGCTCAGGCTCACCCCAGCGCTGGTGGCGGCGAAGTCAACCGCCGCTTTGTGGGCTCAGCTTGAGCTTCAAGATATCGTCTCCTCAGAGTCGTAGTACTCACAATGATCTTTAGCATTGTCGTTTCTATTCCCATGTAGGTTGGGACATTCTTTTGCAGATCAGAATGCACAGAGTCTGCTCATTGTTACCGATGAGTCGAATTCTTTTTAAATACGAAAAACCAGTTTCGGAGTCAATAGGAAAACAGTAAAAAGGGGATAATTTCAGAGCACCGAATCCATTTCCTCATCTTGTGTGCTACCCTTGTCGGTTCCACGATGAAGTTCTTTTATATTGCATCGGTCATAACAGACTTGCAGCAGCTGCTGCGACCAGTCTGAGCATCTGATTTATGGGTCATCAGCGGTCGTCGACCCTTCAGCCATTTGTCTGCCAACGTATCGAAGTCTTCTTGAGTTCGAAGATGTAGTTGATTTAGTCTTTGAATTGAAGTAGTTCTTGACCAATCCATCAGTGAACCATGTTTTTAATTCTTTGATGTGATTTTCCAGATCGTTTCTGTTGTTTGTAATCAACAAGCTTCGTCGATAAGTTTCAGTTTCTAGGTTCTATACTACATTCTTTCGATAGGATAAGATTTTAGTATTGGATTTTGTTTATTTGTTATTATTTGAAGTGAGATAATTCAAGAACGTATCTAATGTATAATTTTGGAATTATATGTTAAGTCGTTTACCTGTAGAAAATTCATTAAAAAAATTGTTATGTCGTATGTTGGATTTAAAACAAATTGCTATATTTTGAAAGAACTTTCAATTTTATTGCACTTATTATAGTTTAAAAAAATAATGTCCATGTATTTATTTGTTTATTTTTATCACGTCTAGTCGCATTTTATATATTATTTTAATAATTATTATAGTTCATTATAGTTCGTATTAAGGAAAATAACAAATAAGACTTTTTATAATTTTAAGCTACACAACGAAATGTGGATACAAAAATAAACTTGATGTATAATTTTTTTCAAATTTAGTAAAATCACACAATTTGGCCTCAGATAAAAATTGATTAGTTGTTGGTTATCTTATTGTATTATTTATTCACTGTGTACCACATTTATAGTAATGTGAATATTATGTTATATGTGTTATTTAAAATTTTTTATTCAAGTATCAAGATTTATTAAGAAGTAGCTTTATTAACTTGATCTCCAAGCTTGTAGATTTAGTGCTTATACATCTCAAATTTAGTAAAACTAACAAATACTTTAAGAAATAATAATGTACCTTGTCACTCAATCTATTGATAATTAGAAGGGTTTATTTTGACTTTTAATTTGATTAGTGTAAGTTATAACAAATTATAGCTCTAAAATAATATATAGTTTCAAAATAAATCATTAATATATTTATTCCAAATCAAAATAAATGTGACATATTAAATTATGTAGTTAATTTTTACTTAAGATACTTTTGGTATTATTAGAATAAAAATCTAAAATAAATAAGTGGATTAGACATAGACTAAATTTCATTAGATAGAAGGTAATAATACAATCTGACATAGGCATAAAAATCAATATAAAATGAAAGTGAAGGAGATGCAAAAATCAATGAACAAAAAAGTCATGGAAATATAAAAGTCAATGAATGTCAATGAAAGTCCAAGAAAACTAGTGGATCATAAATATGTAATAATTATTTATATTTAGAGGCTTTGAAGGTTATTATAAACTTAGTATATAACTTATTTATATATTATTAGTATTATTTTTATAATTTAAATTAATATTTTAAAATTTTATTTAAGAATATTTATATTTTTACATTATCCACATAAATAAGAATGCTAAAGCATATATTGATTATTATTTCTTTAAAATTTTAAAAAATTACAAAATTACAAAAAATATTTGAATAAAATTTGCTTTGTTGCTACATATTTTATGGCATTTTAGTTTTTTGAATAATAACATAGTTATACAATATTATCATTTATTATAATAATTTTGAACTTTAGCAAAGCATCTCTTATTTTAGTTTTGTAGGAGATGTTTTTGTAGACAAATGTTACCTATTCAAGAATTTAGACAAAACCAATCTTTTATTCTAATATGCCTTTCTACTGTTATATTTTGATTATTTTTTTCTTTGTCTATATTCTTTCACATTGTTACCTCTAGCTATACTATACTATGCTTTTTAGTTTTGTTGCAGTTAGTTAGTTTGCTGGTTTTTTTTTTGTTTTTTGTTTTTTTTTCCCCTATATAATTGTACTTTAATTTAACTGTTAGATTATATTGTGTGCTTTTTAAAATTTTTAAATACTTTGTGCTACATTTGTAGTTGAGTGAATTTTGCACTATACCAGCTCTCTAAATGTGATCAATATTCAAATTCATTAAAGAATAGTTTTATTAGCTTATAGAGTTTTTAATGTATAAAATATTTTAAATATTTTAATTTTAATTTTAAAATATATTATTGATAAAATTTATATTTTATTATATTATAAAGTATATCTAAAGCTATTGGTAGTATACATTTGTTTAACATACATTATTTATGATAGAATTTTAAAAAATAAACATAAAAATTTGTATAGATTTGCATACTAAGTAGAAGCTTGTAAAAACAATAATTGTGTTTACATGAAAGGTGATTATAAATGGTTTAAATCATTAATAGTGCAACTTTATCAATGGTTAATTTGTTTGTGTATCTTTTTAAAAGGCGTATAATTTATTTTAAACTTTAAATTTTGATTGAAGTCTTTGATAATATCTTGCAAAACCTTTCTACTAATTTTATTTTTTTTGAAGACAGAATATAAGCTTTTTTTACACTACAATATTTAATTTAATAAAATCCTTTGTAATAATATTTGTTTATTATAGTTGATTTAAAAAAGATCTAAAGGAGGTGGTGATTATAAATAAAAAATAATTATATATATATATATTAATATTTTAGAAGTCTATAAAAACAGCAAATATTATCAAGAAACAATTTGATTTTTTAAAAAATTATTTTGAAATATATATATATATATATATATATATAAATAAAATAGTCATATTACAGAAGATAAAATGAACCATTTTGGTGACATAGTCTCCAATTACGAGAATTGAGAATTTACCGTTAGAACTTAAAAGATCTATCTTAAAATCTATAGAGAATAATGACTTTAGTTCTTTAGGAATAGGAAGTGATTGAATCAAAATATATAGCTGATCCCTTAGAATCTTAGCTCTTGCACTAGTATCACAAGACTCAAGAAATTTCTTCACAAACTTCAATAGTGGTAGCCACCAAATGATGATATTTTTCTTTCTTTGTTAGTTATACATGAATATGTTATCTTTTGACAATTTTATTTTGATCATACCTTTGACATTACATGTTGAGTCTTGTAAGAAAATAATTTGATATTATTGCTTTTTTATAGTTATATAAATAAAAGTATATTAAATTTTTATATATTTGGTATAATTATAAAATATAAATATAAAAAATATTTTAAAAATTAAAATATAATATAATCTTAATTATTATTAATAATGAGAATAAAATATTTTATAAAAATACAATCTATTTAGATAGTTATTTTCAGTTACATTCTTTTATAATTTATTTGTATTTTTATAAATTTGTATATTTGTAAAATAAAATATTGTATAAAAAATGGCTTATTAGCTGTTTTTGATATTCTAATATGTTGTACAACTAAAAAAATTGAGTCCAAGACTAATAACAAAATTTCAATCATAGTTATTTTCTGTATAAATATTATAAAATCTAACATCTTATAATTTTAAAGAAGTTCAATAGAAGTATAGTATAAAACATATTGTATCTTTTATATTTTAAAGAATGTAATTAATGACCATCTAATATTGTGAACCAAAATTTTATATGTATTTAAAAATAACTTCTATTAAATCAAAAATATAATTTTTTGTGACTATTATTATATACACTAGATTTCCAACTATACTTAGATAAAAAAAGCTTTGAGTGATTTAAATCAAAATAAAAATTTTTATATTGATATTTCAAATATAAAAATATAAAAATATAAAATAAATCCAAAATTATTGCTAATAGTTGACAATCTTCTATTCCAAATGTATCAAAAAATAATTTTAATTTTTTTTCTATCCTAGATAAATTATCCTATATAAATTATCTCATTATCTCATTATTTATTATTTTAATTTTATGTGTTTTTTGAATCTAAAATAATTCAAATAACTTAGTTGTAATAAAATTGTTTTTACTTTTTTAGTTCAAATATATCTTTTTAAGTAACATTTTTTAATATAATCTTTTTGTTATTTTAATCTTTAACCAACTTAAATATGTAAAGTATTATAATAATATTTATTAATTTTCTTTTGTTACTTTAGATTAAATAAATATAATAATTAAAATTTTAAAAAATTAAAAATGATATATTATATATTATTAATTGGTTTTTATTTTTAAAATATTAATTATAACTTACCAATTTTAATTATAAAAATATTGCATCAAATAAATATAAAAATTTCTAAGCTACTATATTAATAATAATTTTTTTACCTATATTATAATATCTACTTATCAAAGTTTAATATTCTAAAGAAAATAAGTTAAATCAAGATTCTAGTGATTACACCAAATATTTTCATTGGATTAAGCAGTCTTTATACTTAAGAATAAAGATAAGAGATCACAACTTTTATATCTTTTGAAAAGTTGAAATTAAGAAGCCTCACTTAGTTGGTTGTATACTTGGAAAAATTGATCTAAAAGCCCTATGAGAAAAAGATTATGTAGAGTCCATTTTTATATATATAGCATGAACAATGTTATGTACCTCATGAGATGTTTTATAAAAATGTAAGAAATTGTCACAAATTTTATTAGAAAATAACCATTAAAGTTTTATAAAATCAATCTTGTAATGCTTATCATAATTTTTAGAATTATGATATAATTTTGACATATTTAGAGTTAATAAAGAATAAAATAATATAAATAAATTTGTCCATTTTTTTATACTATCTTAAAAAACCAAGTTTTTTTTTTTTTTTTTTTTTTTTTTTTTAAATATTTTTTAAAATAAATTGTACTAAGCATGAAACCTTTGTAAATCATTTGTACCATGGCCTTTCAAAGTAGACTTTTAGGTATAAAAACATCTTTACTAATATTGATTACTAACAGATCTAATCATAGATAGTATATTCTCTATGTAACTATTTGAGTTATTATACTATTATTTCAAAAAGTAAAAAAACCATTAAAATTTCATATCCTCTAATATAAAACTTAAATAAGAAATCTATACTATTTTTTAAAAAAAGTGCTATAATATAACTAATTTTATTAATTTAAAATTTTTTATAAATCATATTGTGTGGTTTATATTAGTGCCAAAGCACCACATGTCAAAGAAAGCAAAGGACAATGATAAAATAAGGGAATTGCTAGGTGGACACCTTCTTTTCACTATGCAGACACTTGTGTGCCATGCACCCCTTTATACAAACAATAAAACTCTTCTTAACACTAAAAATTTTTAGTATAAATTTACAAGTTAAAGATTTATATACAATGGCTTATGGCATTTTTTTATACTAAATCTAAAAAAATTTCATAATAAATTTAATGTAATTTTTTTATTCACTTTAAAAAGCTTATTAATCTCATTTAGGATATCTTTTGCTATTAATTTATCCTAAAATTTTTTAGTATAAATAAGAGTTTTATTGTATGTATGTGGGGATGCATGATAAGGGGGTGTCCATGCAAAAGGAGGTGTCCATGCAATAAATAAAAGAGAGATGTCCATGCAATAAATAAAAGAGAGGTGTCCATGCAATAAATAAAAGAGGGGTGTCCACATATTAAAAAGGGTGTCTACCTAGTGATGTGTACAAGAGGCAACATCTTTTCAACAAGAGGCTCATCCATCGACGGATGAGAAAAGCTCAATCATCCACGCCGGGGGCATCAGTCTTGTGATCCGTCGGGGGAGCCCCTTGTGCGGCAGCGTCTGTCGGCGGCTGCGTCGCACAAGCTCTGAGAAATGTGTGTAGCCCATTCCGTTGATCGTCGAGAATGCCGAGGGAAATACAACTGTGATTCCTACGTATTCATCTTTATGTTGTTTCAGATTCTATAAAATGTCTGATTTTGGTGTTTTCCGGTGTGGTACTGAACCTCATCTTGCTGTGGTTGCCAGTGGTGCTCTCTAAGTGCATGTTTGTAAGTTTGGAGTTGCTACAGGCTTTGTTTGCAATATCTGGTTTGGCGCGGCCTATTGTAGAAACGGTCTAGGTTAGAACCGTTGCAATAATCGGTGACTCGTTGTTATGCAGTGGATTGCAGCAAAGGACAGAAGCTGCACCCACGGTAGAATATTTTTTTCCATTGTATGGAATGATGGTTAAAGTTTCAAGTGTGCAACATTTTGGAAAATTCTCGGTGGAGGGTGATGCATCGGTAGTCGATTGGTAATTGTACTCATAATGATTTTTGAGTCTCAGAGGAACGTTTGGACGGGCACTCTGGTCGGCGGGAAATGAGAGGTGGCATTCCTAGGCATCGACGCTGCTGCAAAAGATGATTCCTTCGTCGAGGATTTCAGAGAGCTTTGTATGCTCCTCTCAGGTGGAGAGATCACGTTGCAGAAGTCAAAGGCCGAACCCTCTCCCAGAGCTTGTGATGGAGACGATCCCAGTGGAAGTGAAAATCTTCCTCAGCAGAGGACACAGTGTTGACAAACCATCCCTCGCTGTCATTGCAGGCAAGCGTCTCTCTCAGTGGTTAGGTCGGTTTGTTTGGATGCAAACATGTGACAAAAGACCTCAAAGCTTCAGTGACACTCGTGAGGTCGTAATTTGCTGGCATTTATGTCAGAAACATCTTATCTGATCACCTTGAATTGGGAAATGAGTTCATCAACCATCCGGTCACCACGCGACTTGTCAGCAATGATGTGGATCCTGGTAAATGATGGAACCTATCTCTTGGAATTAGATTCTAGTTTGTAGCAATTACATCGATTCGTTTCTTCCCTTGGTGTGTAGAACGAGATTTGCAGCAATTTGTGACTCCCTTCCCGGTTCAACAATTTTCTGAGAATCTGTTGTCAATTTTCGCAGCAACTGGCTCTGGAAAATTAAGTAAGAAGGCGATCTCTGAGCATTGGTTGCAACCAAGGACCCTTTTGATACCGACGTCGTTTGAATGTAACCTGGACGTTTCCGTATAGGAGAACTTTGGTACCCCGGGAGCGATCCTCGTACACAACGGGAGTACAAACCTTGTGCTCCAGCGCTTTTCGGTCACCACGAAGTTTAAGATAACAAAAGCGCAGTTTACAATTCCCGACAAGACTTTCATCAGTTTCTTTTGCAATTCATGGGCCTGTCATTCCAAGGAGGCTACAGATGATCGGATTTTATTTGCCAACCACGTGAACTAACCATTATCTATCTCATCATAGACGGAAGCTTATTCACCAAGTTAATGAACTCCAGGTTTTAACACCATCTCGCCCTTCTTTGTTTTAATCGTAGGTGTATACACCCACAAACATTTCCGCCGGCTTGAAGAAGTGAAGGGAGAACGAGTTGAAGGAGTTGCAGGAACTGGAAAGGGGGAGAGGTAAGAATGAGACGGAGTCTACGACCACGATGTGCCAATTAAGGAAGAGTCCTCGGTGGATGAGCTTATTAGCAACCAGAAGCAGCTGCTCTAGCTCATTTGTCAATTTGCATTCGCCTCTGGTGATAACAAGGATGTCATTAATTACCTCGTGCCAAGAGTCATCTCTGGTACCCAACCATCGCTGATACAGCATAAGGCAGTCTACAATCTCGTTGGAATGGATTGGCAACTGTGAGCGGTATCTCTTTTCTCCCGAACGTTTCATGAAATTGCGTCTGATATCTATGGTGATGCTTTGTGGTAAGGATGCTTCGACTGAGAACATTGAGATCGATCGGCAGGTGTTGGCCAGCATGAATCCCTTGATCATCGAGATTCTCAAGAATTTTTCTCTCAACAGACCTACATCCGTTACTACCGAAATTGTAGAGCTTCAACTTGAAGCCTCACCATCCGGGAGGTGAGATTTGAGGCTTCGAATCACTGTGCATGATACTCGGTGACATTTGTGTTACTAAAATCAATTGGTTATGCCCAAGCAAATCCTGCTGTGAAGTGCTCACCGTTTGTGGCAATGTTGCTATATCCAGGCCTTGAGGCTGAGTTTTGTCGACTACGCCCTTCCAATGACTTATTCAAGAGGTACGCGCTTCTTCTGGCTTCGCCTACCATAAAATCTTAGTATTTCAAGTACGCAATTCGATCGTGGACATGTTTCTAACTACTGCAGTGGCAATTGTAAGTGAGCAGGGGTAGGGCGCTGTTTGACTCACGCGCTCCGCACGGGTTGAAGCTGGTGATCGATTTGCACCCACATGCCGAGGATAGGATTGAGCTCTGGACATCAATCCGAGCACGGGTCAAGGCCCACATAGACCTCTTTTACACCGACAACAAGGCGTTTCAAGCCGACGACGACCTTCAAAACTGGTGGACTGAACTGCGAACCAAGGGCCACGCGGAAGTGAAAAACGTTGGATCTCAGCCGGTTCGAAGGACAACCTGGTGCAAATCATCATGACTATAGTCTGAGTTGCCTCATGTCATCACGCTGTAGTGAACTTTGGTGAGTATCTGTACACAGGGTTCATGCCCAACTATCCCTCTATGACTCACAAGCCATCCTAGTATTTAGCTGGGAGTGGGGGACCATGCAAAAGGACCCAGAGAAGTATCTGCTGTCCTTGCTCGCTGACGCCGTCATGACCAAACTGAACATGACCACCATTGAGATTCTCTCCATGCATGCTTCCAACGAGGAGTACTTGGGAGAGCGCGGTGAGAACTGGACCGACGATGAACGAATTCGGGCCGCGTTCAAGCAATTCAGTGTCAGAGT
Organism: Physcomitrellopsis africana; assembly: GCA_036785485.1. Lineage (NCBI taxonomy): Eukaryota > Viridiplantae > Streptophyta > Bryopsida > Funariales > Funariaceae > Physcomitrellopsis > Physcomitrellopsis africana. The sequence goes on along the minus strand of JAWRVF010000038.1, from coordinate 808,055 downwards.
CGACGTGATCAACCTCCTCATTATGCAAAGGAACTGTGACCCCAAGAATAAAAACCGGCATGGCCCCTGTCACTTTCCTTGAGAACTCCTGTTGTCGAAGTCTGATTCCGTATTCACAAACAAGGGAATTCCCAATGGCATCTCTATCTAGCTGCCTTCATGTTCATGTTTGTGAATGCGTGGATTAAGCATTCATTCGATCGAAGTGAAGATTACTTATCCTGATCAGCTAAGATACTTACATGTATAAACAACAAATAATGAAATCAATATCTTTCATAATTTTGCACCTCTACAAGTAAAAGTCCTCGCCAATGAACTTGTCAATTAATCAATTTTTTATATGTTTTCTCCGCTCACTTGAAGCCATTCTACACTCAAATGGCCATCATCCATTATGCAAAAAACCTAAGATAAAGGATACGACTAGATGCTCGCAAGCTTCGACGGGCTGTTCTTGCCACCGATTACAGAATCATCATGCACGGCGTTTTGATGAAGAGATTCGCGACAAAAGGTTCCGCAAATTCCAGGATTATGCGAAGGATACCATGTTGCAGTCAGTTCTACATCGACATACAAACAGACGATCGACGATCGCCGACGACAGCCGCAGACAATCCCCCCGCAAACTAACCGATCGATTCGTTGGTGAAACGGAGGCGCAACAGATCTATTCATCTTTCCGGAAGTGGGTTTCAACGCCAGCAAATTCACTTCGATGCAGGCTCAATAATACATGCGTTGCATCCGCACTGGTATCGGCGGCCGGTTGTCCATCCAGTACGAGACTCCGTGGCTCCATGGATTGCTACCATGGTGATATGCAGGACCGCCCGGGTGATGCATGGGAGGAGGTCCAAAATTAGGAGGGCTCCGCTCGTGGAAGTAGGATCTGCGGCGTGGAGGACTGGTGGAGCGTCGTGAATGGGGTGGACTGGAGAGATTGGAAGGCACATAATCAGGGTAGAAGGAATCATCGCCATAGAAGACGGGCGGAGGTGGTGGTGGTGGAGGAGTGCGAGGCCTCACATTCGGCGGGTAGGAAGACTCGTCTTCGTAATACATCGGACCAGCAGGAGGGCGTGAATTGGGTCGGAATTGAGAATGAAGAGGTGGACCGTAAGGGCCGTAAGAGTCCCTTGTGAAGACGTGAGAACGAGGAGGAGGTCTGATATGTTCTTCGAAAATAGGAATAGGCCGGTGGTACGCGTACGAAGGTGGAGGTGAAGAACTAAAGCTTTCAGGAGTGGGAGGAATCTCAAGAGGGTTGCTATAAGAAATGAGCTTCGATTTGGGCTTCACTTTCTTTACCTTCTTCAGGAGACGGTCTGGGTCAGCGATCCCGGTTACCTTCACAATCTGGTTGGCACGGTCACACGCGATGTCGCTTACCCCTGCAACAAGTACAATCCACCAGACTATTCAATGAAGATCCAGCGCAATTAATCTTATTTTTCCGTTTACCATCTTTCTTGTGTTACATGATTTGACGAAATGAAGTCGAACAGAATTGACTGGAAAATATGACAAGTGAATTTCATTGCCATTTTTCATTAAAATCTCTGTAGGAGAAGCTCACCTTTAATCTGGAGTGCAGCCACGACTTCATGGACATCATGCTCATCTTTCATGGGCACCCTTAGGTGTACAGTCTGCGATTTGATGAAAAGGTTTTGTTGATTAGAAATGCATTCGTGCATCAAGCCACTTTGCTAGATCCACCAAAGCCTGTAAAAATGTATTGGAGTGATCTTTTACATCGATTGCAATGTTCAGAACGTTGCTTCTCACAATTACAATTCGACACTGTCCATCACAACCGGGTGTTTTCACTCTATATCACTCGTAAAAATAATAGAACGCGAATCAGTGTTGTGGATGACTAATTACGTTGTAAGTAGAACAAGACAGGCGCGCGGGTGTTGTGAAAGAGATTTTCAAGGTGACTAACCGGGAGCAAATGAGGTGGCTGATGTGCTGAGAATGGAGAAGTATCATCTTCACTGCCATCGGAGGAAGTATTGTGAGCTTCATGTCTGCTCCCATGGTTGCTGTCCTCACAGTTGTCATGTCCAAACAAACGCACAAACCCAGGCGTTTTAATCTCCAAGATTTCTTCCTCTTCGACAGGCTTCGAAGGTTCGTTGCACTTTGAGGGGTTTGGAGCACAGCTCACCATCTCTCTCCCCAAACTCTCTGGTGGCTGGGATGCATTGGCACTAACCTCATGCTTTGATTCCAACATTTTTTCCTCTTTGGCTACGTTGTGCACAGTTTGGACGCCATTAGGTTTGTGCTCATCGTCAAGCTCTTCTGGATCACCAAATGAGAAATGGGTCGAATCTGCCATGCGATTCGGGATGAAGCATGATAGGCTTTTCTTCGAAACTAGCTGAACAGGGGAGAGAACTAGTTAGAGCCGCGAGCTACCAAAAATTCTTAAACCATTCACACGAGCATCGATCAACCTAAATTTCGTACACTCTGTTCAAGCAGCGGGCAATTCTGCTCGTGGTGGAAATTGAAGAATTAAGGTGAGGAATTCGAGAACATCGCGCACCTTCAGTTTTTTCAGCGTTGACATCTAACACCTTACTTCCAAAAGTTTGGATCGAGACGAAGAGGATGGGCAAGGCAAACCAATTACCCTTGCTCCGAAAGCAACCGGGTCCTCTGGCACTGAGAGAGGTACTCAAAGTGTTGGGTACAGACTGCAAACTTACAAGAGCAGCGGGACGAAACCTAATCGACCGCAATCGCTTAAAATCGATTAAAAAAAAAAAAAAAAAAAAAAAAAAAACAGACCTTGTTCTGCAATCATGCCCAATCGAAAACACCAGCTACAAATTGATGACATCAGTAACACCGAGCTAACGATATGGACGGCAAAAAGAGAAACACCAAAATCCCAAACTCGTCGCCGTTTTACAAGTCTCCAAAAGCATTACTATCTCGAGTACGAATTCCTGAAACAGCTGACAAGCAGACACTCAACCAGACACCCATCTCCAGAAAAGAAGACTCATTCCAAGTAACACTGCTGGCTATGACCCGAGTCGCATTACTTCCATAGTCCAATCACGAGTGGGACCGACCCCGCGTGGCCTGAACATCTACCACCTTGATTTTGACGTACACAAAACCAGCCAGCTATTATTAGGTTGAATTAACACAAGAGCCCCACCCCCCCCCCCCCCCCCATATGCAAAAATCTGTGAAGGGCGTGCCCCAACTTAGTGAAACCTCCTCCGACAGCTTAACCAAGAGACTACCAACATGAAACCACTGTAATTCATGCATTCAATAGAAACAAGCGGGAATTGGTACGAAGTGACCAATCTAACCACATCAAACTCATGATTCCCTCAGACCGTGTAACCTGTCCATGTGTAATCTGCGAGAATCATGGAGAGCATCCGGTGGGACCATGAAAGGCTGCAAAGGGGGACGAAGAAGAGACCCACAAAATTCTGACGCGTTGGCAATCCAGCTTTGCAGGAAGGTGTTTGAAAAGTATCTTCGAACATCTGTCGGCGAGTAATGTCGTCATTTCGGTGAGTAATGTAGTGGGACCGAAATGAACCCGCAAGAATGGAGGGTCAAAGTCGAATCTGTGAAACGCAAAACCGCCTCGCCGCATGCAATGCGTCCAGGAACTTCTGATGACTTGCATCCCATGTTTCGATCGGCTTCGAAACTTCCATCTGCTTCTTCACGAATTGTTCACATCGTCTGCAAGCAGATCTGCACGCCGTAAATTTCTTCGCAATTTGTTTTAGCTTTACGAATGCGGATAAAAGGTTAATGAGGTTGGCTGTGTGGCAGAACTTCAGTGGGAAGCGATGGAATAGCATGAGGTCTATGTCTCAATCCAGTGCATTAGAGCGTGGAAACTATTGCGATAGTTTGTGAGAGTAGAAGAATGGATTGGACAATAGAGTTTATAGAATTGTGTAAAAGAGGTGCTTTGATAAAGAGATGGAGGATAATTGTTAAAAGATTTAGTTAATAAAGAGAGTTGGGCAAGTAACAAATTACTGTATACTACAAAAACTATAGATGATGGAAGTTTAATGTTCAATTTATTTGGCTAGCTCTTAGTAGCAAATGTTTATTGAGAACTAGCAAGGCTTCACAATACAATAACAACTATATTGATATTTTGATGGTTTATTTTTTTACTAAGCTTCTTTTTTCTTCTTCTTTTTAATCAAACATACAGTACAAATTGTAACTGAAGATTATATTAATGGAATTGATACACAAGCATGCAAAAGATTGACAAAAATAAATAAAGTGATAATATTAGACTAATGAGGCATGATATGGAAATATATTGTTTGTTGATTTTTTTATAATATAAAATAACACTATATTTATTATTATTATTATTTCTAGTAAACCATGGCTATAAAATATATTTTTAATTAATAATAAGCAACATCACATTCTCTTTGATCATATGATTCTACAAATAGGATAATTAAGACATGAGTGATAGTAGCATTAGCTTATAACATGTGTATGCAATTACAAATACTAAATAAGTTAAATATTAGTTGTATCAATATTGGTTTCTGGTTCACTTTTTGTATATATCTACATGTATGTATGTATATATATATATATATATATATATATATAATTTTTTACAATATTATATATCAATATGCACATTACCAACATTAAATAATTTTATTTCATTTTGCACACAAAATTATATAAAATTTGTTGTAATCTTCTCTACAATACATTGTAATTAAATTTTATTTTTTATTTTTTATTTTTTTAATATATGATTGACTTAATTAATATTTTATACAAAAATAAAATATGTCAATTAATTATAATATTTAATTACATTATTTAATCTTATTCAAGAAGTTATAACATACAATACATAGTGTTGATGGTGTATAAATGTTGCATTATGTTGCAAAGGTTGAGAATTTATATTTTTAATTTTAGATTCATGAGTTGCATTTGTGCATAAACAATTAAGTACCAATATTACAAAAGAGAGCTTTATTTGTGATCTAAATGCTTAATATCAATAGAATTTCTCACAACATTGTTCCTAATTCATCTTAAAATATAATAGAATAGATATATTAATTTCAAGTAGATTCAATTGTCTTAATATAATAGCAAATACAACTATTGTTGTGGCACCACCAATATTTTATTAATTAAGACCTCTTCAATATACCATATAAATAAAAATTCATGTAAGAATATTATATATCAATAATAAATATGATTATTGCAAAAGAAAGATTCAAAATATTTTCTTTTAATGGTTAACAATGTAATATGATTAAACATTGCAAAAATTTTGGTAAAAGAAATAAATAAATAAATTATTAATTATAAACAATAAAATTTATTTCTTCATGTAAGAAACCTCATAACACATATTCTTTAATTATGCAAGTAAGATATTTAAATTTCTTACCATGAAATCATGTAAATTGACATTTGAAATTAATTCTAACTTTTATAATAAATTTCTTTAATATTTATTTATAAATAAAATGTGAAGTCTATCTTTCAAATATAAAATATAATAAAGTATTTTAAACAACCATTTAAGGACACTGTTGAATATTCATAGGATACAGAATCAAAATAAGATTTTAATCACAAAAAGAATAGACAATTGCAACAAATAAAATAAAATAATGCTTATTAACCTTAACTATTGATTATTTTCATATTAGATAAGTTATCTATCAATCCAACTTTTGTACATGTGGTGTCATTTTAGAATTTTCTGAAATAAATTAGATTATTTTCCTTCGATACATATGATTAAACACAACTACTATGTCAAAAAACAAATTGATTAAAGAAAGCACAAATTAACTACAAATTTTCATGTGAACATGTTGGTACTCTAACCAAATCAAGAAACGAAGTGTCTCAATAATAAAATATTTCTCATGTTTCAAGAAAACTTCCCACTACTTATTCAACTGAGGCCTTGACATTCTCAACTTTTTAAAACTAAAACAAATGTTAGTTATCATGATAATAGTTGGAAACAAACATATCTGCTTGAAAAAACCACAACAACCATGATAGACTAGATATAAATAAGAATATCAAAAAGTACACTTTGAAAAATGACAATACACAAAAAAATCCTGATTCCCCTATTAAACCTTCATGTGCCCAAAAGGAACACCTGAAATGCTTCCTGAAAATAATATAAATACCAACAAACTCACCACAAGTATACACTTATCTCTCAAACAATGCCTTAGACAGCTGGACAAACTACACTTAACACAAACAACCCACACCTTCGTGACAAGTAACACATCCACAAACAACAAATATTACGAGAAAAGCAAAACGCAACTAAGACTTCACTACACATAAACACACATTTCCGGGTAAAGAGGTCCAATTCTCTAAAAACCGAAAAAACGACACCAAAAAAAACACTCCAAATATCACCAAGACCCTACAAGAACGAAGCATGACCCGCAAAAAACCAAACAGAACAAATAACAAATCAACATAACAAATATCCCTGCCTAAAACGAGAACTATACAAAACATCGAACTGAAGACAAAGCCACAACACTGAACAACAAAAAATGCTAAGGAAGTTAAAAAAGACTTCAAAACCACAGCCATGAAGAAATAAGACAACAAAAGAGCGCTAAAAACTAAATCCACCAGGAATACGGTAAAGACAGCAACAATTTGAACAAAATTCGAATTCCCAAAAACTACCCTTAACGAATCACTTGATACAATCCCATTCTCCAAAAAAGCTCCTTTACAAAACTGAGGCAAGAGATAAAATCACGCCCCTAAACGTCACTTGCTATAAGATACCCTAAGCTGAGCAACATCCCTTCTTCAGGTCTGGAGCGTTGCTGTCTAGTGGAACAATATTGGTTCCCTGTCCGGGGCCTTCAGTCGTGCTCTCCTCTGAAGCCAGAGCTTTCTTGCTCACGATGCGATATATCTCTGTCAAAATCCTCTGGAATGCCTTCTCCACGTTCGTCGACTCCAACGCTGACGTTTCTATGAAAGAAAGCCCTTCCTTCTCCGAAAACGCCTGCGCATCGTCCGTTGACACGCCTCTCAGATGCTTCAGATCCGACTTGTTCCCCACCAGCATGATCACAATGTTCGAGTCCGCGTGGTCTCTCAGCTCCTTCAGCCACCTCTCTACGTTCTCGTACGTTACGTGCTTCGTGATGTCGTACACCAGCAAAGCTCCCACGGCTCCCCGGTAGTACGCACTTGTGATGGCTCGGTACCTCTCTTGCCCGGCTGTGTCCCAAATCTGAGCTTTGATCGTCTTTCCATCGACCTGCCATGATCCAACAACCCACAACACATCAGACCCTTCCCACGTCCACCCGACCGTGCGTCATCCAATCCCCGACCAAATGGAACACTCGCACAGCTGGCTGCACAACGACCTATGTACATGTCAGAACGTGTCCGGAACTCGCAATTCTTTCGGACCTCATCCCCGTACCGCACGCCCCAATCCACAACACCACCACTCCAAAACTCCCCCGCATGCTCAAAAACCCTCCACCCGTACTCCTCCAACTGTACCTCACGCCATTCACTCCGCCGGACACACAATCTCCGGTGGCATCGCATGCCGGTCCTCGCTACCATGCGATGCATACCCTTACATATCCTCCAAGCATCTCAAGCGGATGCGACCCTGGACATGAGCATCCTCGCAAATGCTCAACTCGTGCGAACAAACGCCTCCTCACAGCTTGCCAGCCCACCCCTTTCCGGGCGCTCTTGTCATACAACTCCCGACCACAACGGAAGAATACTAGTCATCCGCTGGAGACTCACCACAACGCCCAATAAACTCCCCTCTCCCGATTCATCCTCAGCTCAACCACTGCCCGCAACTCCCCGAAATGACCCCGCAACCCGAACCGCCACTCATTCACTCATATTACGCAACGACCCTCCCAGCCATCCCCACCGATGTCGCAATTCACCCGCACAACCTAGACCAACAACCACCACCGTCCCTCCCGTCCCGCCGGCATTCTCCCAGATCTGCCAGATCACGACGACCACCGTCCTCGATTGCTGGACTGCTCAAAGAAACCGCTCAATCCAAGAATCAACCCCTCACACACTCGCTTCGCTCCACTCCACTCCACTCTCAGTGGATCGAACCCGATCCTCTCAGATGCACCACGCATTGCGCTCTACCGTAACCTCGCCGGACCCTCGCTTCTAATAACCCCCTACAGCTCCCACTGCAGCCACACCAAACCCCGCCCTCACGGCATTGCATGCCAGCATGGGCTGGATGATACCTGGATAGATCGAGTGGCAAACTCCACGCCAATGGTCGACTTCGACTCCAGGCAGAACTCGTTCCGCGTAAATCTGGAAAGCAGATTGGACTTCCCCACACCGGAATCCCCTATCAGCACCACCTTGAACAGATAGTCGTACTCGTCGTCAGCCTTGTGCGCCATCTTCCCGCCTCGCCTGTGGCTTACTTCGTCGCTTGCAGAGGACGCTTTCCCACCCGGAAGAACCTACCACAACACTGCCAAGAACAACCACGTGCCCTCCCAAGAATCAACCACCACAAATTCCACATAATCACCCGCTGCTCCACATATCCTCGCAAAAATGGAACGCGCAACCCCTACCCGCAGCTCGCACTCGCACTCCACCAAGGGGGGAGGGGGACAACAACAACAACCAAATAAAGAACAACATGAAAGCGGAACAAACACCGGCGCCCGGCAGCGTCACGCACGCCATCCACACACCCATGCACAGAGCTCGCTGCGGCGACACAAGGCGGATGAAACACTCACTTTACACGAAGCCGCGGCGAACAGAGGAGCGGCGCGAATCTCGATCCGCACAGGAATGTCGCGCGGCAGCAAGCAAGAAGGTGAGCAACCAGGCACCACTTAACCCTAGCACCGCGACACTAAGCTGACGAGCCACGAGAACGAACGACGACAGAGGGGGGGAGGAGGGAGATCGACGCAGTCAGAGGGTGCTAAGCTGCTGCTGCTGCTAGACAACTCGCACAGATCGCCTAGTTCCCTTTCCTTCTTTCCCGTCACGAAGTTCGCGGATCTGCACAATGAAGCCCCGGAGCGAGGGACCTGCTTTGACAGAATGAACAGAGCGGAGCAGAGCTCGTGTTTTTTCCAGCGGGAGTCGGAGGGCGGGGCGGGGCGGGGCGGGGCGGTGGGTTCTCCGAAGCCGGAGACCGGTTCCAAGCCGATGCATGAGACGGTTCTACCGCGGATCAGTCGTCCTCTCCATCTGGTGGGTTTCGGTGCTGTCGAGTATTAGTTCGTCAGGCAGGCCCTGGACGACCTCTTCATTCTGGCGCACTGCCTGCTTTGAACACCGCCTGCTGCCTACTGTACTCCTCCTCTTCTCTTCTCTTAGGCTTCCATTGCTTACACTCCTGTATTTGTTCTTCCACCTTCTCCTCCCCACGGCCACTCAAGTTCTCCAAGCTCTTTTCAGAATTGTGGTGTTTACCACTAGACTTAGCATATGTAGAAGCTACAATCATATCACAATAGTTTCATTGCCTCCACAATGCATTCATGGGTTCATGTGCCTTCAGCACTTGTGCCATTTTTTAAAAAATCTATTGAAAGTTCACAATCATTTGCTGGCAGTTGGAAAGCAAAATTTTGCCTTCTAAATTGTCTTGTAAGTGCCACAATGATTATATTTTTTTAATGATGCTTTGTCAACCAATGTGGTAGAGGAAGGAAATCATGTGGAACACACTCACACCAAAACATGAAATTACTTAGATCTAAAAAAGCTTCATTAGAAGAGTGTCATCCTAAGTTTTGTTTATTTAAGGTTCCAAAAAAGTTACAAAATATAAACTTCAATATGAGCTCTAAAATCAAAATGTTTGGATTTATGGATATATTGAGCTAAAATGCTAAGTATATAGAGTATCTAAATTATTAGTATTATTTTATTTAATAAAACATCTATATTAGGTTAAAGATTTATTTAGAATCAAGATTATAAAAAAATGTGGCATAATTATTGATCCATTGATATTAGCTATCAAGAAGGTCTTTTGGAAGCCTTATAGAAACTACAAGAGGGTTAAGTTATAGGTTGCTTCCATTTTGACCTCCTTAAAGTATAAAACTACTTACCAGTAAAGAAATGGCTAAATCTTATTTTAGTATTATTTATTTTTAATATATATATATATATATACATATATATTTAGAATTAATATATTTTATCAAGATACTTTTTAATATCTTGAAAGTTGGTTTTAAGTTATTTTTAACATTTCATCTTCAAATTGATGGACAAATAAAACATGTAATTTAATTATTGGAGCAATATTTGTGATGTAATATTAATTGTCACGTAGAGAATTAGATAATTCTCTTGCCATTACCAACATTTCAATATAATAATATAGTACATCTTTATATTCAAAAAATTCTAATTTTTTTTTTATCAATTATGGTTATTATCTATAATTTAATACTTTTACTTATTAAAAGTTAAAAATCTAACAATAGAGGATTTAGTAAGTAGAATAGTAGAGTTTCATACAATAATAAATTTGCAACTAAAAAAAACTCAAGAATGACTAAAAGCTATTGGGGATGTTTTTAAAAGAGAACAACTTTCATTTAAAGTTGGTGATAAAGTATAATTAGTTTTGCATAATATTTTGACTAATTAGCCTTGTAATAAGTTTAATTATGGAAATTTTTGTTTATTTATTATTTATAATTAAATTAGTCTAATTGCATATCAATTATAATTATTGCAATCAATAAAGATTTATTATATATTTCATATGTCTCTTATATTATAATCAACATATTAAAAAAAAACCAATTATTATTTCTTCCTATTGAAATATATAACTACTAAAAGATGGACTTTTCTTAAATAAAAAGCAATAGAATGAAGTCTATTATCTCTATCTATTTATAATAAAAAATATATATAATGCAATATTTGATGTATTTGTTTTTATAATAAACAGCTTAAAAAAACTTGGACTGTATAAAATAAGATCCAAGGTGAAAGTTATTTTTAAACTTTAAAATACTACTTCTGCATCTTGACTCCATTCTAGTTTGTTTTTGTAAATTATTTGTGTTAATAGAACAACAACTTGAGAGAAATTCTTTATAAATATTCCATAATAGTTTATAAATTTTAAAAAGCATTGAATATTCCATATTGTTCTTGGACTTGTCTATCTATCTATCTATCTATATATATATATATATATAGAAAAAAAATTATCTACATTAAAATTAAATATAATAAATATTTAGTAGTATATATATATATATATTTATTTTTTATAAAAAATATATGTAAACGTGTTTACCATATAGTATATATAAACTTTTTTTAATATAATTTTTTTTTAATGATAACTAATAATGATTTAAGATTAATTACAAAAAAGAAAAAAAAAATCTTTATCAAAGATAAAGTATAATATACACATCATAAATAAATAATCTCATATGTAAATTATATGTATATATATATATATATATATATATATAGATAATTTATAAATCCAATAAAAGAATTAAATGGTTATAGCTTGAATTTAAGAAAATTTATAAGAAACTATTACATAATAAAATTCAATGTGAAAGATACAAAGACAAAGTACCACAAGATCAAGTAACACAAGAGAAATAAAACTATTTATCAAACTAGAAAAAAGACAGTAACTCTATTGCTCTAAAATTTGTGTTGATAAGATTTTAGCAATCCTTGTTTTTTCTCTCTATTATACCATGGCTATTAGGTTATACAAAAGTTTCTAAAAAGCAATCCTTGTTTTTTCTCTCTATTATACGATGGTTTAAAAAGATATAATATTTTAGAAAGTTTATCAAATATTTTATAAAAACTTCTAATAGAGAACCAAAGGTTTTAGATTACTATAGAAGGTTGATGAAACTTTTAAAAGATTATAAATAATTAGAATATTATAGGAAAATTTTGAAGGTTTGAAGAATTTATGAAGTTTTTTAAACGTAGAACCATTATCTAAAATATTTTAAAATGTTATCTATTTTAATTATTCATAGCCTTCAAATGATTTATTTTCTTCTTTTCTTTCTTGTATATGCCTTTATTAATGTTTTTTCTAAAAGTTTTATTATTGATACCATATTTATTATATAATCTTTCACTTTTCATAATTCAATGGTTTTAGTTTATAATAATATTATTTAAGAAATTAAAACAAATCTTTCTTAGTTTGTTACTCAAGCTTTAGAGAAATTTCTAAATTTTTTTGCTATTATTTTTTATCTTAAAATATATACAATATTCTAAGCATTTATCTTTAAATTATAAAAAAAAAACTATATCTACAATATAATTATTTTTATTGCTAATTAGAATTAAAATAAGTAATTTAAGATTTATTTATTTATATTTTTTAAAATAAAAAGTTAAAAACATGTAATTACATATTGTTCAATTTAATTAGATGTTTTTAATTTTTAATAGAAAATTATTGCTAATTAATATTATATATTATATCTTAAAATTCTTCTTGTTGAAATAATATTTTGCAATATCCCTTGGCTTATTACAATATTCATATATATATATATATATATATATATATATATATATTCTAATCTTTATTTATATTTTTTTATCATGAAAAAATTATCTTAATCAAACTAAACCAATTTGCATTACATCATTTTATATTTCTTGTTTTGTGATTTTGCTTCTTTCTGGAACAATATAAAAAACCATGTTTTAGTTACCTATAATATAAGTTTAATCTTTCATACTAGTATTAAGTTTTTTCTTGTCTTCTAAGAGATTTGAAGCAGATAGTATTAATTTGTATATATTCCATGTTTGACTATATATCTTAATTAATAGAAGGATTTGTAGTAGAAGTATAGAGGCATTGAAGTGCCATTATATAACTTTCTACCATATCTATTATATATATATATATATATATATATATATATATATGTATATATATTCATCATAGATAATAAAAAAATAAATTACTTAACTTATGATTTAAAGATTATACAAGTTAAGTAAGTTTTTCTTTATATCATATTGCAATCCATAAAAAATTATCTTTAAATGTAACATTGTTCTATTTGATGTAATAAATTCCTATATTATTTATATAAATAGAAATAAGTAGAAGTAGATGGAAACATATTTGGTATATAATATCTTCTTTAAGAAACTTTAAGAGAGTTTTTCAAACATGGATTGCACATTAGATGTTAAGACTTTAATAAATATACCACGTGATTATTGAAACTTGTCATATAAATTTATTATTTTTAAAAAGCTATGTTAGAAGAAACCTACAACTGAATGCTTGGATTATAAGCCTTGTGGTCCCTAGGATGTTTCTTCAAGACCTTTTTGGTAGCTAGTATATGTGGAAGCAAGATTAAGGCATGTCAATACCCTTCTTGTATTATAGTCTTAATTCAAGACTTTCTAGGTTGTTTGTAATTGATAATAGCTATTTTAGTTTCTTTTTATATGATATCTATCTTATATTTATTTTTTTTTATTTTTTTTATTTTTTCTTTTAGTGATGCAAGAGTATATTGTCTTTTCAAAGATTTGTTCTAATTTATGTCCTTGGCACTTACATCAATTGTTTGTTGTCAAAATTTTGATGCATATGTTAATATAAATCAATTTTTTAATATAAAATTTAAATTTTATTAGATGATGTACAAATTTCATTATATTTTTTACACATAGATCAATATTCTACCAAAAATGACTTTAAATTGTCTAATATATGATCTTTTTATTCTAAAAATGATACAAATAAAAAAAATAAAAAATAAATCTATTAAATAAAGCTTCTATAAATTTGATATGAGATGCTTGAGTTTGATAACTTAGAGGTTGTAACAAAATAAACATATGTACTTAGTTGATGAATCCTCACTAATTAGATCTAGTACTATCAAATTTCTTTAGAAGAACAACTCTTAGTTTTTTAGTTGGTGCAATTATATTTTTGTGAATTACTTGAGATGGTACAATTATTGAGCAAATTCTTGACATCTTTATGTCTTCTTGATTAATAACTATTGATATTATTTGAGGTAGTAGACAAAATTGATGCATAGTAAGCATTAGATTTCTTATGTATTCTTATATTTGTATTATATCATTTTTCATATCTATTGAATCTATTATAATTACTAAAATTTAAATTTTTTTATTTAAGTAATAGAAAGAAAAGAAAAGAAAAATATAAAATGGTATTATAGAAATAATATCAATCTAAAAGAAGATAATCTAAACCTTAAAAATATTCTAATATTTTTTTAAAAAAAGAAGCACAATCTATTCTTTATTAAAAAATAAAGTTTTTATATTATATATGTTAATCTTGTCAAATTATAAAAGGCATGAATATACACAAAACTCTTTAAAAACAATAAACTCATGTGTGATTGAAAAGAAAAAAAATAATTAAAAAAGACTTAGATAAAAAATAAAAACAAATATTAGAATGGTTGAGATTAAATACAAAGAAAAAAGAGAGTAATAAATTAAGATAGGAATCTAAAAAAACCATTTGCAAGACTAAAGATTATTTTAATTTTATCTCTATACATTATAGCTATAAAAAAGGCCTTTATACAAGCTTTCTAAAGACCACTAGGCTTATAATTTAATTGTCTAAGTTGTATATTGCTTCAAGTGTAACTTCTTAAAAATTTAAAACTTAAGGATTAAATTATAATATCCATGTAATATAACTAAAAGAACCTAAAGATTTAATCCACATTTATAAAAAAAATTTAAATTTTTTCAATAAACATTATACAAACCTAATATGTTTCTATTTATTTTTATCTATTAAAATAATATTTTCATCTATTACAAATTTTTTATTTCTATATTGATAATAATACAACAAGACACTGAATATAATAGATGCATATATTATTTGAATAACTAGAAGTTAATAGAAATAGATAGAAGCAGTTAGAACATATTAGATAGATAATATCTTCATTATGAAGCTTCAAAAAAGTTTCTTAGATGTAGATTAGATAATTAGACTTTTAAAGATATGCCACACGGCTATTGTAATTTGTCCTACAAGTTTTTTACTTTTAAGAAGTCACATTGGAAGCAATCTACAAGTTGATGCTTAAGCCACAAGTCTTGTGGTCTTTAGAAAGCTTTCACAAGGTCTTTTTAGTAGCTACTATGTATGGAAATAAGAGTGAGACAATTTTCAATCTTGTTGATATATATATATATATATATATATTTTTCTAATCTTAAGTCAAGACTCTTTAATTTCTTTATATTTAGTAGTAATCATTCTAATTCTTTTTTTATCTTATATCTTATTTTTCTTTTCTTATTTTTTTTTAATGATATATAAGTGTATTGTCTTTTGTATTTTGTCTAGATTTATATCTTTAACAATTTAACAAAATTGATATATATATTATCAAAACTTAATCTTTTTTGATAAAGATTAGATTTTTTTTTTTCTTAGAAGCATTTAAGTGTTTTAAAGGTTACAAATTATTCTTTTTTAAATTGATATTATTTTTATAACATATTTTTTTCTTATATAGAAATCTTAAGTCTTTATAAGTATGACAAATTTTAAAGAGCTAAAGAATGCCATAATAAAAATCTAAGAACAAATAAAAGTATTAATGCTTATTGTGTATCAACTTTATTTACCACCTCAATTAACATTAAGAATAATCAATCATGAAGACATAGAGATGATATGAATTTCTTCAAAAACTGCACTACTTCAATTAACTTATATAAGTATATCATTAAGAAAATTACATATTATTTTTTTAAAAAAAATTTGATGATATTAAATCCAAGTTTTGAGAATATATCAACCAATTCTAATTTTTTAGTAATCCAATCCAAGCATCTAAAGTCAAATTTATTAAAATTTTAGTAAGTGATTCTATTCATTCTTGATTCTCATCAATTTTAGAACAATAATATCTTATATTAGATAAAATAGGTACATTTTTGGCAAAATTTTAAACTATGTAAGGAAAATATGATACAACTTATATAACAACTAATAAAATTTAAATTTTATAACAAAAAATTGATCTATATGAATACATGCATTAAAATTTTAATAATTAGCAATTGATATTTCACTTGTTTATTTGTCATGGACATAAGATTTATTCCAATAATTATCTAATTAATATAGATTCATAGAAGTAGGTAAAATAAATTAATTTGATAATATTTCATAGAGAAGCTTCCTAGAAGCTTCATAAACGTGGAATCACCTTTATACATATTTGTAGGTGATTGGTAGGTTAGAAACTTAGCCAACAAGCTAACCATGTATCGCATATGTTGGTAGCTTGTGGAACAAGCTAGCCATGTGTCGCACATGTTGATATCTTATGAAACAAGCTAAGTACGTGGCGCACATGTAGAAAACTTGTCTTATAAGTTTGACATGTGTCTTACAAATTAGACACGTTGTCATGGTGAGAGTCTTAGCCCTAAGAAACACTTGGTCTTTTGTGCCTCTAGTTTCTTAAGTGCAAGATGAGATTCATAAAGTTCATAAAATTAAAGAATTTACATAAAAACATACTTTATTAACCCTAACATATTCTGCCTTTAGAAAACCGCCCTCAAATTTGCCCATAAATCCTAGGATATCACATCAATTGAAGCAAAATTTGGACACAAGGTACTTAAGGGAGTAAGAAAGCAAACCCCAAAAACCTTTTGATTATAGCTCATGTGGTTAGAGAGAACCATGTTGTCAAAGTAATCCCTCCATGCTGCCTTTGATTCTAGACCCCCTTTGTTTCATACCTTCATTGCTCTTCATTAAAGAAGACCTAAGTGCTGAAATTTGGTAGGCTTATAGCTTGTATCATGTTGTAAACACCCTCCAAATATTGCTCCAAAAGTCTTCTCCAAACTTGAGTTATAGGTTCCATCCTTCTTCTTTAATTTTGCCTTCTAACAACTCAGGATCTAACCACAACATTCCTCATAACTCCTTGAATATAACTCCAATAGCAATCAATTTTTTACACAACTTAATAGACTCATATATCTACAAATCCCAACAAATTTTACTCAAAATACTACTCTGATCACAAAGTTATGCTCTCTCAAACTTCACTGATTTGGAGATTGACCCCTGTCACTTTGAAAGAGCATAACATTTTATTTATAAGACTAATGAGTATCAAACTTACACTCATCTCTTCCTTAACTTACATAGATCATGTCTATCAAATTTCACACTCAAATTCGTCTTCTAACTCCCTTTATACCCAAAAAAACCCACATACATGCACTGCCCATACAAACCCTCAACCCTACCTTCACTCTATTTCTTTTTTCATTTATACTGGTTACAATTTCACTCATAACTCTTTGCTCAGAGGTCATATTGACTTGAGATTTTGACACAAAGTAGTTAACTCTATAAGACACAAAAACCTAACAAATTTTGTTGCTAAAATCTAAGTGGTTTCCAAGAACCAAGGCCCGAAATTTTGTAACCCTCACTGCCCTAATCTTAAACACCTACAACTTTCACGACTCATATCTCCCTTGATACTTAATGAAAAGACATGAAAATTATTTCTATGAGTTTTTTATCTTGTCTATTACAAATCCACAAAAACTCGCATCTAAAATCCTCTCCAAGCTTCCTCTATACACAAAAATATATACTGCCCATCAAAAAAATCCTATGCCTTCCAAAAAAAACTCTCCTCCTTCTTCTTCACGACCCTTCCTTGTCATCTCCCTCCTAGTCTTCTTTATCCTCTTGGTCAAAAAGACCTCTTAGCCCATGTCTTTTTCACTTCCTCAACCTTTTTCTTTTTACTAACTTGAAGAAATTTCACTTTTCAAGGTAAATTTCCATTGTATCTTCTTACTACAAATTTTCTATCAACCTTTCTTCTAATCTTAATCTTTTTATTTTAATGCATTCTTTTATGTTTTGCACACTATGTTTTGATTTACAACACGACAATGTGTTGGAGGTCCTATAGAATGGTGCTACGTAGTTCTTAGATAAATAGTATATATAGAAATAAGAGTGAAGCTTTCTTCACTTTTGTCAATTCCTTTCTTGCTTCTAGTCTAATTCAAGAGTTTCATATATTTTCTAGTCTTTAGTAATAGTCATTCCAGTTTCTTTTGGAATATACATACTTCTTTATTTTTATCTTGTTATTTTTCTTTGACATAGTTTTTATTAACTTATATATCTGTTTTAGTTCATATCCTTGACAGATTGACAAGAATAAAGATAATAATATTAGAATTTTTTTTTTTTTTGATTAAGAGTGGATTATCTATTTTTCTTAATAAGACATAAATATATTAGAAGTTGTGGATTATCCACTTCTAAATTGATATTGTTCCTAGAATTTTTTTCTTTATTTTTTGAATATTTTATTTTATAATGAGAATAGATACTTTTTTCCCTTCTTATTGTGATATCATGACAGAGTTTGTTAAAATGAAGAGTATAATGGCACAAATACAAGAACAAATCAGAGAATTAATGCTTGCAATGTATCAATTCAATGTACCACCATAAGGAGCAATAAAATTAGCAAGAATTGAAAATATAGAAATGATTCAAGCTGCTTCAAGCCATACCACTTTATCTGTGATTAAATACCATTCAAGTATCAAAGAACCAAAAATTAGTTATTTGGAGAAGTTTGATGGCACCGGATCTAAATTTTGAGTATAATTCATCAATGAAGTATTAGTTGAAGATTCATCAATCAAGTACAACTAGCAATTAAACTTCAACCCCAAAGCTATCCAATCCAAGAGTCATAAGTCAGGTTTATTAGAACACTACTGTCACGCTCTATTTTATCATAGTTTTTATTCTTTCTTGAATGATGTGATCCAATATTAGATAATTTAGAGGCATTTTTAGCAGAATTTTGATCTATACATAGAAAACATGATGTAATTTATATCGCAACCAATATGATCTGTATCTTATGACAAGACAATTGATCAGTGATATTATATGCTTTACAATTCTGACGATTAGCAATTGACACCAAATAAGATGATATTACACTTATTAAGTAATTTTTCTATTGATTACAATATGAGGTAAAGAAATTGATGCTCAATTTATTTAATCCTCAGACATTAAGTCAAACAATTGATTTTGTTGTAAAGTGTGACAATTGGCTTTTTGAATTTTGATCTAAGAGTTGTAAAAGAGAACTTCAATGTTACTATAATACAATGGCAACATTAATGTCTTTTCAATATGTACATTTAAAAATAGAAGACGTGCAAATTGACACAGTACGTTTTAAACCTCTTACTAAACAAGAAAAGAATCATTGTCGTCAAGAAGGATTATATTTATATTATGGAGAACCTAAGCACATTGCTTGGTATTGTCCAAAGAAACAATGCAACCACAAAATGACGAGTACGGCTATCAAAGAAGACAACATGTCAGAAAACAAATTTGTCCAACTACAATAGAGATCATACAGTTGGAATTTTATACAATTCTTAGTAAATATCCTGTCATTTCTTTAGAACCCTCTCCTTGTTTTATAGTAGATGTTTATTTGGAACCTAAAAATCACAAAGCCTTTGTCTTACTAGATTCAAGAGCCTCAATATGTTTTTTAGATAAAAAATTTGTTAAATATCATAGAATATCTTCAGTATAAAAAATAAAATCCGTACATATAGAAATTATAAATAGTCACCTATTATCTTTTAGAGATATTACTCATGAAACCTTTTCTATAAATGTAACAATAGATGGTCATAATAATTGTGTAATCTTTAATATAATTAAATCTCCTTCTATTCGAGTCATTTTAGATTTATCATAGCTAGAAAAGTATAATCCTTGAATAGATTGGATTTCTCATAGACTTGACTTTTCTCAAAGTATTAAAAAGAGTTCCATAAATCAAATAACAAATCATAAGCCTATTATAATAAAATTCGTACTTATAGGTACAAAAGTTTTTATAAATGATCCATCTTTTGCTATTTATGCTATACCCATTTCTGATGGTCAAAGGACTTTAAGTGGCATTCCAAGCTAATATCAAGATTATCCAAATATTTTTTATAATAAGAATGTAGACATTCTTTTGGAACATTGTCCATATGATTGCTCAATTGATCTCAAAGAAGGAACTCAGTCTCTATTTGGACTGATCTATAGTTTATCCCAGAATGAATTGGATGACTTCAAGAAATATATTGATGAGAACTTGGCCAAGAATTTCATATGCCATTCAAAATCCCCAGTAGGAGCTTCTATCTTATTTATAAAGAAAAAAGATGGATCACTACGGATGTGTGTAGATTATCAAGGACTCAACAAGATTACCATCAACAATAGATATCCTCTGCTTTTGATATTTGAAATTCTTGATCAACTGAATCAAGCTAAGATCTATATAAGAATAGATCTAAAAGAAGCATATAACTTAGCACGCATCAAAAAAGGTGATGAATGGAAGACTACATTTTGAACAAGGTTTAATAACATTTTGAATATAATATTATGTCTTTTGGACTTACAAATGCACCAATTGCTTTTCAACATCTTATGAATAAAGTATTTTGTGAGTTTCTTAATGATTTTGTTGTATATTATTTAGACAAAATTTTGATCTATTTTAAAAATATAAAAAAACATGAACTTCATATTCATCGTGTATTACAAAAACTTAAAAATGCAGGCTTATATATCAAGATAGAAAAGTATATATTTTACACTACTCAAGTTGATTTTTTAAGATATATTATTTCAAATGATGGTCTCAAAATAGATCCAAAGAAAGTCTAGACAATCATGGATTGGAAGATTCCAAAAATAGTATGAGATGTGTAATACTTTTTGAGATTTATCAATTATTATTGAATCTTTATGAAGAACTTTTTGTAAGTTGCAGCTCCACTTACATGCTTAATTTGTAAGGACAAACTCAAGTAGAACAAAGAAGCAGAAGCATTATTTGAGGCTTTGAAGACAGTTTTTACTTCTGCACCAATTTTGTATTGCGTCAATTTTTTCAAGGCATTTTTTATAGAAATAGACGCATCAGAGTTTATTTTGGAGGCAATATTGTCACAAATGGGAGCAAATCACAAATTCTACCCAGTAGCTCTTTATTCTAGAAAATTTTTCAATAGTAGAAATCAACTACAAAATCCATGATAAAGAACTTCTTGCAATTATAGATTCTTTTGAAGAATGGCATCACTATTTGGAAGGCACTTTTAGTCCAATCACCATATATATGGATCATAAGAACATCAAATATTTCATGTCAACATGTGTGTTGAATTGTTGTCAAGCTTGTTGGAGCATGTCTTTGTCAAGATTCAAGTTTATTATCACCTATCAACCAAAAAAACAACAAGGTTTGTCCAATGTCCTTTTTAGATGTTCTTATCTTGTACCAAAAGAAAGATTTGACTTTTGATTAACAAAGAATGATCCTCTTGAAGTTGGAGCAATTTCATCTTGGAGCAATGAAATCAATATTGGCTGTTGATTCAACTTTTTTTTAAGCAAATCCAATTAAGTATGTCTTCAGACCATCTTGTCTATGAGATTAAGAATAATTCATCTAAGTCTTATGATACTTCTAAGTTTGAATTCAAGAATGATCTACTCTATTTCAAAGGTTGCTTATATATTCCAAAAGGCACGTCATGATTACGTACTTTGGAAGCTTGTCACAACCTCCCTATGGCAAGACATTTTGGATATAATAAGACTTTGGAGCTAATATTGAAAGATTTTTTGTGGCTTTAAATGTAGAAGGCTGTTAAAGAATTTGTATAGTAGTGTAACATTTGTTTAAGATCAAAAACTTCTCGTCACCAATCTTATGGACTTCTTCAATCATTATCTATATCAGAATAACCTTAGTCTTTTGTTTCTATGGATTTTATCACAGATCTTTTAAAATCAAGTTCATAGATTTTATATTCGTGATTGTAGATTGTTTTACTAAGATGGCATATTTTGTACTTTGTACAAACTTTATTAAAGGTGAAGAAATAGCTAAATTCTTCTTTGATAATATATATTACTATCATGGATTATCAAGGGATATTATATCAGATAGAGGAACATAATTTGTATCAAGAGTTTGAAGGACCTTTTTCAAAATATTGAAGGTAGATATAAAATTATCTTCAACTTTCCATCCTCAAATTGATAGATAAACGAAATGAGTAAATCAAGTTTTGGAGCAATATTTGAGATGTACCATCAATTATCTTCAAGATGATTGGACAACTCTTTTGCTATTGGCAGAGTTTACTTATAATAATTTAATATATTTTTTTACTCAACAAACTCTATATTTCGTAAATTATGATTATCATCCATGACTTGATACTTTTGACTTTTTAAAAGCTGATAATCCTATGGCAAAAGATTTGACAAATCGATTGTCAGAGCTACATACAATAATAAAGACACAATTAAAGAAAGCTTAAGAATGACAAAAAATCAATGCAAATTTCTATCACAAGGAACAATCTTAATTCCACATGGGCAATAAAATATGGTTACTTTGTTATAATATCAAGACTATTTGTCCTTGTGACAAGCTAGATTATTATAGGCTTAGACCTTTTTCAAATTTTTGAACAAATCAATCCAATTGCTTATTGATTATGCGTACCAAAATCTATGAAGATCCATCTTGTATTCCACATGTCATTATTTGAGCCATACAAGATAATGGATATACAAAGAAGAAGACAAATGCCACCGCCTCTTATAGAAGTGGACAACAATAAAGAATTCAAGATAGAAGAAATTTTAGATTCAAGGCGACGCCAAAATCAACTTGAATATCTTGTACATTGACGTGGATACAATATTAGTGAATGCATATGGGAGCCATCCAAGAATCTAGCAAATGCATCAGCAAAAATCAATGCATTTCATTGACAACATCTGTCAAAATCAAGATAAAGAGTCAAGAAAATCTTTGTTATAAATCAAAATAGGTTTTATAGAGGTTTCAATCTATCTTGTATAATTATTTATTATTTCTTTAAATTTGTTTGTATTAAAGAGATGGAAGATCAATAACCAGCAAATTCAGCTTAAAAACCATCGTTTGCTGATATACCAGATGAGACATTATGACTATTTTAACCTTTAAGACGTTGGAATAAAGATGACGATATTTAAGAACGACATGTTTTTCTTTAGATTGATGGCAAAATATAACATGTTTGGTATCATGACCTTCGAAGAGACTTTTGATGTTTGGTAATACTTTTAGATGTAAGAGCTACTCATGATGGTGTTCCAAATGTTTGCTTTGAAGGAAGTTATAAAGGCCTCAACAATGATCAAATAACAAGGTGGTCCTCTTGCCCTAATATGGGACACTATGGATGGCTGAAAGGACCTATCAACTACTTTCAAAGGGAACAAAGATCAGAATATGTGGCAAGCATAATTCAATGTATCCTAAACTTCCTCAACATATAATCACCACTCCTCATGGAATTCATCCCTAAAAAGGGGGATAATGTCACGGATATAAGATTTACTCTAATAACTATCTAGTTAATATAGATTGATAGAAATAGATAAAATAAGTTAATTTGATAATATTTTATAGAAAAGCTTCCTATAAACTTCATAAATGTGAAATCACCTTTATACATGTTTGTAGGTGATTGATAGGTTAGAAACTTGGCCAACAAGCTAACCACATGATGCACATATTGCTAGCTTGTGGAATAAGCTAGCCATGTGTTATACATGTTAATACCTTGTAGAACAAACTAAGTATGTGGCACACATGTAGGAAACTTGACTTATAAGTTTGACATGTGTCTTGCAAATTAAACATGTATTGGAGGTCATATAGAATGGTGCCACGTAGTTTCTAGATAAATAATATATATAGAGACAATATTGAAGTCTTCTTCACTCTTCTTAACTCTTTTCTTGCTTTTAGTCTAATTCAAGAGTTTCATATATTTTCTAGTCTTTAATAATAGTCATTCCAATTTCTTCTTGAATATACATACTTCTTTATTTCTATTTTGTTATTTTCCTTTGACATAGTTTTTATTAATTTATGTATTTATTTTAGTTTGTATCCTTGATATTAATCCTTAAACTATGAATTAAGTTATTAATTTTTTTGTCAGATGCAACAATTGGCTTTTGAATTTCAATTAGAAAGTTGTATGTTAATTCCTCAATGCTTTTTAATTTTTGCTACAATTACTTCTGCCAATTAAGATATATAATTAAATATAGAAGACATGTAATTTGATGCTATATGTTTTAAATCTTTATAATGCAAGAAAAAACTCAACACTAAGAATGACTATGCCTATATTGTAGAGAATCAAAACATATTGCTTAATATTGTTTTAAGAAGCAAAAAATCACAAGACAAAGAATATGATTCCAAAAAAAATAATCTATTGGAAAATAATTTTGTCTAATAATATTAGGAATTATAGAATTGGATTTTGGTAATACATCATTTTATAAAGGTAATATATTGTCTTTTGAATCTTTTTCTTATTTTTTAATATAAGTTTTTTTAGGATCTAAAAATCCTACCATTTTTTACTTTGCCTTGTTAGATTTTAGTATCATGCTATAATATGGCTATTAGATGAAAGAGTAAAAAAAACTTATATTATAGAAGAACTTAATTAAAGACTTAATAAAAATTTATTTAAAAAGTCATAAATAAAAGATAGGAGAAAGTAGAAAAATAGTGTCAATGTTGCATTTTTTGTTAAAAAAAGTTCTACTTACTTTGTATGACCGTAAGCAAGAGAAAATAAGATAGATTAGTATAAATAATATTGCAAACATTGTTAAATCAAAATAAAGGATAGTTTTTAGTAAGAATTATCTAAAAAAATCTTGGATTGATATGGGGGTGGATCAATTGTAAACTAGAATCAAAACCAAATCCCAAAACACAAAACTATGTACCTACAGCAAATGTAAGGTTTTTTGTTTGACCAAAGAACAAGGTTAGAAAACAAAATTAAAGAAATTTCTATAAAAGTTGATTTAGAAGGTTTTAAGTTTATATTGGCTTTATGAAAGCTATACAAAATCAAAGCTTGATTTTGATGACTCTGATTTTTAAAAAATAAAGTGGATTCAAATTTTTTTTTTAAAATATGTGAATTTTATAGCAGATCTATAAGTGAAATTTTTTAGATTTGTGAAAGTAATTGTGTTGAATATTTGTCATGAATTTGAGCTCAATTAAATAATTAGATTAAAAATTATTGGAATTCAAATAAATAAGGATATTTAGAATTGGAGGTTTAAAGGGCAATGAGGATTTCTAAGATTTGTAACAATCTACTAGTTGGATTAAAGTAAAAATTGGTATATTAGTAACTGATGTGAACATATTCTTGTATGTATTACTTATTAAGATTTTGAAGATTGTGCAAATTTGTAAGTAAAATCAATGGTTAATTAAGAAGCTATAAGAATTTTAATTTATTATTAGATTTATTTAAGATTAATTAGAATTTATTAGGATTTGGCTAAGATTTTTTTAAGATTTGGATAAGTTTCTTTAAAATTCTTTAGGATTGGTTAGGAATTTATTAGAATTTAGTTAGGATTTCTTTAGGATTTGGATAGAATTTTTTTAAGATTGATTATGATTTGATTAGAATTCAGTTACAAATTTTTTAGGAATTTGTTAGGACTAAGGTAAAGTTTTTTTAGAATTGATTAAGATTTAGTTAGGATTTTTTTAGGATTTATATAGGATTTAAATAAGATTTTTTTAAGGTTGATTAATATTTAGTTAGAATTTAATTAGGATTTGAATAGGATTTATAAAGCTTAATTAAGATTTTGTTATAATTTGATAGATTTATTAGGAATTTTATAAGGATTGTTTAAAGTTATTTAGAGTTTTTTTGAAGATTGTTTGATGTTTGATTAAGATTAATACTTGCTTAAAAAGTATTAGTAAAGTCCATATCCATGAACTTTAAATACATTCAATTATCTTAGAGATGAGTAAAATGAATATAAATGACCTTAAAAATTATCTAAGTAAGGCCATCTAGGAATAAGATTGGCAATGACAAGGATATGATATAAAATAGATAAAAGTAAAATAGATAAAAGTAAAATAGATAAAAGTAAAATAGATTGACTTGAAGACTTTAAGAGGATTATAATTATTAAGATAAGTGTTTCTAAATAACTCATTTTTTTATTTTTTTTATTTTTATTTTTTTAAATTATAAAAAGGACTTTAAAGTAAGTTATAATTCTTTCACAACTAGATGCGTAGTATATTCTCAAGCTGAATTTTACATAACACGATATCAATGCCTTTATTTGTTTTTTTGATAATTTTTTTGTTAAGTATCATAAAATATTGTTAATACAAAAAATCAAAAATATACATGTAGAAGTAATAAATGGATAATTTTTAACTTTAAGAGATTTTATTTATAAAATTTTGTTAATAGAAGTAATTATAAAAATTTATAAAAATATATTAGTATTTAATATTATAAAATTTTCCAATCAATCCTATTATTTTAGAATTATTATGGTTAAAAATTTATAATCTTCATATATATTAGGTATCTTATAGTCTTCAATTTCTTCTTATTTTATTTAAGCAAATATTAAAAAAAAAAAACTATATCTTATATCTAAAAAATCAAAATTATATTCATGGGAATTTAAATATTTATATAAGCTATAAAAAAAGAGATCTATTTATAATTTATATTGCACCAAGTCATCATTTAAGTAGAAGTTGCAATAGAATCTTGAAATGCTATAAAGAATTTAATATGTATTTGATAAGAAAAATATAGATATATTGCTAAAACATCAATCTTATGATTGTGCAATTGACCTTCAAGAAGGAGCTTGACCACCATTTGGACCAATTTACAACATGTTATATAATAAACTTCTTACTTTAAACAACTATATTGATGAAAATTTTGCAAAAAATTTTATTTGACATTCAAAGTCTCATACAAGTACACCAATCTTATTTATAAAAAAAAATTATGGATCTTTGCAAACATATATAGATTATCGTGAATTCACTAAATTGACCAATAATAATAATTATTATTTGTTTTTGATATTGAAGCTTCTTGATTAACTGAGTGAAGCTAAGATCTATACTAAAATAGATCTATAAGGAATCGATAATCTTATACAAACTAAAAAAAGAGATGAATAAAATATTATGTTTCAAATTATGTATGGCCATTTTGAATATAATGTCATGTTTTTTAGACTTACAAATGCTCCAATTTTATTCCAATATTTGATAAATGATACATTTTATAAATTTTTAGATTATTTTATTATATATTATTTAGATAAAAAAATTATATATTCTAAAAATATAAAAGAATATATATAATATATTTGTCTTATACTATAAAAACTTAGAAATATAGGATTATATGCTAAGATGAAAAAATGTGTATTTCATACAATTCAAGTATAATCTTTGAGACATATCATTTCAAATGATGATTTGCAATTAGATTCTTAGAAAATACAATCTATTATGGATTAGACAAGTCCAAGAACAATATGGAATATTTAATGCTTTTTAAAATTTATAAACTATTATGGAATATTTATAAAGAATTTCTCTCAAGTTGTTGTTCTATTAACACAAATAATTTACAAAAACAAACTAGAATGGAGTCAAGATGCAGAAGTAGTATTTTAAAGTTTAAAAATAACTTTCACCTTGGATCTTATTTTATACAGTCCAAGTTTTTTTAAGCTGTTTATTATAAAAACAAATACATCAAATATTGCATTATATATATTTTTTATTATAAATAGATAGAGATAATAGACTTCATTCTATTGCTTTTTATTTAAGAAAAGTCCATCTTTTAGTAGTTATATATTTCAATAGGAAGAAATAATAATTGGTTTTTTTTTAATATGTTGATTATAATATAAGAGACATATGAAATATATAATAAATCTTTATTGATTGCAATAATTATAATTGATATGCAATTAGACTAATTTAATTATAAATAATAAATAAACAAAAATTTCCATAATTAAACTTATTACAAGGCTAATTAGTCAAAATATTATGCAAAACTAATTATACTTTATCACCAACTTTAAATGAAAGTTGTTCTCTTTTAAAAACATCCCCAATAGCTTTTAGTCATTCTTGAGTTTTTTTTAGTTGCAAATTTATTATTGTATGAAACTCTACTATTCTACTTACTAAATCCTCTATTGTTAGATTTTTAACTTTTAATAAGTAAAAGTATTAAATTATAGATAATAACCATAATTGATAAAAAAAAAATTAGAATTTTTTGAATATAAAGATGTACTATATTATTATATTGAAATGTTGGTAATGGCAAGAGAATTATCTAATTCTCTACGTGACAATTAATATTACATCACAAATATTGCTCCAATAATTAAATTACATGTTTTATTTGTCCATCAATTTGAAGATGAAATGTTAAAAATAACTTAAAACCAACTTTCAAGATATTAAAAAGTATCTTGATAAAATATATTAATTCTAAATATATATGTATATATATATATATATATTAAAAATAAATAATACTAAAATAAGATTTAGCCATTTCTTTACTGGTAAGTAGTTTTATACTTTAAGGAGGTCAAAATGGAAGCAACCTATAACTTAACCCTCTTGTAGTTTCTATAAGGCTTCCAAAAGACCTTCTTGATAGCTAATATCAATGGATCAATAATTATGCCACATTTTTTTATAATCTTGATTCTAAATAAATCTTTAACCTAATATAGATGTTTTATTAAATAAAATAATACTAATAATTTAGATACTCTATATACTTAGCATTTTAGCTCAATATATCCATAAATCCAAACATTTTGATTTTAGAGCTCATATTGAAGTTTATATTTTGTAACTTTTTTGGAACCTTAAATAAACAAAACTTAGGATGACACTCTTCTAATGAAGCTTTTTTAGATCTAAGTAATTTCATGTTTTGGTGTGAGTGTGTTCCACATGATTTCCTTCCTCTACCACATTGGTTGACAAAGCATCATTAAAAAAATATAATCATTGTGGCACTTACAAGACAATTTAGAAGGCAAAATTTTGCTTTCCAACTGCCAGCAAATGATTGTGAACTTTCAATAGATTTTTTAAAAAATGGCACAAGTGCTGAAGGCACATGAACCCATGAATGCATTGTGGAGGCAATGAAACTATTGTGATATGATTGTAGCTTCTACATATGCTAAGTCTAGTGGTAAACACCACAATTCTGAAAAGAGCTTGGAGAACTTGAGTGGCCGTGGGGAGGAGAAGGTGGAAGAACAAATACAGGAGTGTAAGCAATGGAAGCCTAAGAGAAGAGAAGAGGAGGAGTACAGTAGGCAGCAGGCGGTGTTCAAAGCAGGCAGTGCGCCAGAATGAAGAGGTCGTCCAGGGCCTGCCTGACGAACTAATACTCGACAGCACCGAAACCCACCAGATGGAGAGGACGACTGATCCGCGGTAGAACCGTCTCATGCATCGGCTTGGAACCGGTCTCCGGCTTCGGAGAACCCACCGCCCCGCCCCGCCCCGCCCCGCCCTCCGACTCCCGCTGGAAAAAACACGAGCTCTGCTCCGCTCTGTTCATTCTGTCAAAGCAGGTCCCTCGCTCCGGGGCTTCATTGTGCAGATCCGCGAACTTCGTGACGGGAAAGAAGGAAAGGGAACTAGGCGATCTGTGCGAGTTGTCTAGCAGCAGCAGCAGCTTAGCACCCTCTGACTGCGTCGATCTCCCTCCTCCCCCCCTCTGTCGTCGTTCGTTCTCGTGGCTCGTCAGCTTAGTGTCGCGGTGCTAGGGTTAAGTGGTGCCTGGTTGCTCACCTTCTTGCTTGCTGCCGCGCGACATTCCTGTGCGGATCGAGATTCGCGCCGCTCCTCTGTTCGCCGCGGCTTCGTGTAAAGTGAGTGTTTCATCCGCCTTGTGTCGCCGCAGCGAGCTCTGTGCATGGGTGTGTGGATGGCGTGCGTGACGCTGCCGGGCGCCGGTGTTTGTTCCGCTTTCATGTTGTTCTTTATTTGGTTGTTGTTGTTGTCCCCCTCCCCCCTTGGTGGAGTGCGAGTGCGAGCTGCGGGTAGGGGTTGCGCGTTCCATTTTTGCGAGGATATGTGGAGCAGCGGGTGATTATGTGGAATTTGTGGTGGTTGATTCTTGGGAGGGCACGTGGTTGTTCTTGGCAGTGTTGTGGTAGGTTCTTCCGGGTGGGAAAGCGTCCTCTGCAAGCGACGAAGTAAGCCACAGGCGAGGCGGGAAGATGGCGCACAAGGCTGACGACGAGTACGACTATCTGTTCAAGGTGGTGCTGATAGGGGATTCCGGTGTGGGGAAGTCCAATCTGCTTTCCAGATTTACGCGGAACGAGTTCTGCCTGGAGTCGAAGTCGACCATTGGCGTGGAGTTTGCCACTCGATCTATCCAGGTATCATCCAGCCCATGCTGGCATGCAATGCCGTGAGGGCGGGGTTTGGTGTGGCTGCAGTGGGAGCTGTAGGGGGTTATTAGAAGCGAGGGTCCGGCGAGGTTACGGTAGAGCGCAATGCGTGGTGCATCTGAGAGGATCGGGTTCGATCCACTGAGAGTGGAGTGGAGTGGAGCGAAGCGAGTGTGTGAGGGGTTGATTCTTGGATTGAGCGGTTTCTTTGAGCAGTCCAGCAATCGAGGACGGTGGTCGTCGTGATCTGGCAGATCTGGGAGAATGCCGGCGGGACGGGAGGGACGGTGGTGGTTGTTGGTCTAGGTTGTGCGGGTGAATTGCGACATCGGTGGGGATGGCTGGGAGGGTCGTTGCGTAATATGAGTGAATGAGTGGCGGTTCGGGTTGCGGGGTCATTTCGGGGAGTTGCGGGCAGTGGTTGAGCTGAGGATGAATCGGGAGAGGGGAGTTTATTGGGCGTTGTGGTGAGTCTCCAGCGGATGACTAGTATTCTTCCGTTGTGGTCGGGAGTTGTATGACAAGAGCGCCCGGAAAGGGGTGGGCTGGCAAGCTGTGAGGAGGCGTTTGTTCGCACGAGTTGAGCATTTGCGAGGATGCTCATGTCCAGGGTCGCATCCGCTTGAGATGCTTGGAGGATATGTAAGGGTATGCATCGCATGGTAGCGAGGACCGGCATGCGATGCCACCGGAGATTGTGTGTCCGGCGGAGTGAATGGCGTGAGGTACAGTTGGAGGAGTACGGGTGGAGGGTTTTTGAGCATGCGGGGGAGTTTTGGAGTGGTGGTGTTGTGGATTGGGGCGTGCGGTACGGGGATGAGGTCCGAAAGAATTGCGAGTTCCGGACACGTTCTGACATGTACATAGGTCGTTGTGCAGCCAGCTGTGCGAGTGTTCCATTTGGTCGGGGATTGGATGACGCACGGTCGGGTGGACGTGGGAAGGGTCTGATGTGTTGTGGGTTGTTGGATCATGGCAGGTCGATGGAAAGACGATCAAAGCTCAGATTTGGGACACAGCCGGGCAAGAGAGGTACCGAGCCATCACAAGTGCGTACTACCGGGGAGCCGTGGGAGCTTTGCTGGTGTACGACATCACGAAGCACGTAACGTACGAGAACGTAGAGAGGTGGCTGAAGGAGCTGAGAGACCACGCGGACTCGAACATTGTGATCATGCTGGTGGGGAACAAGTCGGATCTGAAGCATCTGAGAGGCGTGTCAACGGACGATGCGCAGGCGTTTTCGGAGAAGGAAGGGCTTTCTTTCATAGAAACGTCAGCGTTGGAGTCGACGAACGTGGAGAAGGCATTCCAGAGGATTTTGACAGAGATATATCGCATCGTGAGCAAGAAAGCTCTGGCTTCAGAGGAGAGCACGACTGAAGGCCCCGGACAGGGAACCAATATTGTTCCACTAGACAGCAACGCTCCAGACCTGAAGAAGGGATGTTGCTCAGCTTAGTGTTTTTTATTTCAAGCTTCTTGCTTTCATTTTTCAGCGTTTTTGTGTACAACATTTTTCTTAATTTATTTGCAGTTCTTTCTTCTTTACTTAGGTTGCCTTTAATGACTAGCTGTGCTTTTGGTGCTCATTTTTAGCTTTACACGGTTTCCATGTCGCTTCTGTTGTGTTTTGTCTTTTTTTGAGCTCTTGGTGCCGTTATTTCTTTCTCTGTTATTGATATATATTTTATACGGTGTGTGGATGCGGAGTTGTTCTTTACCTGTTGTGTGGATTTTCTTCCTGTTGTTTTTCTTTTGTTCTTTTTGAATTTTTTTCTGGGTGTCCAGCGGTGATGTTGTTTGTTTGCTCGTTATGAAGATTTATTTGGAAATGGTTTGTTTAACTTGAATACTGTTGATTTTTTACGGGTTTTGTCGTCGTTATCAGATATGGACTTTGTGTACTTTGCTGATTGGATTTGAAGTTTTTATGTGTTTAATGTTGTTTAATGACGAGTTTCTTGCTTCTTTTTTCCTTGATTTACTGTCACTGGAGTTTGTTGCGACGCTTTTGTAGTGATCCCTCGTGTAGTAACCAAGTATTTTTTTTTCGATTATTATGTTGAGGATGTAAGTTACAAGTTATGTTACCCGTATGTAGAATTTTTAGTACTTGTCGAATTTATTAACTGATGTTTATTTTCTGTATTGATTCTCGTCTCTCATATAGCTTTTGCTCATCTTTTAACACTTCTTTTTATACTGTTATGTTTGTTTTAGATAGATATTTTTTTGTAATTTAGACTAAACATTTACTAATTATTTGACTGTACTTCATTACCAAAAATATTTGTTAATTTATTTTTAATTTTGCTAGAATAATTCATTTATTTAGTTTAAATGTTCAATCTGAAATGCTGGCGTTAGGCTTACCCACGTACTTCTCTTCATTTTTACATTGTGAATTTTCATGTGATTTTTTGAAAATTGTACTCTTTTGTTGTACCATTCTTTTTATCTGAGTTATATTAAGCCAGTAAGATCTGCATTTCTTTAATTTGTCAGTTTTTTTATCTCAAAGTATACAGTTCCATGACCCGAAGTAAGTCGATTTCTGGTGATTTTATTAACTTTGTTTTATGTGTATTGTTTTTAGGAGGAATTAATTGTCTCATTATCATACAAAGTCTATATTTGAAAAATAGCTTAGATGAATTATGTTGGATTGGTATTATCTTTGTGTATTAATTATTATTGGCCATTTACATCTTTGATTTCTATATAATTGAGGAATTGTTTAATGTTGCACATGTTAAAAACAGCTGTTTTGGTGTGGTCGATACAACCAGGTTTTGCATCAATACTATCATAAAATTATATGTTAAGTCTCTTAAATATTGAAATAATGTAGCACACAATAACCATAACAGTATGTATATTTAATCAATGAATGAGTAGTGCTATAATATTGTTAACCAAGTAGTGGTTTTATATTTTGACATGCTGTATTAATTTACAATTCCCTTAAATAAAAAAATTTGTACATCCCATTTGGAGGTGGCAAATTGGTTTAATTGGTTTTGACACATTAGGCAAACTAGTTTGTAGCCGTTTCAGCACGTAACAGGCTATTACAACAGCTTAATCATTTAGCAGTTTATTGTCATGATTTATGATTTAATCTTGTACGTCATCAAGGTTTTTTTATTTTTTTATTCCTTATTTTTTTATGCCTGTAAAATTATATACTTACCTATGAGCAATTGCATAGGTATATTTGTAGTGTAGTTTCAGCTCCTTTGCAATTTATCCATTAATGTAGTTTGGGACAACAAAGGCAAAGCTCTAGCATCTCATGTCATTTGTTGTAGAGCACAGTATTTAAGTCCTTATTCAACTTTGCACAATTTTGTCAAATTGTAGTAATAAACTTTGATTCTATGTGATACTATGCCCTAGAGGGAATCTAATGATGGTTTTCAATGAGCTTATTGCTTACTTTGGAATGTCAATTGATACCAACTTAGTTGAAGCCAAAATTTTGACAAATCTTAGTTTGTAAAAGCCACATTAAGAGGAATTTGCGTATTAAAGAGAGTGATGTAGAGATTGTATAGAAATTTCAAGTTTATAATTAACATTTTTTACAACTCTAAGTTTTTTGGTGGATTCAATAGACTTGATCTATTTTATTTATATTTCTTGATTTTTCTAATGTAATAAGGTATGACTTCCACTAATTGCCATTTAATGCATTGAAGTGGGTTGGTTCTTATTTCTAGAAAATAAGTCTACATATGTATTTTTTTACATCTACTTTTTTTTAGACACATGTATTAATAATGCCTCTTACATAGCTTTTTCAAGCTCTAATATCTCAAGTCTCATGTTTTGGAAATACATTCTTCC
The DNA here is from genome assembly GCA_036785485.1 of Physcomitrellopsis africana. Classification (NCBI taxonomy): domain Eukaryota; kingdom Viridiplantae; phylum Streptophyta; class Bryopsida; order Funariales; family Funariaceae; genus Physcomitrellopsis; species Physcomitrellopsis africana. Next base: position 773,605 of record JAWRVF010000038.1, on the reverse strand, counting down.
AACTCATGTGTAACATTGGCAATTTTATTTAAAAACATATTTTGGAGCTTATATGACCATGTAATTACAAAAAAATAACTTTTATGTAATTGTTGACATGTTGCTCTTATATCTAGTAAAACAAAAGTTCATTGTTTGTATTTGAATTACCACTCAAGTACAAAGAGTAGTGCTTTGAGATCAAAGCTCATAATAGATTTTTTTACAATCATTATAGTATTATTACTACTTAGTAAGAAAATGATAATTTTTTGTAAGTGTAAGCAAGGCTATTTATTTTGATCATAGCATATTATTATTTTTGTAGATAAAAAGGTTGCCAAGAGGCTCATTTATTTGTGTTCAACTTTTTGTGGAAAAGTACTAGTTTGACTTTTTGTGGCAAAATACTAGTTCAATTTTTGTTGCAAGATTGTGATATTTCTGTTTGCAAAAGTTGGTAACTAAGGTTTTATTCATCTTTGCTTGCCAATAATACTAAAAGATTCTTAATTGCTTATTGACTTTGTAAGTTTTATTCTTTTCAATGTTAAGTAGTTTTATAATCATTTATCTAAATGGCATATAATATCTTAATATTGTGATTATTTTATGTATAATCTTTAAAATTTCTTCATAGCAACCAAGTTCTAAGTACTACCAATATTACTTTTAATTGGATTGCTATAGCTTTGTTGATAATTTTAAGTGGTCCTATCTATTGGTAATAGTTCCTAGTATATATGCATGTAAAATAATTTGCATTAGAAATTCATGGTTGGATATGGCTACATAAGCATGATTGTTTTGATATCCTTTCTTTTTCTTTTTTAAAAAATAAACTTAAATACCTACAACATTTAGTAGAAGACATAAATGTCTCTTAATGAAATTTAGGCTTGTGAAAGGCTTATTATTCTAAAAGGCTCTTGAAAAGTTTCTAATAGTATTATTATTTTTTTTCATGTGATTAGAAATTTGAATCAAATTGCTTGTAATTCAATTTGCAATAAGTAATAAAAAGAATATGTTATTATTTAAGAAAGACAACTAAGACATTGAAGATGTGACATTATGATTAATAATAATCAACATCAAAAATTAAAGGTGTGGCCAAAATAGCCAAGTATCTTCTAATATCTTCTTATTAGTTAAACAAGCAATAAATAGATCATATTATTATATACTTTGTTATATTATTATAATATTTAAAATAATTAAAGCACTTCTAATTTTTATATTTATCTTCTTGAGTACTATGTTGAATAATACTTAATGTCCCTTCCAAGTCAAACCAAGCTCTAATATCATGTTTTTGCTCTATTAGTACCAAATGGAAATACTTTATGATAGAAAATTTTACATCTATTAAAAAAAACAATAGAAATGTAAAGTTGATTGATTAGATTATTTAACATGTGTAATTATTTTTAATTATTGAGAAAAATGACTCTATTTTGTTTTGTTTTGTTTTATTCTTTGGCTAGAGTGTAAAATTCCAACTTGCAACACAATCTAAAATTATTTTATGAAGCTGTGGAAATTTAAAAAGACTAAAGTATATAATTAGTTGAAGAAGGGTGTAGCCAATTGACATATTAATTTGACAACCAATATGCAAATATTTGTTGCAAAGTAAATGTATACAATTGTGTACCTATACTATATCATTAATGATTGGAAAATATATTTTATTATTATTGGTTTTATTTGTGTATTATACCTACATTCTATTTAGAATTTAATATCTGATCTTACATGGGTTATTTTGGACATGTATAAAGTTCTTCTTAGCTTAGTCTAGACAATCATTATTTACAATGTTAGTACTAATCTAACAATGGTCGATTGTTTGCAAAGTGACTTTTGAATTTCTATTGATTTGCATTAGATTGACAATGCTTCTAATAACATAATTGATATGTTGTTCACATGTATTACTTGTTCTTATAACATTCCATGGTTAATGTTCTTTAGGTATTTATTATAAAAAGATTAAATGATTGCCTACTAATTGATGCAATTATTAGCATGTTTTGATATTTGATTATAAAATAAGTAAATAAATAAAATCATAAATTTGTAAAAGCTCTTAGAGGCTCTTACAACAATTTATACAAGTCATATGTTCACAAGTTTGATATAAGAGTTGGATTATAAAACATATTAAAAGTAATAGATAGACAATAATTATATATATAATATTCACTAAAAGAGAAGAGAGTCACCGGTGATAACTAAGGTGACGTAAAAATGTGTTAAAATGTGTTAAATTGTGTTAAATCTTGTTCCAATTTTTTTTTATTTAACACATTTTAACACATTTTAACACATTTTTACATTGTCGTCTTGTGGTTTGGCTACTATGTGAAAAAATTATACATATATATTTAATGTATAATTTACTACATAGCTAAATGAGAGCCATATCAATAGACTTTTATTGGTTACAAGATGTGGTTAGGTTGCTAGTTTAGAAGGGATCTATTAAAAGGATTATTATTGAGATTTATACAACCTTATTTCTTCTTTTGATAGTAATTTTGAGGTTGATTTTATATTGATAGTAACTTTTATATATCTAAAGTCACCTTTATTAGACATTGGCGATCCTTAAAATCTTAGTTTACTTCTTTTATTTGGTGCTTAAAGCACAAAGTATGTAAATCTTATAAAAAGAAGGGTTAGAAAAAGGTTTTTAGTGTAAAAAGGGTAGTTTGGCCATCTATGTGGATGAAAAGAGGTGGATGATAAAAATCTCTATTCTAATTGGCCAAAAATCATACCCAATGGGCTTCAAGGAGGCTGCCCGAGGGTTTATTAGGAGTTAGGGTTTGTTTTTCGAGGAGAAGTCAAACATCAGAGGCTAGGATCATAAGGTTTAGGTTTTTGGATCTGGTGTAGGTGCAAATTTTGTGTGGTTTGCACTTTTTATGAAGAAGTTATAGGCGCTCAAAGTTAAGGTGTCGATTTTGGAACTACTATCACTCTTTTGGATATAACTCGCGCATACAGAGAGCAATCAAGAATCGGCGACTAGGATTGGAGAGAGCACTTTCACAGCTACACTTTTTATTTGTAGCTTGATAAAATCCAAGCTAGGGTGAAGGAGATATTGGGAGTTGAAGTCAATGCTTACAAACTTAAGGGCAGTAAGTGACCTGCTTATAAAGTGGTTACATTTTGAGCTATAACTTAAGCAATTTCATAGATTTTTGGCTCAAAATTTTCAGGAGTGTAAATGTTTATGTCATAAGACTATGTACAAAATTTTTGTGGCATTAGGGTTTTGGATTTGTGAGATATAAGGAAAATAAAGCTCAGGTGTCTCTGAGCTAGGGTTTTAAGCACCTGCTAGGGGTTTTGAGATATCAGACGATTGGAAAAAAATATATGGTTGATTCTTTCTTGTAGTAAAATTTAAGAAGATTATCTACACTCTGAACTAAATTTTATAGAAATTGAACGGTTAGATCAAGAGTTATTGGACTCTAAAGTTCAACATGAAATAAGTCCTTACAGGTGAATAAAGTTTTGAAGGGTTTTTGTGGAAATTTGAATCCTTTTTGTACAAACTTCTTTGAATACAAGAGGGTTTATATATATAACTTCTCTTTTGTGAGATTTTTTTATTATTTGTCCTTTTTATTAAGGACAAATTACATGTTGGATTTTTGCCATCAAGTTTCAAATAAACTCTCTAGTGCCAGGTACCCAATGTATTCCCAAATAGAAGGCCACGTCATACGACAACGTCACCTTGGTTATCACTGGTGACGCTCTTCTCTTCTAGTGATTATTACCTAAAAGCAATTAGAATAATAATTTCATTGAATTTAATATTTATATATATATATATATTATATTTTTTTTAATTATATTTTTATTAATAGTATATAGTATAAAATTCCATTGGAGACTTGATTGGCAATTGAGAATTTTTATAACTTTTTGTCACCATTTAAAGATGCCATAACATTGATGTTTGCTTCAATAAACCCTATTATTGAGATAGTCATTTTTATTTTTCATCTTATCAGCATATATGTCAAAAAAGTGGTAGTTGTATCAAGTAGTTTTTAGCCAACAAATACAATGATATTTGCATCAATCGTTTAATAAAAGTTAATTAAGTATGAAGCAGTCATTAGTTGCAACAAAGTCCTTATTGTGGCTTATTTTTATCTACATCTTAAATCAGTCTTATAAAAATTTAGTATCAAGCCAAATATAGTCAATTAATTTAAATTAATGAAGTTTACTAAGGTGTAAAAGACTACTTATTAAGCTAACTAAGCATTGTTGGAAACTTACATTGATATTTATGAATTGCTAATAACAATAAGATAACTTAATCTCCCTCTTCTTTAATCTAGTATTGGCATATTTAAATAACTCTTTTTTAGCAAAATAAAATGTGGATGTTATAATTAAAGATGCAATTGCAATAAGTAGTTGTAATATTTATTTGTGGTTCAAGGTGAATATGGCAATATATTTAAAGATCTAGGTCATAGCTCAAATTTTTTTAGATATTATAATTAAATTAGTATTTAATAAGTATGTATTCTATTAAAAAAGATTGGTCATTGGTATTTGTCAAGTTTAGCTTAGTGACTATACTATTCATATAATTTTCTTAAAAATATGATGTGAATTAAATCAAATTTTATTCTTCTTAAAAATAGAATTTTTTATATTATCTTTCTTCTATTTAATATATTATAAATGATATAAATAATATAAAGTATTTTAAAAATATATTTTTAATTTTATATAATTAATATTTATAATTTAGTGCTATTATGATTTACAAATTAAACTAACATAATAAAAGAAAATCTTATATTTTTTTTTTGTTTGTTTTGAGTTTATTTTTGCTAAAATCTTCTAATATCATCTTGTCTTAAATAATTAATCAAGAAGAATATTGGTAGTAATTCGATTTTACTTTTATATTTTAATTTATATTTAGTATTGCATGTGGTCTATTAAATTAAATAAATTATCACCATTTAATTTGTTTGGCGCTACAACCTTTAACTTACAAGCAATCATATCTATTTATTTTTAGAAATCTTATTCAACAAGAAATAAAGTGGATGGCTAAAAAAATTTGATTTATCAAAATACTATCAATTTTAAAGATTATTTAATAGAAATATTAATGTTCTAGTTGACTGAAGATACTTTGCCTTTTATAACATAAAATACAAATAAATCACTTCTTCTAAGTTATAATCTCTTATACTTTATATATCAAGCTCTTATTGTATATGTGTATTTTCCAAAGCTCAATTCAATATAACAATTAACATTTTTAACAATTACTTAGAAATCTTTGAAGTTCATCTAAGTATCTTCTTTTCTATTTTTATTACAATTGCAACAATCACACAATCACGCCCTTTATCCCTACTTCTCTTTTTGTCTCTTCCGAACCTATTAAAAAATATTCTACTATATATTAGTGAATATTATGTAGCCACAAAGAAGATAAGCTTTATATAGATTAGCTTTATCTAACATAAAAGTTGACTTCTTGTTAAAATTGACTTGTATTTATATAAACAAAAATCAGTGTTTTAGATTCACAAGTTTATAAAAACTATTAAAGAATGAACCAGAAATTAAGAAAGATTATTCAAAGAGAAAGGTGAAAGAAGAAAATCTTAAATTTCTCTTAAAATAGGAAAGTCAAATCATATTTGAATTATAAACATTATAATTTAAACCATAAAAAGACAAAAAAAAAAAAAAAAAAAAAAAAAAAAAAAATGATTAGTAGTAATTTGGTGGTAACATATAAAGTTCTAGAATGTTCTATATGCCTATTCTCTAATTCAATTTTAACATCCAATTAAATACACACAACTCTCATTATTTTTGTATTTTCTATAGATGTTCTTGATTCAATATGCCAAGTGACCAAACACAAATTCCATGCTATTTTTCTCAAAGCTCTTCAAAATACTGATCCTCTAATGATTTTAAATGCTATTACAATAATTACTAAATTTAGACCATATATAATTATATTTAAATTAAATTCATCAAATACAAGGCATCCAAGTAACTATACCAAATCCCTAAACCTCATAAATCTTAATAAGAAAATATGTACATTATAACCACAAATCAGAAAGTGGTTTAAATCTAGTTCTAAATTGGTTTAAACTCAATTTTTAAACTTTTACCAAACCAAATTCAAATAAATTGAAAATTCTACCAATTAATTAGGAATTAGTTTAATAAAAAATAAATTGGTCCAAGTAATTTGAAATTATTTATTAATCTTAATCTTATTCAAAAATAACTAGACAATCATAAGCAAAGAAATAATGACCCTATTATAGATATTTACTTACTTCTAGAAATAATATTTATATATTATCTAAGCACAATTTAAGTTTAATTATGTGGTATATAATTTGTATATATTCCAAGAAATGACAATCTAATATATAACTAAGAAAGTTATAATTTTAAAATTACTCTTGTACATTATTTTGATAATAATTTAATAAGCAGTTTATATGTTAAAAATTATGAGTTACTTTATATAAATAAAATATTTCAAAGTGAAATTTTATTTTTAAAATATTTGATAAGTATATAATAATTAGTATTCTAATGATATTTTATTTCTAATAAGTAAAATATTGTTTCAATGATATAGCAAATAAAATTACACTTTGAAGATAAAAATAATTTATTATTATTTTTATTTTTATTCAAATATTAAAGATAAATATTTCATAAGGATTTTTTGGCAATTAGTTGGGATTTTACAATTAGGATTCAAACCTCTAACATCTTTAGTGCTATTTTTGTATTCTTTTGGTATTATTTGTTTTCTTTGGATAATTTAAGGATATTTTAGATTGATGAAAATGAAGTTTGAATATACAAGATCTATGAAATTAAATTTTGACTAGATATTAAATTACTAAATGTAAAATGTAAGCTTTTCAATGTGGTAAAATTCTTTTTATATAACTATGGCACTTTTTAGAAAATTTGTATTTAAAATTTGAACTAAATTCAATTTTATAAAAAATACATTAAGGAAATAAATTAAAAATTGCAAAAAAAACCAATGTAATAATTTTAAATTATTATTATTATTATTATATAATAAATAAATTAATAGAAGTGGATAAGTGTGTTGCAATTGCAGTTTCAACTCTAATCAAATACAGAAATTTTATAGTTTTATCAAATAAAAAGTTAAGCAAGATATATATATCATTAGCTTATTTTATTAATTCCAGGAACACATTAAAAAGATATTTACATGTAAGTACCAAATTTATACTTGAGATTTGTGATTTTAAAAAAGTTCGATTCAATAATAGAAAAATAGAATAAAATGTACATGCAATAAGATGTCTGGTTTTAAAATTTGTAACATACAGATTCCATATAATTTGGATTCTAAGTTATGAACAGTACCTTAACAATCTTTTATGTAAAGGTCTGCAAAGTATATTCAAGCAGGAATTAGATGTTAAAATTAATACAAATGTTTTATTTTTTAAATAAAATGATACTGTTAATGGTACCACAGGAAATAAATAAATAAATAAATAAATAAAGAATCTTTAAATATTTATTTGGACATGTGAGTATTTAAAACAAATATCCAATGAAGGATGCATTCTACTTAATTAATTAGAGGGTGGCTATGTCCAACAAATTCCCAAACATGATGTCCACATCCTCAATAATGTGGGCCACACACAATGGGCCATCAATTCTCACATGCACAAAAAACAATGGCTCAACACATGGAGAAATGGAGCCCCACACAAAGCCCCTTCAGTGTACATAATCTTAATATAGACACACATAAGGGGGCAGAGAGAGTGAGAAATTTTCCCAGGGACAATTCCTCATTTGAGGGTGCATGTGGATTGAAGCAACAAGCTGTGCCCCAAGGAACAGAGCCCATATTCCGCATGGAATGGCCATGGAGACCCCACACATTCCAACAGAACCCGAGCGCGCCTGACGTCATGGTGCTATCAGGGCGCTGACTGTGCCAGCCAGCCATGCAACTTCCAGCGGGGCTCCCGCGTCCCTTCGGAAGCGGAATGGGTTTGCCGTGACAGGTCAGCAGCATGGCGGGTGACGAAAAAGGTGACGTGGACAAGGGGGTGGGAAGCAGTCGGGAAGGATATGCTCTGAAACTGCGCCCATAGCGTCGCTGCGCCTGCTGCTACTGTACCGGATCAGCATGATTGGTCCAAAAACTATCGCCGAATATCGTCATGCAGGTGCAGAGGAGCTGATGCATCTATGTAGATCTGTCTCCTTGCTTTCCTTGTGTTATTTCTCACATGAAAATAGTTGGGTTCCTTTTGGCGGAGTTTTTTGTTCGACTTTTCTGTCTTTTTTTCCCCTGTAGGTTCAAGCTGCAAGCCGTCGAAATAGCAGTTTTCACTCCGTGCCAGGTTCTGCCCGTGAGTTTTGAAGACCAAAAGCGCGTGTAGCGGCGTCTCTACCTGCCACTCGTCTTCCCCTCGATACCGAGGTTGGGTCATTTCGCAAGTTGCGACCCACTGACGCTTTCGCGGCTCTCAGGCGATGCGTCTCCGACAGTCCAGCCTGGGTTTTCTTTTCTTTTCTTGTGACACGAGCTCCTCTGCGATGCCCCGGGTTTGGTTCTTCGCGATTGTCCTCCTTGTCTCGTTGGATTTGAAAGCTGCGCTCTCCGAGGTTTTCGTGGATGGGCCTTGTCTGGCTCATGGCTCGGTAAGTTGTCGGGTGCATTCTGGGTTAGTTGAACTGGAGGCCCAATCCGTGGGTTGTTCTGTATTTTGTCTTTCTCAATTGCAGTGTAGGTCGTGGTTTGAGTTGTACAAGAGGTTCAAGCTTGGAGGTTTGGTTTTTTGTACATTGACATACGGTTAGTTTGAGCTAAATGTTGCGAATATATGTGGTTTTGTAGTGATTACTTACAATAGACGAGTTAGTGCTACTGGTTTGCTTGGTTTAGGGTGCGTTCTTTCGGTGGATGTGTGTCGGTATTGAACATCAAGTCCAAAACGATCCACAGTCCTTTGGTAGCCGGTTTGTACGTTGGGCAGTGGATCACAGCTGCCTATCGAGTCACTGTCCTAGGCTCTGTTCTCCGTTTTAATGGTCACTACGCAATCTTAGACAAGTTCCTTAGTGATCCATAAAACCGGTACACTTACGTATCTTGGGTATGTCCCTGCTTCCTCTCCACCTGAATGTGGGTGTTTTTGGTTTGCAGAGAGTGGATGTGTTATAATCGAAGTATGCTGGAAAACCTGGAATTGGCTGAACTCAAGATTGTTGTGATCGATCATGGTGTTCCCTGTACAGGAAATATGCCGCAACCTCGTATTTAGAATTTGTAATAATATTTGAAGGAGGGAGCAGGGTGTGTTTGCCGGGCACTCACTCCGGGCTTGGCTTTGGCGCCAAGATTAAGCTGTGTCTCAGATATGCTCCACCAACACTTTGTTTATTGTCAGATGGGTTTTGTGTAATACTTAGCAACACTCCCAACTTATATCACTGGGCTTTTGAAGTGCGACTGGCACATTCTGCAGTTTGTTGCATTTTACCAATATACTAGGAGCACCTCTTTGCTGTCTTTTTGAAAGCCTTGTTTGCCCTAGTCTTCCCCTTCAAATTGGATTCCACATCCGTGTTGTGTATTCAAAGCACCCATATGGCTTTATATGTTTGGGAGCTCATATTGAGAGCTTTGACCTAATTGAATGTCTGATCAGCAATTTCTGTTTGAGGTCAATTCGAGATTATCTGGTGCCGACTTTCTATCACCGGGCACTGCGCCACAGACAGCTGTTTTCGAATTCGAGTGCCGCCGATTGCTTTGATTTCACTGAGCTTGGGGACCAATTTATATTACTACATGTTAGTCCAGCGGGTGTAGTTGAAACATGGGATGCTTTGAATTTTTACCCAAACGGCCCGAATATGAAGGGAAAACCAAGGACAAGAGCATTCCCCCTTATTCTGGAGAGAATAGTGCAACAACGGCCGTGAACTCAGGAAGCTATGTTCCATCCGAGTCAAGCATCAAGGGTGATGTTGATGCCAGTGTATCATCTGAGTTTCCTGGCAGGGATCCTCCGAGTAAACACCTGCCTCACAGTGGATCACTTCTGAAACCGAACGATGTCAAGAATTTCGCATTTCATGAGCTCAGATATGCAACGAAGAACTTTGACAGGAAATATCTCTTGGGCGAGGGTGGATTTGGTCAAGTGTTTAGGGGATCAATTAGGCATAAACAAAAGTTTGGCGGAGTAGATGAGAAAATAGATGTCGCCGTGAAGCAATTAAATTCCCGGGGCCAACAGGTATGTCCACCACTTATTACGCTCACTATTATTGAGATGTGATGCCCGTTGGGTATTTCGCATTTCAGATAGATAGTTAAGCGTCAGTGCTATCCCTAAATTGAAGAATTGCGGTTTTTTTAGAATATTTATTCGTGATAGCAGGAACTTAATGTTGGAAGTAGTTTAAGTCATGACTGTAGTCTCTTGTTAATGTCAGTAACCTACTAGTGAAAGTCTATTGCTAGACACTGCCTCATGTAATCGGAATGGGAATGACATTCACTGGGAGCTGAGGCAGATCCTTTGTTTTGTGAAAAGTTGGGCAGAGATTGATGTGTATCTATTCTCCTGGGTTTCTCAGGATTTATTTACACTACTGAGTTATCAACCTGATTCTTTTCCACGTAACTAAATCCACAGAGTTGTCCTGCAATGTTATATTCGTCTCAGAATTTAGCTTTTGATTCCTCAAGTGTAATCGATTTTTGAGAGGCTTAACGAATTAAAATAGTCTCTCCTTCTTTTCCATTAACCTTGAATCAACCTCTTGCAGGGCCATAAGGAGTGGCTGGCGGAGGTGCATTTTTTGGGGCTGGTGGATTCGCCACATTTAGTGAAGCTCATTGGTTACTGTGCAAATGATGACGATGAGAGAGGAATACAAAGGTTGTTGGTGTATGAGTACATGCAAAACAAGGGCCTTGATGATCACCTGTTCCGACCAGGACCAATTCCCCTCTCATGGTCGACAAGGGTGAAGATTATCCTGGGGGCAGCGCGTGGTCTTTCCTACTTGCATGAAGAGTTGGAATTTCAAGTAAGTGGCGAACTTCTTTTTTTCTCGGATTCTGAAATTAACTAAGTATACCCTAGAGAATATCATCTGCAGTTTGTTGACTAAATTAGTTAGTTTTGGTTTTTTTAACTCCCGGCAGTGAATAATTTTGGTGTAAGCACGACATATTTTGAAAAAAAGTCACGTGCTCACATGTGGTTATTCTTGAGCTTGAAAAATGGTTGCATAACGTGTTTGTTGGGTTACATTTAGGTCATTTTTCGTGACTTCAAGACTTCAAATGTATTACTTGACGAAGACTTTAACCCAAAGCTGTCGGATTTTGGGCTTGCTAGACTAGGTCCTCAAGATGGCGACAGTTATGTCTCCACTGCGGTATGACGATTTTCTCTTTTTTTTGGAAATAACCTACTTGGCTTGGTTGGCTCAGTTACTGATGTGCAATGGTGCTGAAGAAGATGTTATGGAACTGTTTATTCCTATATATAACCAGTGCAGGACTGAAAGACTCAATGATTGGATCTACGAAACTGCTTTTGCACAGATTTTTCAAAATTTATTTTAATTCACCTTTTTTATTATGTTGGTGACTGGTGAAAGATAGAGTGAAACAAGTTTTTTTTCATATTCAAGAGTTATCGGATGGTTTGTAAAGATAAAGTCGATTCCGGACTGGGTGGTACAGGTGGTTGGCACAGCAGGGTATGCTGCACCCGAGTATGTTCAGACCGGTCACCTCACTGTGAAGAGCGACGTGTGGAGCTTCGGTATTGTCATGCTGGAAGTGCTCACTGGAAGGAGGGTCATGGATAAAAATCGGCCAAGGAATGAACAGGTATTAATAGAATGGGCAAAACCCTATATCAGCGATCATCACAAACTGTTCCAAATAGTTGACCCTTTACTGAACGGCAGGTATCCAGTTAAAGTAGCCCAGAGATTTGCGCAGCTGGCATATCTGTGCTTGAGCAAGATTCCGAAAAATAGACCTAGAATGAGCGATATAGTGGAAAGGCTGAAGATCGTACAGGAGAGAACCTTTCAGTGGGAGTCTCCGTCAAAGACTTCATCGCAGAAGGGTAGAGCGTCTATGGATTCTCGTACTGTGAGCTCGGTACAAGAGCTTTCTAGGCCTTCAGTAGGAAGCCCTCGGGGTCTCCCACTTGGCTCGCTGTCGGCTATTCAAAGCGGCAAAGTGTCCAAGTTTAGCCCAAAAGTGTCGGACAATGCAGATGTCTCTAAGCAAATGCCGAACTTGAGCTTGGAAGGTTTCAGACATTCACCCAAACATATGGGCACATCAGGGTCGGATACAAAGTCTGAAGAGACATCAGCAGATAATCCAAAGCTGGTGAACACAAGAGGTGAGAAACAAAGCCTTGAGAAAGTAGGGAATCTAAAGGATATGGGTGCAGCAAGGGAGGAACCAAAACTCGTGGACAGAACCAGGGAAGAGTCAAAGTCGTTGCAGAGTGTTGTTGAGAAACCAAAGCTTCTGGTGGTATCAGAGGAGGAGCCGAAGCTTGTAGAGGATGCTACTGAGAAACCCAAGCCTGTAGTCACGTCGGGGGAAGATCCATCAGCCACAGCAGAAGTTACTAAGCATAGATCTCGGATTAGCTTTGACAGGTTTTCAAGAACGAGCCGAGAGAGTGGCCGGTTTAACTGGATTGCGAGACTTTCCTTCTCCCACAACTAATGCTGTAACCATGTGTAGCTGGGACGTTGAGTTCACTGTATCTGACAAATGATTTACGTAACTTCATAACCGTATTTTGGTTATTGAGAATGTAAGAAAAACATATTTTGACATGTAGCAGGGGGTTCCTTCCAAATATTTGGTTATTCAGTTGCTGAGTGCAGTCTTAGAACCCAGTGCAGTTTCAGTGTAGCATCCATAAGCATCCTGCCTGATTTTTCTATCCAGACTTCCTAGAGGGTAACGCATGTCGAGAAACAGCACATGTAGATGTGAAATATCTCCAATACACCCTGCTGGCGGTGACACTGGTTTGCACCTGATTGGGCTTGAAATCCTGTCTTTGGTAATAAGGCAGCAGTGGTGTAGCAGTGATTAACGTTAAACCACGCACTCTTGACCATGCTATCATTCTCATGGTAAAAGCTCTTGTATTTCAAAGTGTTATTTAGACGAATTGGATTGGGGATGTAACACTCATTACAGTGTCTTAGATTTGGGGGGCGGGGAGGTGGGGTTACTTTTGAGTTTGGGGTAGTTTACAGAAGTTTTTGCTCACCTTACTGGAGGAGCAGGAAGGTCTCCGCAGCTGTTTGTTGCCAAGACGTCATCGTTACAAGTCCTTGACGGGTGCCATTGTGAGGTGCATGTGCACGAGACCCATTGTGTATCATGGTTACAAGCAAAAAATGTTATTGATGGAAAGAGGGAAGGTAATCTTCCCAAGTGCATGCAAGCAATAGAATCGTGCACATTGAATTGGGGATGTCATACTCGTTTCAACATGCAAATTGTTTACAATAATCTCATGCAAAGAAGTATATATATGACTGTTAACGGCCCAAGAAGTAATGGGCTTAAAGAAACCAACTCCTGCTAGCAATTTCTTAAAACAGCTCCATAAACTTGGATCATTTGCGTCAACACTTCAGCATATGAAAACAAAAAAGTGCTCCAAATCCAAGCACTTTTTAGTGTGGCAGCCCCTAAACGGAATTCGGATATTCCTTCCTCATGACACTGTTCGATAATACGTATCAGTTTCTTAAACAAAATTTCATCATCTTTAGGCAATCTTGATCTATATTGCATTTCAAATATACTTCGTTACTGAATTAGTGCCGCTGGCAATATTCGAGGTAAAACACGACAGATTTCATGAAAAGATTGCAACACTTGAAAAAGTCTCATTCTTTTGAGATGCCTGTAATGCTTAGGGTTAGAAGAATGTACTGTTTGACTGCAAGGATACACAAATGGAGGGAGGGAGAAGGAAATAAACCTAGATATTTCAAATACAAAATCCATACAAGTTTGAGCTCCTTCAAAACCTTTCAAGCCTTCTAATTTGCTCATCGTCTTTAACAGACCTAAATTCCTTGCAGGATAAGCAAACTTAAGACCGCTAGAATAAAAACATTGAGGCATGCTCCACAAGATACATGCGGCTGACTATCGGTAATTTCATGATCTCCGGCAGCAAACCATATTTCGATGGCTGCTCTTCTGGTCATGCTACATGCAGCCTGCACATAATAACACCACTCAGAACGCGTGTATACGTACTCCGAAAGTCGAAGCTTCCAGCTATGACTCCAATGTAACCAAAGAGCCAAGTGCACTTCCCAGAACTGCTTCTAACTTCAAAGCATCAGACCCTAATAATTCATTCGTGGTTTAATATGCAGGGCCATTGCAAGGACAACTATAACTCTCGGCCAGTTTCACTTTAGAGACTTAGCATAATCCAGTACCCCGAACACTACACCATTCGGGTACGATGGTCTAATGGGGCAATTCTTTGAAAATTTCATTTGAGAAGTAATCAACGTAGTAATCAGGGGATACAAACACAACATTTTTAACTCTTTAAACTCCCCCAGTGACCAATCATGAACGGTCCACGGGATGATCTCATGCATGTGCTCCTCTAGCGACTTTACAACAAAATAAAGACCAATCTGAAGACACCATAGCCCTGAACCCGACCAAATAGGAAATTGACCTCTATGTATCAGAGTTCAACTTCTTGGACTATCTGTCCAATGACCACCTCATTAAGGTTGCTAACACAGAGACTCCTACATTCCGGAAGAAGATGAAGAAGAAGCAGAAGAAAAAGGAAAGAATGAAAGATAAACAAGACAAAATATAAATTTAAAAAAATAAGAGTTGCATACGTACGTTTACGACAATGTCGCATCCTCCCTCCAGGATCTCACTTCCCGGTATTCATCATAAGCGTGATATTATCACCCTTCAGCAATATCCGACCCAACGGCTTCCGCGTCTTCTTCTTGAGTGAAACCTCCTCTGCCTCATCGAGAACCAGGTTCATGTACTCATCGAACCCAATGATACGACCCTCGATGCGCAGATCCTTCTGCTCGAAGAGCCATATCTGAATCCTGGACTTACTCTGAAGAAAACGGAAAATAAGATTGATGGGTTGGGTCATAATCCGCTGCACCTTGGTCGCCATGGTGTCCGGCTTTCCAACTACCCTGCCACCGGCAAACAAGAAGAAAACGAGTGCCAGACCCACGAGCTAGAAGAAGCAGACGAAGCTCTATCACGCTCTCCACCGCGCTTGTGAGTCGCCAAAACCCTAGAACAATGGGGCGAGAAAGCTTAGGGAACAGTGGAGCTAGCAAAACACGCACTGGAAGTCTACAATGCCCAATTTTAGGGTTTCGATTCCAAAAGTGAGCTTGCCACACTTATTACTTTTTCAAAAAGTTGTTAAGGGACTTCTTCTTGCTTTTTCCTGCATACTCTAATTATAAACTTTTGGTTTTGAATTGCACATTGCTAGCACATGAACAGGGTATTTTATGTTTGCACGTTATCTTCTCGAGGGGAATTATCATTTCTTACAGGAAGCTGGATGGAGGTAAGTAATTTTCTACAGGAAATTTATTTTTTGCGTATCTTTTTCTTGGGTCAATACACTGTTTTGATGTTGATAATGGATGTGTTCTTGGATGATTTCGAAAACACCTACATAGGATTTAAATCAGTTACAAAGATTAATTGATTTGTCATACTAAAAGAACGTAGAAAGAGTTGTTTGTTGCACAACAATAATATATTTTGCTCCAAAATTAAATTAAC
This sequence comes from Physcomitrellopsis africana, assembly GCA_036785485.1. Lineage (NCBI taxonomy): Eukaryota > Viridiplantae > Streptophyta > Bryopsida > Funariales > Funariaceae > Physcomitrellopsis > Physcomitrellopsis africana. Next base: position 757,674 of record JAWRVF010000038.1, on the reverse strand, counting down.
AAGACATGAACATGTTTGAATTTTCTCCTTTAGTAGTTTTTTATTTAGATGAAAAACATTCATAAGCCAAACGAATGAATGAATACTTGTATTCTCATCCGCTAGGGTTTAAGCACCTAGGGTTTGGAGAGTTCGTTGAAGGGACTAATCGATCGGGAGCGATGGCCAGTGTAATCACAGTTGCTGATTGCGTATTGTAGAGGACCTCTTCGGGTTAGAGTCAAGTTTTGCGGTGATTGTGAGACAATTAGAGGCATTCTAGACCAATTGCGATGCGTAGCTCTCGAAGCGCAGGCAATGCGCTGCGTAGATGGTGCTATTCTCTTTCCTCACCCTCTGTCGCGCTAGGAAGAAATGAGAGGTTACTTGCCCTAGGTTTTCCGTGTGGAGACGTTCGGGAATACAGCGTGAGTGCAACAAGCGCAGGCGCATCATCGTGGGTGCGCAGTTGCGTTTCATCGCATTTGGTAGCAAATTTCACCCAGCCGCGGCAAGATTTCGTTAGAACGTTCTCGGAGGCAGCAGTAGCAGAGGAGCCAACAGGCGAAGCAGGGAGCCCCGCGGTCGAGAGCCTTTACAAGGAGTTAAATGATTCGATTCGACAGAAGTGCCTGCCGAAGGCTACATTGCTGCCCTCATTGCTGAAGAATTGTGCTTCCCCTGCAGATGTGAAGCTGGCGTTGGATGCCGTTGATCGTCTGAGGAGACTGAAGGCCGTTCAAGGTCAGCAGAAGACGAATTACAGTAAGAATATTGCGCAGCTGATGGTGGAAGCTTGCATACGGTCGGGGGATCCGCTCGCTGCACTGCCAACTTTGATGAAGAGAAATGTTTATGGATTTACTCCTTCTCTGGATCAGGGCCATCTACTTTTAGAACACGCTTTAGGACAGAAAGACACGAAGCTCATGCTGAAGGTACTGAGGACTATGGTTACAAATGAAAATTTTCCTACCCCGGTGTCAGCTGAGTTGATTATTCGCACATGCAAAGATGCAGGTAATACAGAGCTGTTATTTCAATTGGCGAAAGAGATGCGTGGCAACGGAGTTTTTTTAAAGAAACATCTCTATGACATGCTTATTGCAACTGCTGCTAATGTTGGTGATGTGAAACAAGTATACGAAGTTCAGCAGTGGAGGGAAGAACAGGGAATTGAACACACGACAGCAAGTGCATTTGCTGTGGCAAAAGCATTGGTGCTGGAAGGAAATGCTGAAAATGCTGCGAAAACAATTCTTCATCACTGTAAGGATGCTGAGAAGCGTAACATTTACCTTCAGATTATGGTGAAGGTCTGGCCTCTACAAGTTGGTGCGAAGGTCGCTGAGGAAGAGAAACAGGCTTTCTTAGAAGACTTGAAAAAGAAAGTGGCGATCATGTGTGAGAGCCTGGTGCAATCTGGTTGCAATGTGCCCGTAGATGTGAATGAAGATTTTGCCAAAGGAGCAGGCAGCAAGAGTAAGGCAGAAGATGAAGTTTGGACTGGAGGTGCTTCATCCTAGGTACTTGCGACTAGCTTTATCATGATTATTGACATGTGTACCACACGGTTTCATGGTTCCAAACAGGTTAAGGTGTAGTCCATCGTGTCCATTTGAGATTATACAAATTGAAGGGAATACCTTCATGTTATTTGGCAGAGACACGCAGCTGCAGCGTTGGGCGAGACTGGGGTGAGAGCTGCACTGCTTTTAAGTTATTCACCTATTCTTCAAGTAGCTCCTTCCTGACATCTCTTGCTGCATCCCCTGGTGGTGATATCACCATCAATATGGTCATGTAGCGGCATTGCTCCAGCAACATGGATTCTGCAGTGCTCTCGAAAAGTCCCATTAAAATGTAAACGAGCAAAACCACAATAAAAGAGGGATGTATAAGACGAGGCAATTCTGCTGCTGAACCCGTTTCAGCGTTCATCGCTATTCTTTCGTCATGTATAAGTCAGTGTGTACACATAGAACTCTGAAATTTTCTAACTTTTTCTTGGCATGTTTTGTACAGTTCTTCTTTTTCTTGGCATATTAATGTAAACTTCGAGTTGAACTTGAAATAATAGATTCTAGATTCTTGCTTGTTGGCTGTTTGATTGTTTCACTAGGTGCCATAGGCAGTTGATTCGCAGTTGGTATGGAGCGGCTTCTCTAATTTGCATGCTTAATCTCTTCTGTAGTAGATTTTTTTGTCCTCACCTGCCAATCGCTGTGTGTAATTTGCAAGTTGTCATATGTACAGTCGCTCTCCTTTTAAACATGCAATCCTAAATGTTGATTTATTTCTTTGCTTTTCATTAGCAATGAATACCGAGTAGCATCATCTTCCATTTCATTGTTGTCTAGTATAAAGTGGTACTCGCATTCAAGTTAATTTTCATCTTAAATCTGCCTGGCGTTTTCGTTAGATCTGTTGAATGCGGAGTCAGCATAGAGATTGACTAATTGTGGATATATATATATATTTATATATAGGTTATTCCTAATGGACCAATGTTCATTTTTAATAACAAGATCTATTAACATAGTTTTATTAATTTATAAAAAATCTTCCTTGAATTTTAAAAAGAATAAAACTACAAAATCAAACACCAGACAACAAATCCTCAAATAAGGTTTATATATATATATATATATATATATAGGTATGTTTTTATTATTTTTACAAGAGAGAATTATAATTTATAACAAGATTATGTTCAAATATCAGTCTGCATTATTTAGTATTGTTTTTGAAATATGCTTCTAAATATTGTAATTTGAATTGATTTCAAAGTTGAAGATATATAAATTTTGTACTTATGAATGTAAAAGTTAATTAATATTTGATTTAAGTATTAAATCTATGGTATTTTTTTTATTTTTTTATTTTATTTTTCATTCTAAAATAAATGACAATATTAAAGATGAAATATATTTCTATAAATTATATACACACGCAAAGATATACCCTACTTAATTTATCATCCCAATGGATAGAAATTTAATAAATTATACAAGGAATATTAGTTAAGAGATATAACTTTATAACCTAGGACCAACCTCCATTCTAACAAATATTATCATATTGTCATGTTGTGATTTGACTACTATGTGAAAATAATGTATATATATATATATATATATATTTAATATATAATTTATTGCACGATTGGATGAGAGCCATGTTAGTAGATTTTAGTTAGTTACAAAATATGGTTAGATTATTATTTTTGAAGGAATTTGTTTTAAAAGACTATTATTGAGGTTTGTACAGCCTCAATTTCTTTTTTTTTTTGGATAGTGACTTTTGAGGTTGATTTTATATTGAAAATGACTTTTATATATTTTAAATCACCTTTATTGGACATTGGTGACCCTTTTAATCTTGTTTTATTTCTTTTATTTGGTATTTAAGGCACATACTATGTAAATTTTATTAAAAAAAGGATTGAAAAGGAACTTTTAGTATTAAAAAGTATAGTCATGCCATCCATGTGGATGAATAGAAATGGATGATAGAAATCTCTATTCCTATTGGCCAAAAGTCATGCATAATGGACTTCAAGGAGGCTATCTAAGGCCTTATTAGGAATTAGGGTTTCTTGTTTGAGAGTATTTGAACATCAAAGATTAGGATCAACAAGTTTAGGTTTTTAGCCATGGTCTTAGTACAAAAATTAAATGATTTGGAATTTTTGTAAATGAGATATAAGCACTCAAGATCAAAGTGTTGATTTTATACCTACTATCACTCTTTCGGATATAACTTACATATATGGAAAGAAATAAAGGATTAGCAATTAGAATTGGAGAGAGCACTTTCTTGGCTACACTTTATATGTACAGCTTAATGAATTCTAGGCTAAGATGAAGGAGATATTGAGAGTTGAAGTCATTGCTTACAATCTAAGGGCAATAAGTGACTTGTTTAATTAGTGGTTGTATTTTGAGCTATATCTTAAGCAATTTGATAAGGTTTTGGCTCAAAATCTCTAGGAGTGTATATTTTCATATTACAAAGTTATACAAAATATTTTGTGGCATTTGGATTTTGGGTTTTAGAAATATAAAGAGAATAGTGCTCAGATATCTATAAACTAGAATTTTAAGCACATATTAGGATTTTTGAGATATTACATGATCAAAAGCAAATCTAGAGTTGATTTTTCTTGTGGCAAAGCTTAAGAGTATATGCTATACTTTCAAAATATTTGACAAAAACTATTTAGCTAGATTAAGAATTATTGGATCGTAAAATTCAAGAAGAAATCAATCCTTTGGAGGTGAATAAGTTATTGAAGAGTTTTGCTACAATTTGAGCATTTTATGAAAACTGAAGGAGTTATTTGGAAGCTAAGACTTTATGAAGACAAAAAGATGAATATATGGAACTATGATAATATTTTTGATAAAAAGATAAGATTTTAGAGGGAGATTATAGAATTTCTTTGAAGTTATTAAAAATTTAACTTACCAACAATTGGTTAGTTGTGATTTTATATAAAAAAGTATATTAATAATTTTTTAGATGCCATAGAAAAATCTTATATACAAATCTATTTAAATATAAGAGATTTTTATTAGTATAATATATTTTTAATATTATTATGTTTATTTGTCTTTTTTATTACGAACAAATCACTTATCAAAGCCTAGCTAATAAATTATAGGTAAATTCTCTACATCTAAGTACCTAGTGTATTTTCAAATTAAAAATCACACCATATGATAATATAAGCAAGGAATATTAATTAAGAAATATCAATTATGTAGGATATATATATATATATATATATATATATACACATATATAATTACTTAAATATTATTTTTAGATTTTTAAAATCTTTTTTATTTTTATTTTGATATTATAGTATTAATTAATTAAATAAATTATATTAAAATAATTTATTTTATAAAAGAGCAAAATATGTCAAAATTTTATCAAAGAAATATTTATTTAATATATTATATATTAAAAAAAGAATATCATGATATCAAAAAAAATCTTTAAAGATTGGAATTATTTTTATAATATTATTTAAAGTACCAATTCTATCATGTTAGAAAGTAATTTATTTATTTTTTTAGAATTATATTCTAATTCTAATTTTCATCTTTCATGTAAATAAGCTTTAATACTAAACCTAAAAAAATTTGAAAAAAATATTGTTACCAATATATTTTATTTTATTTATTATTTTTGAGAATGTGTATATTCATAGAATCACCCTTTGGTGTTATTACTAACATTATGACTATGATATATATTATTTTAGTAAATGTATACAAAAAGAGAAGAAGAAATTGCATGCAATTATTTGACTTGTACATTTTATAAATATTACTTGTATTGTGATTTCTTTTATTTGTTTAAATTGAGTGTAAGATCAGCATTTACCATCGTCATTTGAAGTTGCCAAAATAATGTGGTGATGAGGAGTACAAAATAAGATATTCAGAAAGATAAAGATGTTCAAGAACAAAATATTTAACTTTAAGTATTAGACATTAAGTTTAAGTGAAAGATGGCACATGTGAGTAATCCTGAGAAGCGCATTCACATACCATCCAATTCGAAAAAGCAGTTCAGCAAGAAAGAAGGGCAAAGGAAGGGAATGGAAGAAGAGCCGACAATCTGGCCAGAGTATCCACGCCTGCAATGCGTCAGTGATCTGTCCTATGTGTAGCATTGCTTGATCAGGATCACGTCGATGATGTAACAGAGTTTTGGTATGCAGACAAGAAACGTGGAGATGCAGAAGTTTCAGACTCTGCGGACTGAGAGAAAAACAACCAAAAAAACAAAAGTAGAGGTTCTGAGGTTGTATAGCTATGGTGCAGGAACCAGGATGACAAGAAGGATGCAGCACAAGGAAGCGCCGTCCGGCTTAACCTGGGTCTATCACCTCTCACCATCTGACCGCACCCTGTATGTCCTAGATGCGGGCGACAGCACAGCGCCGAACCCAGTGCTATTCCATGTGGCCACGACAGAGCTGGTGATCAAAGACGGATCCTGAGCGACGACTTCCTCGTTCTCAACTTTCGATTCAAAGGAATGGCGCAGCATTGGTGGCTTCGTCGTCTTTCTCTTCATTATCTTATAAATATTTGAGGATTAGGGAGGGTGGAGGCTAATTTTGGACACAGTAGTATCCATCAGTTGAAATAGTTTGCCCACTGTCACTAGGGCTTTCGTCTCGCTTGACTAACGAGATGCACGTTTCACGAGGGCTTTCGTCTCGCGTGACTCACGAGATGCACGTGCCAGTGGGAATTGGGTATAGTGTCCGTCCCTGCTGCAGGTGTGGAACAGCAGATGTGTTAGGCGACCTGAATGGGATGTGGGGAGATCGGAAGCTAGACGGTAAATGCGTGCCTGAGCGGGTAGTTGTCGGAATCCACAATGCGTTGCGGGGGCGAAGTGTACTTGGCTTAGATGGTCCTGTTTCTCTGGAAGATTGTTGCAACCATTGGAGAGACTGCACCCTTAGAACATCCTGATTGTCGAAAACGTTCTTCTCGTGTCGCCGTAGCTCGGGCCTAGACTTATTCTTCTTTTTATTCTGTTGTTTTCCTGGTAGTTATTTTTGTTATCGGGTGTTTTGACTGTGGAATTAGGACAGGATTTGTATTTTCCAGGGCATTCCGAACTCAACGAGATGGGAGCAATCGAAATTCCGCCGGGGGAGGAGCACCCTGTGCCGCAACCTAAGCCTCATGTGTTGATGATCACCATACCCGCTCCTGGGCACATGCTTCCAACCATCGCGCTGGGGAAGTTTTTGGCGAGGCAGGGCATCAAGGTGACGTGCCTAAGCAGCGGCGTGGTCCCAGCCGGTCTGCGGCGTGATGTGGAAGACGAGTTCGACCAGATGGACATGACACTCAGTTCGGTACTGGAGGACCCTGTCGCGGAGCCCGAGCATCCCTCCAAGTTAACTCCGTGGTTGCAGAAGCTGAGCCCTGAGGAAATGGTGGAACATGCGGAGGCAGTTTTCAATAGTCTCACACCCAGGCCGTGTTGCTTCATCAGCGATGTCTACATTGGTTGGACGTCCATTCTGGCGAAGAAGATAAATCTGCAGCGGCATTTCCTTATCACCATGTCCGCAGCGTCTCTCGCGTTCATGTTCTCTGTAATTCATTCCTCTTCATAGTTCTCGGACTAGCTCGTGCGATCGCTCGCTTCCATTCATCTGAGCTCATGTTGTCCTTAACGAGTCTTATTCAATATGATGGAGCCATGGTAATATTGCTTAAGGGGTGACTGTCGCTTGGATCAGGTGCCGGAACTCTGTAAGCAAGGTCTTCTACCGAGGGATATGTCCTCAGACTCCAGAAAGCTCGTTGTGCCCGGGTTACAGACAATTCCCGATTCCGACATATGGGAGTATTTCATCAAGGGGGGTCCCTTCCAGATGGATCAGATGATTATGATTATGCAGAGTTTGACTGAATCGATGGTGAACTCGACGTACTTGGTAAATAGCTGCGAGGAGCTCGAACCCAGTATTTTCGAAGCTATAAGAGAGCCAACCCCATTCAGGGTAGAGGTAAGCTAAAATCTCACATTTCACAGAGCTCCTCAACCAATTCTCTTGCTAGATACACAATCTGAGGTTATATGCCAGCATCGTCTTCGACGCCATTCTGATGCCCAACAGTAACGGGGTTGCAGAGCGCCAAAGTTCTACCAATAGGGCCATTGGAAACATCCTTTGCAGTCAAAGATGGCGAGCGCAACGAACCGAATCCCCTCGGACCGGTGGCCCTCGAGATGGAGCAGAAGCTTTCAAGCGAAGTTGAACAATGGCTGGACAACCAACCGTCGGGCTCAGTCCTTTACATTTCATTCGGCAGCATCTTCTCCCTGCAAGCCGAGCAGATTCGGGAGGTCGCACACGCGCTGGAAGCCAGCGGGCAGCGCTTTTTGTGGATTCTTCGACCACCTGATACACCCCATATCATCGTCTCGAAGCAGAACTTCCAAGACGAGCTCACGGATCTATATCCTCCAGGTTTCCCCCTTAACTTGCACAAATCTTTATGTACCCCATCTCACTCTTTCATTACTCACTTCCAACTTATCCCATTTCTCATTTCACAACTCCAACAAATCCATTGACAGGATTTGAGGAGCGAACTCGCGATCGAGGCAAATTGTACAGCAGCTGGGTGATGCAACCCACAGTTCTGGCGCACCGCGCAGTGGGTCTGTTCATGAGCCACTGTGGCTGGAACTCGCTTCTGGAAGCCGTCTCGACGTGCACTCCCATAATCGCGTGCCCCTGTTTCGTCGACCAGCATATGAACGCGAGGTTCGTCATCGACATCTTCCGCATCGGCTTGGCGGCGAAGAACCCAGAGGGCGAGTACGAGCGAGGCCACATGGAATCCGTCATCAGGAACATGATGGAAGGTGAGGAGGGCAGAGCTGCGAGAATCAACGTCACCAAGCTCAACAAAGTGCTGCGCGACGCCGTCACGCCACCATCAGGGTCTTCCGCGATGAACTTGCAACAATACGTGGCGGAGATCTTCGGCATGGCCAAGGCCCAAGCCTCTCTTCTGGCTTCATAGCCTTTTGTTTTTTACTTTTTCAATCACATTTCTCGCACCTATGTATCATCTCATTGGGTTGGATGGTGCCGGGCATTCATTCCGCATGCCCATTCTTTTTTCTTTTTCTTTTTCTTTTCAGTTCAGTTTTGAACTAAGCTGTGCAGATTAGTGTGTACTGGATCCCATGTAGAGGTACATGGATGATGCACCTCTTGAAATCTTAGAAAGTGTTTTCAGTTGTGTGTCGAGCTTTTGGAAACTACCATTGTGGCAACCAATGCCATGTTCTAATTCACATTTGGTTAGCAATTAAGTGTTATTTTTGTTGAATTAAAATGTCATGTTTGTGCATATGTGTGTGTATATATATTCATATATTTATATATATTTCTATATAAATTTCAATTGTTGAATTGTTTAACAGCCCATGCATATTTATCAACGTGTTAGATTGTAGTGTGTCCCAACAAGACATATCAATGGATTAATTCTTTTGATACTTTTTTAGAACTTGCTAAAAATAACTATATCATGACCTTTCTTCCAGCTTTTGAATATTCATTTGTATGGTTGATTTCTATCAGCTTTTGAAGGAGGATCTAGAAGTAACTTCATATTAATTTTAAAACATTATCTAAAGATACCAAAATTTATTCTCATGGTGTCTAAAAAGAACACTATACATGGTTCAATGCATTCAAATTGTTTTTGAAAATATAAAAGTCCTTCAAATGAACACTGAAGATACACTAAAAATTAGTATTACTAAATTTATGAAGTTAAAAAAGTAATAACACTTTAAATATGAAAATTGCATGATACTGATGCCTTTGTGCAACTTGTTCACACACAAATTTTGTCTTTAATTTTAAGAATACTAATTGGATTTAAGATTAAAAAAACTAGATTAAAAAATATAGATAAATTCTATTTAACATATTGGATAGCATAAGCAAATTGCATATGTAATTTTCATGAAAATTGTAAATTTTAGACATATTAGGTGAAAGGTTACACTGCCAATATATGCCAATACTATCAAAATATCAATTTTGAGTATTTTTCTTTTATTTTCCTTTTGACGTTACTTTTTCAAGTCAAGGACTATTTTTTTATTTTTTTATTTTATTTTAAAAAAGAGTGTAAATGTTGTGGACGCACTCCTTCAATATTTAATTATAACATATTTAATTATAACATATTTAATTATAACATATTTAATTATAACATATTTAATTATAACATAATTAAATATGAAAAAACCAAAGAAAATAAAAGTAGATATTGTTGATAATATTTTACATTTGAAACATCAAAAAAATGCCTAAATGCAAGTTGGATCAATATTATTTTTAGAAATACCATAAAATCTATAAGTTGCTATTTTAAATTTTTTTAAAATAAATTTAAAAAAAAAAAAAAAAAAAAAAAAAAACTATTGTAATAAGAATGTTTAACCTTATTATTTTTTTCTTGAATTGTGTTATAATATTATTTAAGTTATTATTTTTCTGTATGAAATGATTTTGATGAATTCAACATATTCAAATATATCATAGACAATGTATTGAATTTAAATAAAAGAAAAATTTGTCACTAAAATTATTTAAATAGTATGGAGTTTTACATATGTAAAAAATTTATAAATTAAAATATGATTGAAACAGAACAATATATGATAAATGTTTCTATATTAAATAATAATTATTTAGATTAATCCATGTGATAGTATAAATTGGTAAAATTTGATGAAAAAACAAAATTTTATTTTAATATTATGTTTGAATAATTAAAAACACTATGGCACTAAGCTTATTATCTTTAACTAAATATTTATTTTATGTAGAAAATATATTTAAAATCATCCAAGGCAACTTCAAGAACATTATGAAATTAATTTGCATTTGTGCTCTTATGGCACAATCACGTGGTCTAATTAAACTGAATTTCTAGTGTGAACAAAGTAACAACTGCCCTATTATCAAAGATCACTTGACTTGAATTCAATTGTGTACTTTGGTAGGATACTACACTTATATGATAATACTACATACCAAATATTATTAAATAAGAACCAAATACAATGTTTAATTATACCAAATAATTATTAAATAATTATTATTTAATATAGAAATATTTGTCATATATTATTTAAATAATTATTTAATTATGCAAAATTATCAAGTTTTTATTTAAAAAAATATTTGCAACTTGATTCAAATCTTATATGTTTAAATATTTTAAAATGATAAACATTGTATTTGGTTCTTATTTAATTATACCAAATACAATGTTTATCATTTTAAAATACTTAAACATATAAGATTTGAATCAAGTTGCGAGCATTTTTTTAAATAAAAACATGATAATTTTGCATACAATGTAATATTCAATTGAAGACACCTAATTCATTTACCATTTGCAACAAAATATTTTAAACATGTTGGAATATATATATATATATATATATATATAAAAATACAAAACTTTGTTTTGTATTTTGTTTTGCTACATTTCTTCTAATTTTTCTAATTACGAAATCTTTTAAGTAGTAATAATCTTCTTCTTCTTCAAAAAAAAAAAAACAGAGTTGTACTTCAATCATGCTTTTTTTGAATTTTTTAAATCTAAAACAACAGATTTTGAGTTAACAAAAGTGTTACAGCAGCGTTAGAGAAGTTTATTTAATTTTTTCAGAAAAGTCTCAAAGGACTTGAAAGGACTTTCAAATGTTTCACTAATACAATTATCTTCATATTGATTATTAAGTATTAACTAATAGTTTTATTCTATTATAAAAATTGTGCTGATAAATGTATAATTGGTATTATGATTGGAAAACCACTTCATTTTACATAAATTTTAAAAAATCCAATAGTATTTTTAATGATCTATCAATACTTGATTTTCTTGTTTCAAGTCATAAATCCTTCTTCCTTTTTCAGTGATTGTGTTGTTTTTTTTTTCAATATCCTTTCTTAGTGCTCTATTTCAACTTCAAAGAGGTTGAATTTAATGATTTTACAATGGTTTTATTTTCAGATTGATTTCAAAAGATACTTTGAGAAATATGTGATGCATATTAAAATGAACTACTTTAAATTGTGTTTATTAGATTTACATCATATCACGCCCAAATATGCTAATTATTTTGCATAGCTTTTTTTTGATGAAACAAAAGTTTTAATTCTTCCCGTTGTATTTCTACATCCTTTGAAAATTCACTCATTTTTTTATATTCAGAGTACCGTTTTCTCCTTTAATATGCAACAGTGTATCTTTTTCTGCAGAAAATTTTACTTTAAAGCTACAACAACCTAATGTGCTAACAAATACTCATTTTATTTGTTATCAAGTGTAAGAATATGTTATGTATTTTGTTGGAACAAATACTACCTAGCTTTGATTTCTTCTAATTCTTGGTCTTGGTCAAATTCATGTTGTCTGCATGCTTCTGCAAAATCAAGGTAAGCTTGTTCTTTATCTTTTTTTAATTATTGATACGCCTTTTTTTCTCCATCAAGTTTATCTTCATAAGCTTCAATGAGATCCTACATTAGAAAGAAAATAATTTTTTTTCCCATGTAAAAAAGAATATTATGTAATCAAATGTATGTTTTGTATACCGGAGTTTATGCAATCAAGAATAGATCAAATTCAACAATAATCCATGATAATGCTTGATTTGCAATATTGATATTGTTGCTGTTTTTATTTATTATTTATTCTTCATTTTATCAGTTTTTTCTTAATAATTTTTTTAATTTTCAAGTACTAATTAGTGTATACATATGTATATGTATATATATACACCTGCATTGCTTTTTCATTTGTATGATTTGCAATTATTATTTAATCTTGCCATTTAGCATCTGAGAGTAGTTTTCTTGTTCCAATTCTTGATATCTTTCCATGTAAATATGTATAAATATTACAAATAATCATTTCAGGAATTTTTTATTTTATAGAGGCAAGATTGATTTGATCTTTATGAATTAACAAAATACACTTCATTGCATATCAACTTGTTTTATTGGTATTTTCCACTTAGAATTTTGGTCAAAAAGTTAGGCTGATTACATAAAGCGCAATGAAGTAATAAACATATTTCATGTGTTAATTATTATTATTTTATATATATTCAAACCAGATACAGAAGTAAAACATCATTGACCCACAAAACAGTAAACACAACACATGGATTTTTTGGAACCAACCTAGACATGTGGACAACTCATGATCTCCTATGCTCATTTGCTTCGCTGGGAAATGGTAAATTTATTGATGTAAAGCAGAAACTTGTCAATTTATACTGAAATGCAAAAGTTTATGCAGAGACATCTCCCAGTGCTCAAAAACATGTGTTGATTGTTGTGTCTGTGCAGTCAACACCACATGCACATGTTAGTCAGAAAGAAGGAAAATAAGAGGAAACACTGGGGCGATTGATCTAGCAATCTAGTTCAAAAACTGTGGTAACTACATCCCCTTGAATTTGGAAGCATCAAGTTTTGCTGGGGTGCAATCAGAGTGAGTTACAATAACACAACCATTGTTTTGAGTGGGGCATATGAAAGGGCATATGTTTTTAATGATTTTGGCATAATTTTTAGTGATTTTACCAGACAATAATTTCATTATACATATATATATATGTATAATGAAAAAATATATATATACACATATACATATAGATGGATATACATTTGATAAATAACACAATAAGCAAGTAAACATGGAAAACAATAATACATGTGTGTATATATATATATATACACACATTTGTTTTGTGGTGGTGGTTAATTAGCACCAAGCTCTTTATAAAACACTATCTTCAATTTGTTTTTACTTCTTCATTGCCTCAAACTATAATACTTGAGTGTTGAATATGTAATTTTTAAAAAAACCATATAAAACTAACAATAATTTCTTATTTTAAAGTTAAATTTACAACATTAAATTTACAACACTCATGTAAATGTTTATCTCAAAATTTTAATTGCAATCTATATTTCAAATATTAAATCTAGATGTAATTATGTATCTAAAAGAAACTTACATTAGTTTGTCATAAATAAAAACCCATGTACAAATTATAGGAAAAAGTGAATTTCATACAAGTAAATAAAAGTAGGTTGAGAATTGTATCTAATGCAAAAGCTTTTATTAATAATACCCAATAGTCTTATACGTTTTTATTTTATTTTATTTTAAAAGTAAGAAATAATGCATGTCACGAAAACAAACTGCAACAAGTATGTATGTTACATTTAACCAATTAATTTACAAGTCTACCATGTACTTTTTCAAACAGCACAGGAATTTTCGTAAACTTAACCACAAGAAAAATGATAATAATAATAATAATAATCAAGAAAACACAGATCTCCAAAAAAGCACATTAATTTGTGATCCAAGATAGTAATCACTCGTTTTGTGCAACAATATGGAAAGTTTCCAAAGTCGGTGTTGTCCAGGGTGACAGAGCATGCAACCAACGTGGGATCGCAACGGGAACCAACAAGAAAACCATTGGGAACAAAAAGGTGTCAGTGCTAGCAAGGAAACGCCAAGCTGGAACTAGTCAAGACAGGTGGGTCATATCCTCAGAGAGAACGACACGACGCCCAATCGTTTTCCGACAGGTGGACCCCGCAAAAGACTTTATTTCGCCGGAGGTCGGATAAAGGAGAAACAAGTTCCCATCATTGTAACCAAGGTTCACAATCCAATCACGTTCCCTACGCATGAGAACGAAAGTTTTCAAGGTAATGTCAACATCCATGTTATGCATGTATGATGTGCATGTAGATAGTACTGCTTGTTTGATTTGGTAAGGACTGGGACATGGTTTTGATTCCGCCAGTGCTTGCTAGCAGCTGGCTATGAGCCAAGCAAGCTCTTCGTGCTTTTTGCGTGGAGGCTACTGTGTCCCCGTTGCAGTGGGACCTTGAGCTCGGAGCAGACGGCACTAAGCATCGTCTTACTTCCTGTCTTCCATTCCGTCGTGTTTTTTTACTAAGAAGCATAGGCAGTTGATCGTCGATGCAATTTTCTCTGTCACCGCCAGTTCGTTGTGAAATCTCTTCGTGCAATGGTCGGGCCCGCACATCTGATCAGGCCCGAGTTTAGTTTCTTTATTATTATTTTCTTTTTTTTCAAATCTGGAAGTCGCGTAAGGCAATGACCGGGACAGCAAGAGGCTCGTATTGCACGGCCGTCATTGACGAAGTCCTTGGATGAGGTCGTGCATCTTGTAGCGTTGTGATATAATTCAGGCCGGGTCGATGGTTTCATGACGAGGATTACCACGTTCAAATAGGAATGGTTGTTTATAGCATGTCCTGGCCAGTGAGAAGAGGGGGCCCGATGAAGACACATTCAAGCTTCGTTGTCTTGGCATATTCCAGATTAGCTGTAGTCGATGTCGTCTCACCGGCCATGATGCTACTGGAGGTGGAGGAAGCTTGAAGCAGAAAATAAACCAGGCAGAATTGCACGAGTCAGGAGAGCCACCTGTTGAGGTGCAGGTGAGGTAGTGGATCGTAGTGAATAATTTGTAGGATTTGGAGGTGTCCTAGTTGGATCGAAGGTTGAAGAGCATCGAGAATTTGGCGCTTGAGGCTTCTGATTCCTGCTGTTGATGGTGATCTGAATGAGGCGGATTGCAAGATGCAAGCATAACGTTAGCTAGGCGATTATTGTATTTAGATTTTAGAAAGCCGATTTTGGAGAGATGGAGAATATAAACTTGGAGAAGTTGCCGCGGAAGGAGCTCATGCAGCTGTGCACTGACCACAAAATTCGCACGGCAGGAGTCAAGGTATAGTTCTTGAGTTGAGTTGTTTAGTCTTGGCAGTCTCTGCAGCCATCGCAATGAGGTTTCTTCTCGCAAGATCGATATTAACACGTTGCAAAGATCGCCTTAGTAGCATTTCGCTGTAATTTAAAAGTCAATGACTTTGACCTGTCGTCATATGTTCGATGATGACTTGGGAGTCATTCTGATGAGGTTTTTTGTTCGGTTCTTTGCAACTTATACGCTCATGCTAGGGATTATGTTGTACGGTGAGAGTTCTTTGGAGCTGCTATGCATTGAGCAAACATGTTACGAGTATTGTGATCAATACGGTTCCTTAAATGTTTTCCCAACTACAAAGAGGGAACTGATCATCATGTCGTGAAGGTGGGAACGTGAGGCTTATGCACGTCTCATGAAGACAACCTAAATTGAGGACTGCCGTGACTTTCAGTGTGCTAAAGATTAGAAATTGTTGCTTCGTCGTGAAATTGCTTCGTTTATAATGAAGCTTAAAGGAGACTCCCCTAAAAAGGATATTCCTCACACGATGGTTCTAATTCTTCCGTTGCTTTGTAAATTGTGTAGCAAGATGAACTTATTCGTTTGCTGGAAAAGAAGTTGCAGTCTCCGGTATCCACTCAGTCCAGGTACTTTTTCAGCGTCTCTTTTCCTGCAATGATCTTGACTTCTATAATAATCATCAGCATGCCGTGCTAAACATGTGTCTCAGGATTATTGATCATTCCACCTCCAGAAGTCTAGGTGGTGGTACATGACGACGATGCTTTAGTGCACATCTTTTTTCCTGCATACTGATTACATGTAATTTGGCTCTGAAACAGAATGCCGAAAGCCCGCAGTCAGATGTCAAGTGTCGAATCTCCGCCTATGTCTCCAAAGCCGAAAACACACAGTCGGACTTCAAGTACTGAATCTCTACCTACCTCACCGCAGCCTAAGGTACGAAGTCAGTTGGGTGTTGACCCACACACTCCACCAAAAGACCCGAGAGGAAAAATTGCCGAGAAGTCGTTGGGTACGAGATCGACAAACCTGGGTCGGAGCGATCGCTCTCTTTTGGTATGAAATATTTCTGCCGTGTTCCTTCGTTCTAACTAACGCTTTCCTGTGCTAGACTTCATTCTCTATTGGATCCTTCTCATGACGACTATTACAATCCTTGACAATTCAATCGACACGGAATATTCCGTCTGGATTGAACATGTCCATGCATTGTAGAATACCGGTCCATTTATTGTAGAGAATTATATAAGTACTGAAAAGTGAGAGACTTCCTTGCATATCTTCATGATCCAGCGCATGATCTCTTGGTTGTGTTAGAGAATGATTTTCGGTTCTGTTGTTCAGGACAATCCCTCTCGAAGAAATTCATCTGAACAGATTAGGAAGGAACCTACATCAGATTCTGGACTGCCCCGGAATCCGACATCGACAAAGACAGCTTCTACACCAGCACAAAAGTCTCCGTCGGATCTTTTAAGGAAGAAGGCGAGTACCTCGTCCGGAATTAGCAAGCTAGCACAGGATAGACACTCCAAATCAATTGATGGGTCTTCTTCGAGGAGCCGCCATGTATCGTTTTCTGAGATCGGCAAGCAAGCACAGGAAAGGCGGCCCAGGCAAGGTGATGGGTCGTCACTTAGAACCCGGACCAATATTGAAGGTCCACGACAAAGTACCAGGGGTACATCAATGGCAGGCAAACGTCCTGGTGAGCGTTCTCCAGGTCTCTCGAAGATCAATGAAGCACGGAAACCTCGGACAAACGCTGATGCCTATTCTGAAGCCGCAACAAGTCTCCGAGCATCTGAAGCGGGTGATTGCGCAAGTGTCATTGATAATAGCGACTTATGCTCGGTGTATAGTTTTTGCAGTGTCTCGGAAGTCGCTACCGATGCTGGACAACATAACGTAGAGGAAGACTTTGATGTAGATGACGGTCGTAGCGTGTCGAGCGAGCCGGCTTCAAGATTTGTTTTACGGGACAATAGGTTAACTCTGCGCACGAGTACACTGGGAAGTAAGATGGACCAAAGCGTGTGTACTTCGTGGCAAACTGCGCACGGAAGAGATTTCTTAGATTCTTCAGTAAAAAGTAGTGCATTGAACAGAGAAGGTTTAAAACTCACCGAACTAGCTGAGGGTAGAGAGGACGAGTTTTCTCATAATCTTAAAGACACTGACTCTTTAGCACGCGACGCAACAATTCCCGATACATTGTTAGATTCTCTTGCTGAGAATCCAGGAAAGATAGTTAGGGCAGAGGGACAAAAAGAGGAGTTCGAGAAGTTGTGCACGCCTGAGTCCTCGACATCATGCTCTAAGGAAAACGAGATCTCAGCTTCTGAAGGCACTAAGAGAGAGCACTTACATTCTAGCACTTCTGAAAAGAACGAAGCTGCACTTGCAGCAGGTCCTTCTGCATCTGAATCAGGAGGTAATTTGTCAACCGAGCGTGAGATATCACCTCCGCCTACAGTCGAGGCGATTACTCACACAGCTGAGGCGGCAATTGAAGCGGGCCTCTCTGCATCAAAATCAGGAGACGATTCGTCCATGGAGCGTGAGATATCGCCTGCGCCTGGGATTGCGGAGATTATTCAAACAAGGGAGGCTGCAATTGCTGCGGGCCTTTCTGCATCTGAATCAGAAGTCGATTTGTCCATGGAGCGTGAGATATCACCTCCGTCTGGAATTGAGACGAATACTCACACAAGCGAGACTGCAATTGCAGCGGGTCTTTCTGCGTCTGAATCAGGAGACGATTTGTCCATGGAGCGTGAGATATCGCCTGCGCCTGGGATTGCGGAGATTATTCAAACAAGTGAGGCTGCAATTGCTGCGGGCCTTTCTGCATCTGAATCAGGAAATAATTTGTTTAAAGAATGTGAGATGTCACCTTCACCTGAAATGGCGGCGGTTGTTCAGACAAGTGAGGCTGCACTTGCGCCAAAGGCAAACAACGTAGATTTGGCTTCACCTTCCAAGGTTCCGGATTCTTACGTTGCGACGATGGATTGTCAACGTGAGAAAAATACTGAAGAGGATTCTAATGCTGTGCATTCTGATGTGACTTGTGATGAGTTCAAATCAGATCACCCAAAGGTTGAGCAGGCTATGGCCTGCACCGGTACTCAAGAGAAAAATACTGCTCCTGTGGTAGAAATAGATGCACCAGTTGCACATCGTGGGCATGATGATAAGACAACGGTATCTTTAGGTATTCCTCAACAGCATACTGAGATGACACATACTGCAGCTGATGTGCGTCCTGAAATCTCTGTTTCTAAGACTTTGCCAGCAACAGTCGAGAAGGCTCTATTTGATTCAGATTGCCATAAGTTGGATCCAGGACATCAATCCGTCGAGCAGGTTATCAGGGACAGCAATATTTATCAAGTGGACAATAATACTATTCTAGCGCCATGCGCACTAGTGGCAAATTTTGAGAGCAAGGATGCGACAACGGCACCTTTGGGAGTTCATCAACAGGAAATTGAGATGGCTACTTGTGAGGTGCAACACAGAAACACCGACTCATTTCAAGTAGATTTCAAGTTTACAGGCAAACAAAACTTGGAGAAGGAAAATTTAATTGATTGCGCCAAGAATCTTCAGAAAGATCGGTCTTTCGACGATAAGGAGATAGGTATTTATCAGGCGAGAGTAGAGAAAGACGTAGGGCACAATGACTTAGGAGAATGTTCGATTTCTTCTCCGATTCGGGATGAAGCACCTGATTCGGGTGTACCGCATAGAAAAAATGATCCTTCCACTACTGATCGGCTAGGCAAAGATGATTCCAATGCTTCTGCCGTCGACAGTGTTGGAAAACGTTCTTTCACAGAGTATGAGCCCCTTCTTCAACCTGACATATTGGACACGACTTCAATCGCGCCAGTTCACATCAACCTACCAGAATCACGTATCAAACCAAACCCCTTTGACAGCACGATCGGCTACGATCCTCCAGAGCCACAGATCATGTCATTTACAACACACTCTCCAGGTAACGAGCGAGAGGATTCTGATATCAAAATGAGGGACGGACCATGTGCAAGCGATTGTGGACAATTACCTGATTTTAACGAGGTGAGTGATTTATAAAATTCATCTCAAATGGGCAAGCCTTAGAAATTGATTATCGATGGAACAGTTCCCCTCTTGATTTGTTTCAATGTGATCTTCTAATTCTTCAATTCATGAATTTTTCTTTAAGTAATAGACTGAAATTACAAAATCTTTCTTGCTTTCAGGACGGACGTGAGCTGGAGGTTAATCTTCTGCAGGACAAACACGAGAATGTATACCAGAGACTTGACGTAATACAGGGACATTGGTGTTTAGCCTTTTTTAAAGCGAATATCCTAAAAACTATCTTGGTTTCAGGACGAACGTGAGATGAAGGTTGACCTTCTGCAGGACAGACGCCAGAAAACGTTAGCGTTGAGAAGAGGATTACCATCCTCAATACTTCGGTACCCCCAATGGCTATCATCAATATTTGAAAATCGCAGATACCAGAGACCATGACAATGAAGGATACTAGCGCTGGTAAATGAAGCTGAACTTTCATAATGAAACTCTGTCATCCTGAAACCTGGGTCGTCGGGCCTGGGGAGGTGAACTACACCAAAAGCATCATGTGTGTAGCCACTTTAGCAGATAAGATTGATAGGAATACTCTGAACTAAATTAGATCTTACAGCCAATAAGTTCGACAGAATTTCTAATCGACAATGTGGACTGCCAACAGGCTTGGCGTACACCCAAATTCAAAACCAGCGCCGATGGGGGGAAATTCCTGGGAGTTGGAACGTCAATGTCGTATGCTTTGGAGAAGCAGACCCGTGTTTTCTAACCTGTAAATGTTCCAGAAAACATATCGGATCCAAGTTTGGTCTGAAGAAATTATACAAAGTATTTTCACTTCAAAACACGCAGATTACAGTGCAAAGTGATAAATAGGATTCATATCCTAGAGAAAGCAAAAGCCAATACGGGTTGTGAAAACATTTGGAATAATATAACTTGTATCACACATTAGTTCGATCAGAAAAGCGGTAAATATTAGTATCTTACAAATTCAAAAGTGAGTTGTTATGGACAATATCCATAAGTTGTATTAGTGAGTTCTTGCTTATGTGTTAGCTTTTTGCTGTAACCTTCTTATTCATTGTAAGTTGATTATGGCATTCTTTCCTCTCATCGAAGCCATCACCACATCTTTATCGCCTTAGATCATTCCCATTCACGTCATACAAAGTAGCAGTGTACTCAACCCTCGGCGAAAGAAACTACGGCGAAAGACTGTCGCGGAATCTACGCGACAGGGCAATTCAAACTTCACATGAAAGCAACTTACTGTAAGTTATAGCTGCAAAAAGATCATGTGCCTTGAAATTTGGTAGTCAGAAAGCTACACAATCTTACCTCACCCTACTTCCAACCACGAAACAGTCCAGAGAATCGAAACTCCACTACAGCAATTACTGAATGAAAATGTATGGTGCACATGACGTGCGAATTTTGGAATATAAGCTGGAAGCAAATACAAGATTTTATATATATATATATATATACACACACATACGTTTGGGAAATTCATGTCCGCTGTTGTGCATGGGAAACACATTTACAAAAACAATTCGTTCCACAGTACAACGAACAACACATAAAAGATCACTGAATACTGATAGCGCATGTGCCGAGAATAGTCTGCTGAATGTAACGAGCTGATGACAACGCACCGCAGGAATCTAACAAGGGACTAGTGGCTGTTGATTCAATATACAGTTATGCATAAATAGGTCATTACGCAGGAGATACCCACGCACCTAACAAGCAACACAATCTCCAAAAGTATTTTCACCGCTGTAAGTGAAATAAAGGAATCCATCCTCGTCTTTGTGTTCGTCATAAACTGAAGACATCATAGCCGCTGCAAAACCCAAAAGAAAACCACATGTAAGCTCAATGAGTTCGGAAGACCAACACAGCACACTCCTTGATACTAACGTAAATGCCATTTGTAACAACTATTCAGTTCTGATTTTTAGGCATTCAGAAAGCTCAGGTGAGCATTCATTATATCACAAACCGCACCTGTAGGAGGAAGAACATTCTTCACAAAGATGAAGATGGCCTTCTCGGAACTCAACTTAATGCGCTTCCTTATGACGTATACGAACTGTCCGACTGTTAAATCAGCTGGTACAAGATACCTGCACAAATACGACTTTTGTCAATTTGTGCCAGGACAGGACCCTAATTCCACAAACCCAAGATTTCATGGTCAGGGACTACACCAATACCAATCCAAACCAAGAGGTGGAAAACTTCGAAACAAAAACAAGTCATGACAAAAACCTACTTTTTCTTATCGATGTCTGGTATGTCGCTTTTCTCTGCCTTTTCCACAATTACTGGGATTCTGTCGGGGTATTTGTCACGAATCCTTGAAGCCTCTGCCTGCCTTTTCTCTGCTAGAGCACACCACAAGATGTACGTAAATACTCGCACATAACAATCCCTAACCCGCTATTCCCAAAAAACATTAACTTTGCTTCAGAAAAATCAATGCGACAAATCAATCACATTTATCAGGAAAGCGTTCCGAAACGCATAATGCCACAACTGCAGCGACGACGCATGCATTGCTTGGGAAGTCATCAACCACAAACAACACTCTTACCCATAGGATGTTCCTGCTTGAACGAACTTTTCGCCATCGTCCCCTCCAACGCCACGCCTGTACCTTCAACACTTCCCCAACACCACGATCGCCTTTACACCGCTACCCACCTGATCAAACACAACCATGCGTAATCACCACACAACCCACGCATGAGAATTATCTCCCACCGACACCACAAACCCTACCCACGCTCATCACGCCCAGCAACCCCATCTGCCACAATCATAAATTCCACGCCATCACATGCCCATCCCACAAATGAGCACAATCCATACCCAATTCCCCGCACACGAGTCCATACGCTACCCAATTCTGGCACCACCCCAACCCCATACCTCCAACAGGACAGCAAGCACCACCAAAGTATGAACAAACACGCGGGAGAGACTGCGCCAAAGGAAAATTACCCAGCCTGAGGCGGAAACCAGCAGCAGTGGAGACGATGAGACAAACGGCGAGAAGAATCAAAGAGCGGTGGAGGAGCAGAAGGTAGTGCGAAGCATTAAAAGAGAATTCTGAGCGAGCGGCATGAAAGCGGAGCGAGGCAGCGGACTATGAGTCACGGGCACGGAAGCTGACAGCGCTGCGTATTATCCCTGCGCAGGCCCTGCCCCGGCCTGGCCCCGGTCCTGCACAGCCCGGTGGGGCCGGGTTTCACAATCCGAGGATCCCTTTCTTAGGGAGGTTCGCAACCAGGTTCGGAATCAGGTTCGGGCCGGGTACCTTGATGCTGCACAGATGACGGAGGCAAGTCATGACTTGGACGATGTGGATCTCAACTTTAAGGAGATACCGAATTCCGCTTGGCAATAATAATGGCTTGCTAGTACTGTTTTATTGATAATTCTGTAAAATTTGTAATGTGTTTTGTGTTGTTTAGTGCAAATGTCAATCCTATAATGTTGAAGTAAAAAATGTATATATTTTGGATAAGGAAGAAGTTGCAAAATTAGATGCTTGCGCATCTTGATTTCTAAATATAGAAAAGGCCCTAGTTTCATGACACTTTGGGGGATTTAATAGTTATATACAGTACAAACAAGACAGAATTGTTTGCGATTTATGATTGCGATGAATAATTCTGTGCTTTTAATGCGTATTGTTTCTTGACCATAGTAGAAAGCCATTCACCAAATAAATAAATGAATAATACATTAATATATATATATATATATATATTGAGAGAGAGAGAGAGAGAGAGAGAGAGAGAGATTTAACTGATTTAAATAGAACTCTACGTGTTCATAAATTCACCGATACCTTGAAACCTAAGCTAACTAATTCGGCATACGACGCTATGCCGATTTCAACCAACTCTTGTTGGTACAGTAAATGAGGCACTGTATTCAACAACATGCGTTGCTCAGCAGCTCATGGTAAACGAGGTGGTCATCAAATTCCACCTCACACAGAAGGTATAAAAACAAGACGCTTATTCCAGTTCTGCCACAAACCCTGACATACTATGCAAAAATCACACGTTCATTGTCTACACGGTATCAGATCGAAGCCCCATGCAGGGTTCTATGTACACTTGCCTGATTCGTATCCCCTGATGTGTATCCAATACTTCCTGAATCATATTTACAGTACTATCTTCCTCCTTGCGATCCCCCATCCCACATTCACCACGGTATTGGCCCCATCTACCCAACTGTATCACCCCACACCTCCTCCTCATCCCTACGTACACTCCATGGCCCAAAACCCAACACCACCTCCGCCTCCTATATCAACATGCAACTGTGCATCCATTATTCACGCGCCTTCTCCCACCACCCTTCTTCCATCCTGCTAACACCCGCTCACTCCTCCGAACGTGTTTTCCCCGCTGTATGTGAAGTACACGAATCCATCCTCGTCCTTGTGCTCGTCGTATATCGATGACATCATAGCCGCTGCATCCACACACCACTCCATCCTTTTACTACACAACCTTCTTACAACAATACCGCACCCGACAAAAACAAACCTACGCACCCCTCTCTCTACCACCAACCACATCTCCACTACACCCACCTCCTTCCTTGTCCCCAACTCTCATCCAACAATCTAACCCACCACGCCTTCTCCCCCTTGCGTGCACACCCGCCCAACCTACCTGTCGGGGGCAGCACGTTCTTCACGAATATGAAGATGGCCTTCTCTGAACTCAACTTGATGCGCTTCCTTATCACGTACACAAACTGTCCAACCGTCAAGTCCGCTGGTACCAGATACCTGCGCACACCTTTCCACGTTACTATCCGTATCCGCACTCTACACACTCATGCTTCTGTTGCAGGGACACGGATAAGTGAGCAAAGACGTGATCACAACGCATCCCAAACCTAATGCTCAACAACACCAACAGCCTATCAATTTCGAAACGCAAAAAGCGACGGGGACACACTTCTTCTTGTCGATGTCTGGTATGTCGCTTTTCTCTGCCTTCTCTACGATCACTGGAATTCTGTCAGGGTACTTGCTACGGATCCTAGCAGACTCTGCCTGCCTCTTCACTGCCAATCCACAATCGCAAATTCAGCGGTTAATGTAAAATTCAATATAAAAATAATTTTAAATAATTGAGAAAATGTGTCGAAACTGTTCTCAAAGATCCTCATATCGTGTGCTTGACTGCAAGATAAGCATTTCCAAAACTTTCCAAGTCACAGGCACGCCAATTATTCAACATAGCTTACGAAGTTACGAGAGGACGTATCTTAACACGAAATTAACAAGGTCACGTAGATTGTTTAAAAGAAACACTAAAACACTCAGGAAGGTTTCGCCTTCACTGATTAATATTGATTACTTTTGCAAGCTTCATAATAATCAACAGAACAAGCTACCTGTATTTAGAACATGTTCAGCTTATCTAGAACATTACAAGCGTGGCAGTGTCATGAAACGCTATACTGCTCTAAAACATGACAGAGTGTTCCCAACAACACTAAGATCAAATCAACATTCACAAACGCGAAGAGCTTTTGCCCTGGAACTAACATAAAAGGGCTGAGACCAAAAATCACCAGACAGGTGCAATGATACTGCCTTTAAACATGTTCATTACCAATTCAGTTCGCACCACATCAAGAATGCATACCCAAAACAAAGAAACCCACACAAACCTAGAGCTTGTCGACACCATCCATGCATATACTCCATACAGCCAAATTGGCTGTACATCTTCCAATCAAACGTAATGCCGCAACTGCAGCGACGACTCATGCATTACTCGACAAGTAATCAACAACAATTCGGTACCCAGAGGATGCTCCTGCTTGAACGAACTCTTCGCCATCGTCCCCTCCAACGCCACGCCTGTACCTTCAACACTTCCCCAACACCACGATCGCCTTTACACCGCTACCCACCTGATCAAACACAACCATGCGTAATCACTACACAACCCACGCATGAGAATTACCGCCCACCAACACCACAAACCCTACCCACGCTCATCACGCCCAGCAACCCCATCTGTCACCATCACCCGAGTGAAATTTCACGCCATCACGTGCCCAGCCCACAAACACACACAATCCATACCCATTTCTCCACCCACGACTCCATACGCCACCCAATTCTGACACCACCCCAACCCCATACCTCCAAAAAGAAAGCAAGCACAACCAAGGTATGAAGAAACACGCGGGAGAGACTGCGCCAAAGGAAAATTACCCAACCTGAGGCAGAAACTAGC
This sequence comes from Physcomitrellopsis africana, assembly GCA_036785485.1. Lineage (NCBI taxonomy): Eukaryota > Viridiplantae > Streptophyta > Bryopsida > Funariales > Funariaceae > Physcomitrellopsis > Physcomitrellopsis africana. The sequence goes on along the minus strand of JAWRVF010000038.1, from coordinate 731,923 downwards.
AGCAGCAGAGGAGACGATGCGACAAACGGCGAGATGAACCAAGCAGCGGTGGAGAAAGAGAGATGAGTGCGGAACATTAAAATAGCCCATCCAGGGAGCAGCATGAAAAAGGGAAAGTGAGTGAGCGAGCGAGGCAGCGGACCGTGAGTCACGGGCACGGCAGCCGACAGCCTCCCCAGATTCACCCAACGCCAGCCTGACCCGACCCGGCCCGGCCCAGCCCAGTCCACTAGGTCCGGGTTCCACAAGTCTACGGCTCCACTCGGATGGGGGATGCAACCAGGTTTGGAATCAGGTTTGAAAACAGGTTCGAATCAGGTTCGGGATAGACGGTGGACCCGTACCGTCGACGGCTATGATGATGCGGGCAAGGATGTTGTGGAGGCCACTCCACAGTTGGTGGTGCGGCTATGATGGGCTCAGGCCTCCAGATTCTGCCCCTGGTCTTGCCGCCGAAGCCACTCCGAATGTGCCAATGCTTATTCTTACAGCCAAGTGGAGTTGCAGACAATCGTGGTGCTAACAATAAAAAGCAAGCTGGGGTTGCGGAGTGGCTTCGTCTTCGGCCTTGCTGCGAGTGTTTGCTTCCACGCTCATGCTCATGGCGCGGATTCCGTCAAATTTCCGCGATTTTCTTTCCTAATTTATAAAAGTTGTTGTGAATGGGTGTTATGGTTCACTCCTAGCTTCCTTTTAGATGTTGCAGAAGTCGATTCATTTCAATATTTGTAAAGTAATGTTACAATAAATCTGTAAGAATAGAATGATTCTGGAGTTTATTTAATAAAAAAAATAATTTGTAGGGAATTTTTTGTAAAGATCACATCTGTTTCTGTGGTATTTATAAACTAAACTTCTATTTATGTTCCAACATAAAAAATCAAATCATTTAATGATTTTAGGTTTTAACAAAAATTGATGCAGTATTAATTTTTAAAACTTTATGAAGTAGTTTAGGAAATTTCTATGAGAATATACTATGTTTTAGAAGTCTAATGCACTTTATACATGAGTTTTAAATATAGTATAAAAAATCTCATGAACTTTTACAAAAGCATAAAAAATGGTAGAAACATATTATTCTAAATTAATACAAAGTAAACATATATATATAATTTTATAAAAACAGATTAACATGACCTTTTATTTATATTTATAGATATATGACTTCTACATAACAATTATAACATCTGCATGTATATTTATTTACATGTCTAATTTAGAATTGTATTATTTTAAGATTTAAATAATTTTCAGAAATACACAAAGTAAACATAGATTAGTATTAATTTTCATTTTTTTCATATATCATCAAGCATTCCTAAAAAGAAGTTCTTAAAGAATTGTTTGCTACTGTAACGTTTTATTATGTTAATAATTGCCTCTAAATTATTATATTATTATTTCAAAGTCTAATAATTAAATTCAGTCAAGTGTTTTTTAAAGATGTTTTTAACTTTTTAATATTTTAAATATCTTTCTATCAAATATTAATATAAATATATTTGTTAAGATAATATACAAAATACTAACTTAACCACCATTGCATACATCTTTTTAAATAAAAATTGCATGGTAATTATATGATTTCTTTGTTACTCTGAAATTTTAGTTTTATAAAGTATAGTTAATCATCTAAATATTTTTTAAATGTGGATAATGTTAATCTATAATGTTGTGCATCAAATTCCTAAACAATAACATAAAATATAACAATGTAGAAGAAAATAATAAATTAAATTATAATAATATATTTAATCATATATAGAAGATTATTATTATTATTATTATTTTAGGATTTCAATTTGCTCTCACAAAATACTATATATATATGTATATATATATGGTATTTTAAAATTTATGGCTTTAAATCTAATAAAATAATTTTTTTTAGAAATTTCTTATTAAAAAAGCATAATTTTAGGAAATGTTAATTAAATTTTATGAAAAAAACGTACTTAAATAATTTAATAAACTCAATGTTCTATCTATACTATTGGTTGTTTAAATAGTTGGGACTATATATATATATATATATATATCTATATAATATCTAAAATAATAATAGGTCTCTTAAATAAATAATCTATAATTTTATTTTATTGAAACAAGAAATAATAATAGACCTAAAATTTGAACAAAAAAATTGGTTTTATTTTACTATATGTTGAAAAAAGAAAGCATAAAAAATAAAAAAATAAACAAAACTTACTGTAAACATACTGTAAATAGAATTTAAAAGTGTTTAAATAATTTTAAATAATTTTACTAATTTAGAAAAAAATTACTAATTTATGTTTATATTAAACACTTTTAAATTAAAAATGTGACATGGATTAATCATTTTACTAATTTATGTTTATATTAAACACTTTTAAATTAAACATGTTTATATAGAATTTAAAAGTGTTTAATAATTTTACTAATTTATGTTTATATTAAACATACTGTAACATGGATTAATCATAACTTTAATTAGATTTTAGGTAGAAATCCTGTTATTTTTATATATTCAAAATATTATACGTTCTTTATTGGTTGAGCATTGTTTAAAAGTAGTATTTTTTTAATTTTTATTTTGTGAAGTAAAATTGTACTTGTTTTATTTCCAGTACAGATAAAATCAAATAAAACATAAGACATATAATTGAATTTTTAGTTTATTTTGAATTTTGTGATTTGAAATTTAAAAATTAAATAATAATAAATCAAGGTATAAAAATAGCCAAATTTTAAAAAAGATAGTAGTTTTTGAAAGGATAAAACATACGCATTAAATTTATCATAACAAAGGTGAGAAACTAATAAAATCTCATGATCGTAACAGTAATCTAAATTCTAAAAAACATGTAAAAAAAAGTAAAATCGAATGCACAAGAATTGCAAAAAAATACATGGCCTTTAAAATAAAAAAACAGAAGTATTAAAACAGGAGAAAGTGCAGTGACCGGGGTCAATGTTTTTGGGTGTTATCTGAAAAATATCCACTGTCGAGGTTCATCAGAATGAATTGACTGACATAGATTTTCATTTTATTTTTCAAGGATCACCATTATTTGGAATAAATTATATTCCGACTCAAAGTCTTCCCACCGTACACATTATTGTGCGATCGCCGATGTTGACCGGATCAGCGGACGTTCGTCGGCGTCCATGGACGAAGCGAGATCGGTCGTCCAAGACCGGAGGGCGGAGGGCGGGGGTGCAGGTAGCAACTGCAAAAGGAGTGGGGTGCCTGGCTCTCCAGATGCGTGCTTCGCACACCCACACTGCCCTTCACTGCACGCAGTGTTATTGCAGTGAGGGAGCTAGTAGCCCGCATTTATACTTTCTGATTGGCTTCTGCGTCCATGGGCAGTGGGTGAGGATTTGATGCAGCAGCAGCAGTAGAAGAAGCAGCAGGTAGGGTCAGTTGAAGTGGACTGGGTGGAGAAAGGTGAGGTGTTTTGGGGACGATGCCGAAAGAGCAGCAGCTGCTTGTGTAGTAGCTCGTCTACGGGGGCTTCGTTACTCACATGGCTTCGTGGCCTCGATCTGTCTCGTGGCAGAGGCATTATGGCGATTATGGTACCCAGACCTTATTGGATCACGACTGTGGTGTTTCTCACTAGTGTCATCGCCTTGGTTGGGTACCAATTTCCTTCAGAGACATCGTTTTCGCGTTTGCGGTTGTGGTATTCGCTCGCTACAGCTGAGGAGAGTCCGTCTGCTTCGGCTCCGGCTCCGGCTCCCTCTTTCTCGAAACAAAACGAGGTTTTTCTTCTTCGGCGATTGCTCCATTGTTGCCTTTTTTTCATTTTCTTTTTTTCCCTTCGAGTTTTCTTCTTGGTTTAATTCGAGCTGAGATGTGTTGCGTGTGGGTATGTCTGAAACGTTGAAGATTTTATGGCGTGTGGCTGTGCTCTGTCTTGGTTCTTTTGGAGGTTTGAAGTTCATCCTTGTGGTATGCAGATCTTTGTGGACGAATATGGCCCGGCAGTTGCCGCACCAGCTCCTCGGGAGGGGCTTTTTGAGAATTCCACAGGGTCACGCGTTGCCGTATGCCTGGTTGGAGGGGCGCGTGCTTTTGAGTTGACCGGAAAGACGCTCAAGAAGTACGTCTTGAATGCTTACAACACAGATATATTCCTACACTCGCCTCTGGATAAGGATTCTCACAAGTTTACGCTGCTTAGTGGAGCTGTGGGGCTCACCAGTGCCCGCATCTTCGTTCCGGAAAGGCTCCCCGAAAGTACCTTGCACCGAGAAGTGCTCATTGCGGTGAATTCCCCCAATGGAATACAGGTTTGTTGCCTCAAAAATGTCATTTATGCAATTTGTGCATATTTATTACGCAAATAGGTTTTTTATCGATATTGTATACCATTACTGTGGAGAGTTTTCCTCTTGCTCACACCTGAATACTTTTCTGCATTTAAACGAACGGTTCGATCCTGTGTTCTGCTATTACTTGGATGTGTCGTCTTTGACATCCGCAGCTCAAAGAACAATTACTGTATCCGGAACGGTTTTGGGGAATAAGGCTGGTTTTAATCCATGTTGTGTCATGTGGTACAAAGTGCTTGTATTTAGGGGTATAATCAGGGTATTGAAAAGTAGGGAACTGTTTTGCATGGACCAGGGGCTGTTACAGTACTTCAATTTGGTCGAAGGGTGTCTTGGATTGATTAGCGAATACGAGAAGAAACACAACATCAAGTACGATTGGATTGTTCGGACCAGGGTCGACGGATACTGGACCGGACCACTTCCGCCTTTGAGTTCGTTGAACCCCTCAGTTTACCACATCCCAGCAGGATCCCATTACGGTGGTCTCAATGACAGGCTGGGTATCGGGAATGCTGAAACTTCAAGGGTAGCATTATCAAGGCTCAGCTTACTACCACTTCTTCACCAACGCGGTGCCAGAAACTTGAACTCCGAGACGGCTTTTAAAGCGCAGTTGAAATACTCAAACATTCGGTATTCATTGACCAATTTCCCTTTCTGCATAGTCACTTACCGGAAATACGCCTGGCCTCCGGCCTACTTCGGCGTGCCAGTGGCGTCTCTCTCGACGAAGGGTGCTATGAACGGCGTCAAGTGCAAACCATGCACCCCTAAGGCGACAGGGTCAGAAGCGCAAGCCATAGTGTCCAAGCTTGGGAAAGGCTGGGGATTTCCTGGCTACATAGAAGGGCTTGAGCTTTGTGATGCTCGTCAAGACTGGGAGCCACAGTGGCGTACCATATATGAGAAAGAATTTGGCCAAGAATTCTCTAGTGACGCCAAGAATGTCACGACCAGGTCTATCGCTGAGTGTGTGCGGGATATGGAAGAGTTTCAGAATCAATGGGAGGTGTGGGACGCACCTCCAGCCCAGGTGATTTGTTCCAAGGGCAGCAATGAGCAGCAGGTTGGAAATTGAGGGGTCCTCGAAGTTTTCTGGGTAGACGAGGGTTATGATCTAGCAGATATGATCTAGCAATGTGTACCCTGGAAAAACGGCTTAGTGTGTAGTTGCCGATTCTTTGCCTTCAGTACAAGTTCTGGGGTTTTCAACAACTCGTGCATTGAAGGGTCCTGATACTCTTGTCATAAGTCGCCAAAGCAGCTGTTGGGAGCAAGAGCAAGGCAGTTCGTGGTGAGTAGCCAATACCAAAGTGACGCAGAGCTCTAGGAACCTGCTCCTGACCAATTCTGCTTTCTGAGGCGAATGTAGAGCTGGTTATCCTCCGATTTCTAGGTTTAGATTTCTTTTTGCTAGGTTTAGTTTTATTCGTTGAGTTTTGGTAGGGACATCATAAGGATGTAATTTCTACAGCAAGAGCAGAGGATGGGTGTTTTCCTAAAACAAACTGAGTTCGAAGAGAGTGTAAAAAGGAAGAAAAAAAAAGAAGATAAAAGTAGCTTGGAATGTGCATGTCAAGCAACAGGGACTGCTCCGTTTTGCTTCACTCATAGTTCAGAATCTATCTTGTTTAGGTCAGTTGATCCAGAGATTGCGGCAGTGCATCTTGATAGTTAACCTCCCTCAGTCTAAGTGTCGCAAACCGTGACTACGCACTGTCAGATTTGGCAAAAAATACATGGAAAGGACTGGAGCGGCAGATCAACTGTTCTCAATGTGCTTTGCGCGTGAAATCTGACCTCACATCTCCAGTTCACGCAGCAACTGGCTCCACAGTGCTCAGGGCAGCTAAATTCAGTGTCTCGCACTCCAGATCTTGCCTAAAAACACCTCTTTTAGATGGAACATGCCGGTTTATGTTAGAAAGCAGGGCTTGAAGATGTTAAGCTAAATCGACAGTTAGCCCTGGACTGATTTCCTGCTGATCTGACTGGAGTTTGTGAATTCACTAATTGAACCATTCCTCTTTTGCTGCTCCCTTTCTCAAATTTTTAATGGTAAGGATCAACTTTATACAGTTGGGTAATCAGTGCGTTCTATTTATGATTTAGTGATTGTTTAGTATTATAACTTTTTTTGATTTTTATAAATATATTCATTTATGATTGTTTGTTAATGTTGACTCTTTATGTCTTTGCAAAGAATAATATTTTCCTTAGACTTATGGCATAAAAAATAAATGCAGAAATCTATCATTCAATACTAAGATATCATTTATTATTACTTTTTTGGGTGTAATAATCATTTATTTTTATATTTGATTATGATCTTGTTTGTATAAAGCCAATTCTAATGGTTATGTTTTATTGGGTAATTAGTTTTACATCTTAAACTTACATTTTTTTACATTTTTTTATTTTTTTTAAAGCACGATTTTGGTTTTAATTAAAAATGTAACAATGAGTGTTATTTTAAAAGTACTATTATTTTAATTATATTTTTACGAACGTAAAACTGACCTCCTGCAGGACAATTCTTCTCAGAAACAATGATTGCTTAACACACACAAAATAATCAACCAATAGTACCTCTTCAACATTCACCTCTCTACAAACCAAGAATAAACAAAAAGAACATGGCAAGGTAAAAAGATATAAATATTGTTAAAATCCAGACTGAAAATTATTTAGATATTTTACTTATTTCTGAATCAACGATGTATTGCAATATGATTTAATTATGTCTTCCTCTAAAATAAGGCCCCATTTATTATTTATTATTTTAAACTCATATTTTTTACGTTTGTAAAAATTTAATTAAGTAGGAAAAATTTAAGTTTGAATGATTATGAATATACACGGATTTAATTACGGAGAGGTGCTGAGTTTGTTCCTGTTTGGAAAGAAATAGAGAGAGTAAATCCAACAAAGTGGCTTTTACTCTGTATTGATTGAAAGAAACCAAGAGGGGGATTCGAACGCACAACGTTCCCATCAACTTACGACGGACGAAGTGACGCTCCCCAATAAAGGAACCTGACTTTAGGGACAAGCCTCACCCCACGAATTCCCCGAGCCTCACCCCACGCCTGCACCCACCCCACGATCCACCGTCGAACGCTACCGACCCTCCCGCGAGCGTTTTTCCTACCTACCACGAGTCCTCATCGCCCCTCCTGTTCTGTTTCCCTGCTGCTACGAGGCTAGGCAATGCCCATGGTTCTGCCCATTTCTTCCATCTCACGTTGTTTTTTGCTGCATATTTCCTGCTCTGATTGCCATCGTCTCGCACGCTGGAGGAAGGTCTCTGAGCCTGTTGTGGTGGGTGCTTTTCACGTCTCTTCATTTCGCATATTTTTCTTGTGTTTGACGGTTTTTATGCCGCAGTTTTTGTCAAGGTTTGTCGGTTTAGTCGGGTAGAAATCTTAGCCGTTTGGCTTTGCGTTCCTTGCGGTTGGTGCGTTTATGCTTTAGGAGATCAGTTTCGGAATGACTACGAGGCACGGGCGACTGGGTGGGCGAGGAGGGCGTTCTGCTGGGAATGGGATTTTCTCCAGGAGAAGGTTCTCGGAGCGTATAGGGTTTGTAGCGCTTCATTAGGTTTTTGCTTGTTTTGGGTTTCGAATTTTATGTCTTATCATTGTTTCTGCTGATTTGGTTGCCAGTTGAAGGAGAATTGTCTTGTCGGCGGAGGCTTTAAAGCGGGCTGTTGTATTCTAAGTGACCATGGCGACGAGTTCTTTCAAGCAAGAGCATCCTCTGGGTATGGCTCTGGTTGCTGTTGCATTGGTGTGTTGGGAATTGCTTCAACCTGGCGATAGTCATCATGCCACCCCTTCGTGTGTGTTTTACTCCATGTCTGTTGTAACATGTTGAGGTTTTACCGCCGCAATTTCATCGTGAAAATTGGCATCATTGAGATATAATTAACTTGGAACCACTTTTGACGGTTTATAATGCACTTTTGAAATACTTTTCGACGTAATTGTGTAGAATAATCCGATTATCAATCATCTATTGTCATTGCGATAATAATGAATTTTAATCCGCGAGGACGAAACCTTCCTGTGTTCTTCAGTGTTGTTCTCAAAGCTATCTCTTTGACCTTGTCAGTCGCGTACAAAGATCCGTCTTCGTGCTACTCCGCAAGCCATACTGAATAACTAGCGTGCTTGTGACGTCCCTGTGACGTGGAAAGTTGTGGAAGTGCGTGTCTTGGAGTCAAGCACACGATACGAGGATCTTTGAGAACAGTGTCGATGCTTTTTCGTTTTTTTTCACATTATTCTTTTTTTCCCATTTCTTACAGTTGAAATTGCGATTGTGGCCTTGCAGAGAAGAGGCATGCAGAGGCTTCAAGGATCCGTGGCAAGTACCCTGACAGAATTCCAGTGATCGTAGAGAAGGCAGAGAAAAGCGACATACCAGACATCGACAAGAAGAAGTGTGTCCCCGTCGCTTTTTGCGTTTCGAAATTGATAGGCTGTTGGTGTTGTTGAGCATTAGGTTTGGGATGCGTTGTGATCACGTCTTTGCTCACTTATCCGTGTCCCTGCAACAGAAGCATGAGTGTGTAGAGTGCGGATACGGATAGTAACGTGGAAAGGTGTGCGCAGGTATCTGGTACCAGCGGACTTGACGGTTGGACAGTTTGTGTACGTGATAAGGAAGCGCATCAAGTTGAGTTCAGAGAAGGCCATCTTCATATTCGTGAAGAACGTGCTGCCCCCGACAGGTAGGTTGGGCGGGTGTGCACGCAAGGGGGAGAAGGCGTGGTGGGTTAGATTGTTGGATGAGAGTTGGGGACAAGGAAGGAGGTGGGTGTAGTGGAGATGTGGTTGGTGGTAGAGAGAGGGGTGCGTAGGTTTGTTTTTGTCGGGTGCGGTATTGTTGTAAGAAGGTTGTGTAGTAAAAGGATGGAGTGGTGTGTGGATGCAGCGGCTATGATGTCATCGATATACGACGAGCACAAGGACGAGGATGGATTCGTGTACTTCACATACAGCGGGGAAAACACGTTCGGAGGAGTGAGCGGGTGTTAGCAGGATGGAAGAAGGGTGGTGGGAGAAGGCGCGTGAATAATGGATGCACAGTTGCATGTTGATATAGGAGGCGGAGGTGGTGTTGGGTTTTGGGCCATGGAGTGTACGTAGGGATGAGGAGGAGGTGGTGTTGGGTTTTGGGCCATGGAGTGTACGTAGGGATGAGGAGGAGGTGTGGGGTGATACAGTTGGGTAGATGGGGCCAATACCGTGGTGAATGTGGGATGGGGGATCGCAAGGAGGAAGATAGTACTGTAAATATGATTCAGGAAGTATTGGATACACATGAGTCAGGCAAGTGTACATAGAACTCTGCGTTGAGTGTCGATCTGATACCGTGTAGACAATGAACGTGTGTTCTTGCATATCATGTTACTACTGTCCAAAATTTGAGTGCGTGTGACACGTCACTCTGCTATTGGTTTGAACAATTGCAACTCTGGTACGCCACAGTACGGAATGACGATGGGGTAGTCATTGTGTTGAATTCGTCTCAAAGCGCACATGTTTACTGCGTCACTTTGTACTGATGATCACTTGATTGTAATCTTTACTCTGGTGTGAATCTATTCTAGTTTTTTTTGTGCCACTTTTCCTTGGGGACGCATTCGATATGTTTTGGACATTGTTTAGCACAGTACGCTCTGAATCACTCCCACATAGTAAGTCCCATTTGTCTCGATTCAAAGGATTGTTAAGCGGGTTCTTAAGGTAATGGGTTGTGTTTCTAATACCCAAATTAGATTTTTACTCTTACTGAATCTGGATTACACTTTTTGATTATGAGACTAATGCATGTTGTTGTGGAAGCGTGTTGAAAGCTTGATGGCGATATATTTTGCAAGATGATTTGATTCTCAATGCCATGACATTCATCATTAGTTCTTACTATCTTGTTTTTTCAAAGGTGACAAAATTAAGCCTCTTCAGCATTGAATTAGATCTAAATCTTTGCTTGTGATTTCTGCACCCTCTCCATAAATCTTGCATTGGCATTATTATTATTAGCATTTTTTTTCTATGATATATAAATGTGGACGTTTCATTAAATGTAAACTTCTTCCACATCTTCATGACTTCTGGCAACAATTTCAATGTACAACAGATTTTTCATGATGCTCAAATAATTGTGTTTGTATTTTCCATGCCAAAATGTGTTGTTAATGTGATTCACAAAGTATGTTTATTGCAATGTTTTTGAGCCCATGGATTGAGAGCAATTTTCCAATTTGTTCCAATGAAGATATGCGAAAGCAAGGGGATCCTTGTGTATTCAAATGTATATTTTCATTATCTAGTTCATGTTCTTTTATTTTCCAAGGACTCTTTACTGTGATCAAGAAAACATTCGTATTATTGTATTTTTTATTCTAAATATAGACGAAACACAATCAACAGAAATAACAAAACAGAAAAAATAGAGAAGAAGTGCATCAAAGTATAAAAAGCATGATTTCAAATCAATCTTGTGTAAGTATAGAAATTGATTTTGTATTTTATTTTTAATTAAGTTATATATATATTTCTAATTTAATTTCTAATTTCAAACCTAAACATATAAAAATTGTTCTTTTAAGCTTAATTGGATATTTCATGCTTTATTCATGGTTCCACAAAAGGATATGCCAGCGAAATGTCAAACTTGAGAAATACTTGCACATGGTTCAACTCAGAGGATGCTCCACATCTCCAAAAGCTGAAAGCACCAAAGGGCTTAAGCTTGGTTGGGTTTCTAAGTTTTTCCGAGAAGTTATTGCAGATCCTTTTTATATTAATAGATGTAGCTTACTTGTATACTTTCCTTTAAATTAACCCCACCTTCTAAGGTGGAGACACAAGGATGATTGTATCCAGAACTGCACGTCACTATTTGACGATCCGAAGCCGCTAACATTAGTATAAGAATCACAAAAGATGTTTCTGTGATGGAAACTTCAACACTGTTGTAGTGAAAGCATCAATCACTGCCAAATTGTGATTCTTTGTAATGTGTTTCTTCACTAAACTGTGCTGATCCTTGAATGGTTCTCTTCGGCTAAATTTATCCTTAAGCTTGTAAGCTTAATCAAGCTTGATTAGTAGTCCGGTTAAATCTCAAAATGGCCCAGGCTGTGAGAGTTTGAAACCAGATTTACTTGGCCGAGAAAACAAGATTTTATTTTCTCAAACAATTCATCACCATGTGATTTTGGTGCCTCATAACTGCTCAAGAGATCTTTCGCAACCCAGGATCTGAGGAGATTTAACTCTCATCCAAGAAAACTCTAGTCCCAAGAAATGCTTTCTGAATTTCAGGACCCATTTTCTCGTGTTCTAAGAACACTATATACAGTCTCCAACATTTCTAATGGTGAAATGAATCAAAGAATTCACCACTGCACCTTTCACAGCGGATGTTCATTTAACAGCGAAGGCATCGAAAGATGATACCTTCTGCAAGGCTATCGAAAGTGACGCTTCTACAAAAAACCATGAAACCACTATGTTCATGGATTCGTGAAGATATTTGGAAACAACTACAATGCTTCGTTGAGTTTGTCAATATCAGAACCTCCGTCGGTGATGTTCTGTTGATTCCAGAGTTGGGCGTACCGGCCGTTATTCCCAAGCAATACCTCATGGCTGCCTCTCTCCACAACACGACCTTCTTCCAAAACGACAATCTGGAGCAAAAACGATCAAGATCACAACATCCAAAGCATAACATCATCTTGCAAGTATAAAACAACCAATCTAAATTCCCACATTTCAATGAAGCCCACATTCCGCCATTGTGACTACGAGTTTACCTCATCACACTGCATCGCTGTCGTCAGTCGATGGGCAATGAAGATTGCGGTTCGGTTGCTAGCCAAAGATCGCAGCGAGGCCAGGATTTCTCCCTCAGTTGAACTATCCAGCGCACTTGTTGCTTCATCACAAAGCCTTCCATGCATCGCAAAATGAGAAAAGAACAATCAATCTACTAGTAATAAGGTTAAAACTGTACATAAGAGGATACTTTAGGGACCAGCTTTAAAACAGCTAAGAGAAGTGAAGAAATACTTGAAAGTTATCCTGTTTCGCCTTGGAAACCTATTGTGCCTCTAAAACATTAACAGACTATCTTTATTCAGGCTAACACATGATATTAAAAAAAGAAAAGAGTAGTCAAAACAAACTCACAATATAGGGGACGCTTTTAAGAAAGCTCGAGCTAATGCAACACGCTGCTTCTCCCCTCCACTAAGCTGCAAGTGTATCCAACTGTTGTTCAGAGATCCATCGCTTCAACAAAATTAATGGAGATCCTTGGAATGATTATAAATAATCTATTACCTCATACTTAGGTTGTGACATACCACCCCACCAAGTTGATTTCACATCTGCAGGAACTACTAAGTTGCATTAACAAAGACAGTCACAATCAATTAGTCAGCAGTATTCAAAAAGAATTTCCAACTACTACGTTAAAATAAGGGTGACCTTCAGGCCTCGTTCTCCAACTCGAGTTTCGTATTGATCCGGGAACCTCATAATGACGTCATGAATAGCTGCCTGCCTAGCTGCCTCAATCACCTGCTCCAGTATACCAACAAAAGTTCAGGCGAGTGTGCAAACGAGGGTGTCGAAAACTTGACAGACCAATTTACCACAAAAGTCACGCCTGGATAAGAGGAGGAAAACAACCTCTTCTTTGGAGGCCGTCCTTCGGCCATACTGAATATTGTAGAAAATTGTATCATTGAATAAAACCTGAAGCACAAATAGGTTCCAAGGAAACAAGGTCAACAAGGCTCTCTAGGAGAGTAGACACTTCACAAAAAGAATGTACATTCAGAAAAGATTCTTGAGAATCTATGGCAGCACTGCATGTATTTATCCTCAATGATATTAAGGTATAAACTACAAAAATCAACTCGAAATTATATCTGATGAGCATTACAGACAAACAATCCCCAGCTGTGCCTTGAAAAACACTTTAGACGAGACCTCATCAGCCACTATACACCCTGTACCATACCGTATCTTGGGGGACAACACCTATGCAACTCCGTAGACTGTCGAGGGTCACATCACGCACATCTTGATCATCCACTTTGACCTACACACATCCAAATCAGCAATACGTACTACCAACTTGGTATCAAAACCCCAAGCTCAGAAAAGAAAAAAAGAATAGAAGAAGGAGAAGAGGAAGAAATTGAACGTACATAAGACATTCATCAAGAGGAATTACAAGCGACTGCGTTTTAAACACGTACTTAGGAGTTTGAACCCTAGACAAATTCGTGAAAGTCTAGGAAAACAATAAAACAGTTCAAAATGAGAACTCACTGATCCAGAGTCACAGTCGAAAAATCTGTAGAGCAATCTCAAAATTGTAGATTTTCCTGTCCATTTTCCAGTATAGAACATACAATCAGAATTTATCATCCCTTCTGATCAAGAAGTAGATCTATCCAAAGGTACAAAGCTTCAATATCAGCACAGGTAACTTTCACATTCGACTGATTTCAGTCAGGAAAATCCACAAATATGTAAGTTGATAGGAACTGTTACCACTCCCACTAGTGCCGACAATAGCCACACTATTTCCAGCAGGAACATCGAATGAGATTCCATTGAGAATGGACCTGTCTGTAAGATACCTGTTCCACATCGATGCATTTAGTGTTTTCAATGCATTCGTATCTCCACAGATCCCTGACAAGAAAATCAATAGCAACCTAAATGACTTGATGCGAACAGATCATAGTTATTAAGTGAAGGAACGCACCCAAAATGTACGTTATCAAAAGAAATGGTACCACCTTTTAACTGTAGAGGCTTCGCGTGAGGTTCATCGGCAATACTTGCTTTCACCTGCTCAACCAACCCAATGATTACAATTCACCTTCAAAACAAGGCAATCCCCCCCCATCGAGTCGGACAGGAGTGTACAGCTGCACTCTTACTCTCATAATACTGTAGTTTTCAGGCAAAGCTCATCAGAAGTATTAACTCAAAAGTGACATATCATACCTCAAGCAAAGAGAACATGGAGTGCATGTCTATCAGACTCTGACGTGTTTCCCTGTATACTGTACCCAAGAAATTTAAAGGTAGTGATAACTGGAACAGCAAACCATTCACCATCACCTGTGATAGGAAAAAAACCACAATCACAATCACAATCACTATAGTTAGTATGTTAACAGTGCAGGAAGGATCGTAGAAACTCAGCTTTAACAAGTGAGGCGGCAATAGTAACAAGATGCCCAAAGCCTTTTGTTTCTATTTTCAAAATTATTATTATTTTTTTTAATATCTTATTTCACCCAATCATTAAGACTTGAAATAACGAATCAAAATTCAATTATAAAATCTTGCAACCAAGCTAGGAGAAATACCCAAATCACAGCAAAGCAATCATAGAGCAAAAAGATGTTCTTTCGTAAGTGCAATGATGTCATACCAAATCTCCTATGCTCATTGTTCCATCGAGAATACCCTGACTACACATAATCATGGCAGTAGACAGAGCGGCGCTAAAGATTGCGTTCTGTCCAAAATTTAATGATGACAAGCTCGTTTGAGTTTTCAAAGCAGCATCTTCATACTCTGAAAATGAGAAATAGGACATTAATGCCATCTCGACTGAAAAAGATGATCTAATGTGGCACAAGTGGTAATTCCAAATGATACTACTTTGTCAAATAAACTGGCGATGCTGAACTGTAGGCATAATCTTCAGCATGCTACTCTGATTAAATTGATTGTGGATTTCCAAGCACGATATTACATGTAGATAAAATAGACTGCCTACTCCGTGGAGGAAATCTAGTACGTATTACAGAAATTCTTCAACAAAGTATTCGTACTTGTTCCAATAAGAAGTGTAATTTAAGGACATCAAGGCAACGCAATATATAAGTAGTAGTCCCTAGATAAAACTCTCAAAATCACACTAAAGAACATCACTTACTTTTAAGGAAGTCATCATATCTGTTTGCTTCATGTTCTTCATTGTTAAAATACTTCACAGTCTGCAATCACACAAGCTCTCCTCATGTACTGCTAAAGAAAGCAACAACAGCAGTACGCGCTTGCGTTTATCACGAATGAAATTCAGCACTAAAAACTGATTAGGTGTCAAATTCTAGTGATTAACAATTACACTCCAGACAGGCAGACCAACCGCAACTTCCAAAAGGCTCTTCCGGAAAGGGCCCGAGAGAAAGAGAGAGATTTCAGTATAGTAAATATTCACCTCATAGTTGATGAGAGAGTCTGTCGCACGTGAACTAGCTGCATTGTCAGCTTTATTCATATCCTGTCTAAATTTGGTCCGCCACTGCAGCCATAACAAAACCCAACAGTGAGCTGCGCTAACCTTTCCGGGTGTTCATGAATTAACTAAATGGTTAACCTGCTTCACAAAAAGACTGCACGTTCAGTGCCACATGAAATGAGGACAAATGTAATTTTTAAGCTAACCTCAGAATCAGCTAACCTATATTGAGTATGGACCTAAAACATGAAAGCAAGGCATAGTAGAGAATCCTGCCTGCGTTACAGACAATGTGAAAAGAGTATAAGCAGCCACGGTAAGAGAGGTGATCCATGCAAATGGAGCTCCAAATTTGTATGCCAGTATTCCAGCCACCATTGATATCTGAACAAAAAGCAGGATGCAAGCTAAGTTTTTGAAACTGCCTTCGTCACCAATATCAAAATTGTTTAAGACAATCACAGTTTCCAATAGTGATACTACTTTCATGATTGACTCGATATCTAGCATCAAGGCTTCAACATCATCTGAGTCATAAAATATGCCATCGTAAGATCAAACTTAAGGACAGGACAGGATATTCTATTGTATGCGCACCTCTAAAAGTGTCGGCACCACATTAAAAACCATGGAAGAGAGTATAAAGTTGATAGCTCGAGTGCCTCTATCAATTATGCGATTAAGCGATCCTGTCTGTCGACTGCATGAAATAAATAGAAATAAAGTTCACCAACATATCTAAGAAAATCAATCAAAGCACAATAATTTAAAAACATAGTCCTCTTCCAAAATAAATCATTGCCTTCACCACAAGAGCACGACACCTGCAGCTTGATCAAAGCACATAAGTCAAACCATTGAAAGTACCTCAAGTGATAGCTCAAATCCAGGTTGTGAAGATGCATAAACACCTATATCAACAAACAATATCCACTATTTCAAATCACGATGTATGCAACTGAAGTATGCTTGCCAAAAATAACCCAAAAGACCTCTCAACAGAACAGCAAATTACTAATCGTGAGGTTGCAAAACAAGTTCGAAGAATCAAAGACTGCTACAAAGGTTCCACCTTGCGAGCCACAGTCCGTATTGTGCCTTGGGCGACCTTGGCAAACACCGCGTTTCGCAGCTCTGGTTGCAACACATTGCAGATTTTCTTGTAACTTACAAATTGAAACGTGAGAAAGTCAAATACAGTGAAGCAATAGGCGCTACAGGCACAGTAATCAACAGACGAATATTTCAAAATTTCAAGTCGGAAAATCTAGTGACTTCTGTATAAAAGTAAATTTCACTGATTCGATTCTCCACACCTGGCTAATCAAGATAAACATGCCAAGAGCAATCCACTATATGATGACCCCTCACCGTTGCATGCCGAAGCGCCAGTTCGAGCAATTCCGTATCCAAGAAGAACCGCTGTTGGTGTAGCAAATAGCAAGGATGATGCTGCAGCTGTTGCCCCAGTTGCTCCAGCAGCAGTGGATAAAGCATCAACAGCATACTTGAACATGAAGGGGACTTGCACATTCAACACCTGCATAAAAGTAATGGTTACTTATCCTGGTTCAATAATATCCTTCACCAATCACAACATTCTTAATTCCTACATCATGGAATACTTACCAAGCAACACAATTAGATAAAAACTGCACCTTGGAACCAACGAGGAGGATCAAAGCAAAAGCCACTCTCCTACGAAATTCAGGGTTGTCCTTGGGCCACAAGTATGATGCTAGCGATCTCAGAATCCTTGCATCAGCCACAATTATCTCTGGATTATCTTTCACAGGCATGTCAAGTTTACTACCCTTGGAAGGCTTGCTCTTCGAGCCATCGACAGAAGATGGCGGTGAATGTGAGTATAATCCAGGTGTTATCGAAGGAGACCCAGCGGTGTGCTGACAAGGTCTGGTATACAAGCATCTTCTGAAATTTTCATCCTGAAAATAATAGATTGTTGAATATAATCGTCTAAGTTTCAGTTACACATGTGCTTTGCAGAAGCACAGTCATAAAACCGATCGAAAAATGAAAAAAAGAGATTAGAAATAAACACAAATAAACAAATAATTTTGAAAAATCTAGCAGAAGAAGAGAAGAAGTAGAAAGTAACTCACTACACCATGCTTGTGCAATAAGTCTAGCGTAGAATCGCCACATGGTCTTACATCACCTGAACACACCCATACCGATCAATCTAAGAATAAGGTAGTGAATAATAAATGTCTAATACAAGGCCACTTGGGCATGCCTTGGCAAGTCTGTACTGTGTGATTAGTACAAAACTTTAGTCGTAAAAAATAAACAATGAGAAGTTTCAGAAGTCTTATGTTAAACACTGGTTGGCCAAACGAGCACTTTTGACAATGGGGCTGCATTTTATCGTAAATAATAAAGGTCATTGAACAATATACCACATTCTTGACTTGGACTAAAAAGTCATGATTAAAAAGCTCATTCGAAACTCTACCACATGATTTAAAGGTAAAATTCCGATGATTCCCAAGCAACCTCCACTGATTCCCACTCGCATTTTCCAACGCTATGTCCATGCCGCTCTGCAAGGCCCCAAAAGTTGTACTACCAACAGTTTCATCAGCATCCTGTGAGGATGGTTCACTGTAGTTCAGATTAACGGAAGCCAATGTAGAATAGCAACTCCACAATGGCGACGAGATTTAAGTAACAAGGGTTGCCGATGCAATCACAAGCTACTTGTAATTGATTATTTTCTGATAACAGGTGCAGGATCACGTGGGAGTATCAGAACCCATGTGATCAACCGAGTTGAGCACACCAATCACGGCCGCGAAACTTGAAGTTGACCTTGTAAACCAGGTTTCGAGTGCATTATGCACTCAAGTAGCTTGCCACAGCTGGATTTTCTATACAATTTATGAGAATTAATGCCATCACGAATGTAAAAAAATGCACGCACCCTAAGTTACGCAATTGCTAAACAATGCAAAGAATTCTAAGAAAGAATGACGCCATGGAATTGGCATGGCAGTGATTAACCAGACGAAAAAATTGCATTGCAATTTAGACCCAAGTGCGTAGCAATACCCTGGAAAATACTGTGAGCACGCCCGATCCACGGATTTCTGCACCAGGAAGCGATTTGCTTGCCTGCACCGCCTTCCTCACCACCCGCCTCAGCATCTCTACTACAATTAAGCTCCAAGCTAACGAGGAGCAATGTATTGAAATTGCCCTCGAAACAACCCTCTCCACTACTCACACTTACGCCACCCTTCACCTCAGGTTACCATAATACTCGCAATCTTCTCTCGTCACCATGCATTCCATGAACCTCCCTGCTCAACTCAACTCAACCTACACTCGCAAATTCTCCAGACGTTCCTTGCGATGCAATCCCAACTGCTACTTATCAGCAGGACCCGCAGGATACTCCAGCAATCCAGGTCTTATCGCGAACGCATTCACCACCACATGCGTTTCAAGCTTTCGCAGGGGAAGAGCACGGTGAGTACCGACCCCTCCACTATGCTATTCGCGTAAATGCTCGTTGGGAAGAGCTCGGCGACTAGATTGGCAGGAATCAGCGAGAGCGCGATGCGATGGAAGAAAGCGGCAAATGTCGGATTGGCGTAACGGAGGTCGGGATCGTGAGCCAGACTCCATGTTCGGCGATGTGCTCACCAGAGTGTGACACTTCCCATCCCCGAGAGCGATGCAGATGAATGAATGAATGAGATTCTTCTCAACGGGAACTGTACAGGATTATGGCTTTTGCCAATTGGCTATAATAACAAGGTCGAACGACCAATAGCAGTTGCCTCGGCTGGAACATGTGAAGTCTAGGAATGACGTGGTTTAGGGCCTTGCATCTATGCAGAACCTAATGCTTTGACCTAATGCAGAACCTAATGCTTTGAATTTCATTTGCTCCTCAAGAAATAGGGGTCTATTGTATAGTACAATGGTGTCCAGGGATCCCAACCATTGTGATTAGGGTTTCCTAACTAGGTTTACTACAATTTCAATTGTTTTTTATTTAACTTAATTGTTGCTTTATAATTGGCTTAGGTTAATTTTTAATGCCTTAAAACAATTTAAGTTTAGAGAAGGAGGGAGAGAAAGAAACTAGAATCTACACAAATATAATTCTAACACAAATAATATATATTCATACAAATGATGCAACAAGAAGAATTTATTATCATGTAATAGAGTCCTATATTGTTGCCACTAGGGGCATTAAGCATGGGAAAAATCAAGACACAATAATATCTAATACATGACCATAACTAGATCAATTTATAATTTTAGAAGAAATAGGAAGTACCAACAATATTATATAAAGAATAAAGGAATATACTATATTTTGAATAATCTATAATGGATGCATATACTACTACAATAAATAAAAATAAGTAGAGATAAGTGAATTATATTATATAGATAATATCTTCTTTAAAGAAACTTTGAGAAAGTTTTTTAGATGTAGATTATATCTTTAGACTCCTATAAATATGTCACATGTCTATTGAAACTTGTCTCACAAGTTTTGTACTTTTAAGAAGTTGTATTAAAAGTAATCTATAATTTGACACTTAGGTCATAAATATCATAATCCTTAGGAAGCTTCTACAAGGCCTTCTTGATAGCTAGTATATATAGAGACAAGAGTGATGCCATCCTTAGTCATATGAATGCCTTTCTTGTATTCCAATCTTAATTCAAGACTCTTTAGCTTTTTTGTATTTGGCAATAATCATTTTAGTTCTTTTCTATCTTATATTTATCTCTTCTTTTCTTACTTTCTCCCTTTTTTGATGATACATAAGTATATTATCTTTTGAATTTTGTTTAAATTCTTATCTTTTAGATGGAATGGAACTTGATCCGTATAATGGAACATCAAGAGAAGAAATATTAATTGTATTTCATGAACTTTTAGATTTTTTTTTTTTTTTTTTTTTTTGTAATTCTAACCACACTTTTGAAATAGATATAGAGATTATAAAGAAATAAATGAGATATTTAGAATAATCTATAATCATAGCTAGATTTTAGGAAGAAAAATTATCAAATTGAACATTTAAACATTTTTTTTCCAAATAACAAAAAAAAATTAAATAATCCTTAAAAATTAGTAATTTTTTTTATAAAGATAAGTTTTTTATAAAAATAAATATTTTAAAGATAGTAAAAAATTATAATTACTTAATCCTTATTAAATCTCAATTATAAACTATATTATATTAGAATAGATATCATATTTTGATCCATATGATATATATTCAATATAAAGTCATAATTAAATTTTAACTTAAATTATCTTCAAAAATCTTCTAAATAAATTTAGAATAGTAAATAGATCTTTAATCAAATAATTAGAGATATTATTAAAAAAAAGATGATAATAATGCTATTAAATTAGATTATTATTTTTATATTATATTAGATTCAATAAAATAATAGAAATCTTCTTTTAAAAATTATATTATCAAATATATATATATATATATATATATAATTATAATATTTTATTAATTAAATATAAATATTTTTAAAAAATCTATTATGGTATTTAAAAATATAAAATCTAAGCAATACTAAAAAAATCTAAGTACCATATAACTCAAATTATATCTTTGAATTATGAGAGTAAAAAAAAATATGTTTTTTTGGAATAGTATGAAAATACCACAATTAGATTTATTTCTATGTAAAGTCAAAATAATATTTATACACACTATTCATAAGGCCTTTTAATAAGACCAAGACACACCCTCTAATTACAGATGTTTTATAATGAAGACAAATAAGAATTATAAAGATTTGGATTAATAATAAAATAAAATAAAATAAATATAGTAAATAATAATAAAGATAAAATCAATATATATATATATAAATCTTAACTTAAAATTATAAGTCTTTAAATTAGTATTATCTAATTTATAATTAAATACCAAATTTATAAGGTCTCTACAATCAATGAGGCAATAAAACATAGGTAAAGTTATCTTATAGTAGTTGATCTGGAAAGATTATATTTATTACAAATATCCCTCTAAAAGATTTTAGAAGATTTTTGATAGTTGTAGATGGTTCTTGAAATTGCTTTATATTGAAGCAATAACAAAATCACTTAAGAAGTGTTCTAGGATGACTTGAAAGTAAAGCCTTCTACAAGAAGCTACTTGAAAGCTTCCTAATTTTTAGTATATATAGGTGTCAAGGCTAAGGAACTCCTCAATCTTGACAATGCATATTTTGTGGTTTAATTTGACCTTCTAGTCTTGTTTTTGTTCTAATATTACGTTGCCTTGCAATAAGATTCATATATTTTATTATTTTGTTATAGTCTTGTATAATTTTTTAACCTTATTTATAATAATTTGTTGAGATTGACATAGTATAATATCAAAGTTTAGTTTTTTTAGATAGACAATGGATTATCTTTCTTCTTAGAAGTATTATAATATTTTAAAAGTTATAAATTATTTTCTTTTAGATTGGTATTATTTTTGATTTTTAAAAATATATATATATATATATATATATATATTTACTACAAATTAGTTGTATCTACTTCTTCTTTTATTTCTATTGTAGAAAGTGAAGAGTTTAATATGGTGGATTTTAAAGAAGTCAAATTGGATTCAATTATAAATACTTACAAAGAATTAAAAATCAAAACAAAGATTTTGTTTGAGTTAAATGAAGAGCTTTATATAACCATACATAATAGTCAAAGGATAAAATCACCTTAGCAACTACTACAAGTCGTCCTAAAAATTCCATCACTAAGGTCTATTTCATTGAAAGATGTATGTATTCAAGATGGCAATTCAATGTCATCTGAAAAAGAAGTAAGAATTAGCCTCTTAAAAAGTTTGATGGAACTTGTTTAAAATTTTATAGCTTTATAAATCAAGTACAACTTATTACTTTATTCTAACATTAGTAATATTCTACATAAGCATCTTGTATTGGTTTTGTTGAAACTTTGCTCTCAAATCAAGCTTATCTTGATTTGCTCTATTATTTGAGAAGAATTTTCCTATATTACATAAGTTTGAAATATTTTTGGTGATATTTGTAGAAGCATATGTCAGAGATGTAAGATAGTGGGTTAGGAAAGAAATGAAGAAAAGATTACAAAACTAAAATGATTTAAAAAATAAAAAACTAGATAGACAAGAACAAAGAATTAGATTATTGACAAGAACAAGAGATTAGATTGATATCAAGAAACAAGGCAACACTTTAGACTGCTCCAAGACTTGTGTTGGCAAGATTGAGGTGTACTTTGGTCTTACCTCTTATCTATACTACAAGGTCTATGTCCTATTGAACCTTCTAAGAGTATCTTAGAAAATTTTAGAAGACTGAAGAAGATTCTAGAAGATTAAGGCAAATTTAAGAAGACTAAAGAAGATTTTAGAAGATTCTAAAAGGCTACAAAAGATGTTAGAAGATTGAAGAAGGTTCTAAAAGATTCTAAAAGAATATAGAAGATTTTTAGAAGACTAAAAAAAATTCTAGAAGATTTTAGAAAATTATAAAACATTTTAGAAGACTATAAAAAATTCTAGAAGATTACGGAAAGTTTTAGAATACTGTGATTTAAAGTATGTCTGTGACATCACCTCTCCTTTTAACAACAAGTTCCACAAAGAGCCAAAGTGATTTGATGATTAAATCACATATGCAAGAAATCTAGAATTTATCGGAGTAGAGAAGCAACATATTCCATCTTTTGTTCGTTGGTTATCAATTCAATAAGACCCTTGATGAAGCATCAATGACCTCTAGATATAACTTCTATTGTATTAACGTTCCATCTAAAAATGTGTTCTTTATTGTGATCTTCAAAATATCCTCCAAACATAATTTTTGATCTACCTAAAATCATCTTTCCAACTTCAAGGAGTATTATCAAAGCTCAGGCATTTGAATCAAGATTTTTGTGATGAGGCAATATCTCTAAAGACTCCAAATGTGGCCTTACTTGACATTAGAATAATCCTTTTTTTTTCTTGTTCATATTCTTTAAACCCAACAGATTGTAAAAGTTACAATGGTTTTTCAGCCACTTGTGTGGCAGAAGAGTCTTCTGACTCTTATTCCTGCAATTTCCTTGAAATGTAAAAATTTGATATAATAACTAATAAGCTTCTAGCAAGATCTATTCTATCTTAGAAAAAATGATTATATACAAGTAAAGGTCTTAGCATGGCTCTCTCCTTTTTATATCTGTTTTTTGTTATTGATAGAAAAAGTCATGTAGAAGCCAAGAGATATTGGTGTCTACAAAATCTTCAATGGTGATTGAATCTAGATTTTTTAGGATATTGTTGATAGAATTCACAAACTTTCTTAGGTACATTCATAAGGTTATTTGAAGGTTTTCATGTTCTTTTGCTAATTCCATAGTCCTTCCAATGAATGAAATATTCCAATTATCTATGTCTTATATGTAAATCTAATATTTCATCCACTTTGTATTCTAGCTTTTGATTGACTTCAATTGAGGTTGGTGGTAGAAGAGTTCTTATAACAATTTTTGATTTATAATAGGTTTTTAAAAGCGAGACATGGAAGACTGGATGAATATATATGCTACTTGGTAGTTCAAGATGGAAATTTACTAGATTTTCTTGGTGTAGAATTGTAAAAGATCCAAGTCTTCGATAGTCTAATTTCTGTGATAGTCAATTTGTTTGTATATTTTGCCAGAGTAGCCAGACACAATCTCCTACCTTGAACTTTGATTGGTTTTTATAACGAATGTCTATATAATCTTTATATCGGTCTTGAGCCATTTGCAATTGAAATTTTAATTTTTTATAGATGGCTTTTCAGTAGGTAGCTTGATTTTTTGCTATAGGGCTTTCCACATCTTCAATTTAGAATGGATCTATTCTAGGGTGGTATCCATAGTTTGAGAAGAATGGAATTTGCTTCATTAAAGAATGTTCAAAATTATTATATGCAAATCCAGCCAATGGTAGGAAATCCATCCAATCATCTTACTAGTAATTTATACTACAACAAAGATATTATTCTAAAATCTGATTCACATGTTTTGTTTGACCATTGGTTTGAAGATGAAAGGTTGATCTTGACCTTCAAAAGTTGAAATAGTTGTTTCTAAAAATTTAATACAAATTGTGGTCCTTGATCTAAAATAATGTTATTTCGAAGGCCATGTATTTGATAAATATTATCAATAAAAAACTTGGCTATTTCTTCTTTAAAAATAATCTTGTTGTATGAGATAAAATATGTCATTTTAGTAAAATAGTCTACCACTACAAAAATTGAATCTTTTCTATTTGAAATTGGGAGGTCTATTATGAAGTCTATAGATAACAATTGCCATGGGCTCTTAAGAATTGGAAGTGGTTGAAGAAGTTTATTTGATTGGTGTCTTGGGATCTTTGCTTGTATACAAATTTTGTATAATTGGACAAATTTTTTCACCAATTTATATATTTGAGGCCACCAATAGTTTCTTGGTATTAATTCTAAGGTCTTATTGAAGCCAAAATGTCTAATTGCTAGTAGGTCATGTCATGCTTAAAGAATTTGAAGTCTTGTAGGACTTGAAGGAACATACAAGAGATCTTTGAAATATAACAATATGTCCTCAAACTTGAAATTATTTTTTTCTTCCACATATGCATTTTTTAGATGTTACTAAATGCTCTCTACAAATGGATCTATCTTCATTGTTCTTTGGATTTCTGTCTTGAGAGTTGTATCTGTATAGATAGGTATTGTCAATGTCTTCAACTACAAGTTGAATAGCTTTAACATGATTATTTTTTGTTGATTTAATATAATGTCTTATATTTTTGGTACAAGATATGATTGTTGAAAAATGACATTTGATTTTTCGTGAAGTTTTCTTAGATGATATGTAATTACAAAATCAAACCAAGATAATGACATGCTCTATCGTACTTATTGGCAATTCAAAATTCAAGCATTTATAAAATATTCTAAGTTTTTATGGTCAATATATACTATGATGTTGTATTGAGCCCCCTCTACCAAATGGCGCCATTCTTCAAAAGCATTAACAATTATCAATAGTTCTTTGTCGTAGATCTCGTAATTGATATCTACAGCTAAATTTTTTTGAGAGCGGAATGCTATTGGATGTAGTTGACCATCATTACCAGTTTGAGAGAATATAGATCTAAATAAAAAATCTGAGGCATCTATTTCTAGAATGAATGGTTATGTTGGTTTTGCATAGATAAATATAAAGACTGAAGTGAAGGATTTTTTTAACTTCTTGAATGTTTTTTTAGCATTAGTGTCCAAAATAAAATTTTCCTTGTTTATAAGTCATGTCAATGGAGCTGCAATCTTAGAATAATCTTTGATGAACATTCTATAAAAATTTTCAAATCCTAAAAAACATTGTACTTCTCTAATTGATGATAGTTATTTCTACTTTATAGTAGTTTGTATCTTCTTTGGATCCATTGAGATTTTATTTTTAGAAATAATATATTCTAAAAACTCAACCGATGGTTAATGGAAAGAGCACTTCTCCAATTTGACATACAATCCATTTTCCTGTAGTTTTTCCAATATCATATATATATATGATGTTCATATTCTTGTTTGTTCTTAGAAAAGATCAAGATATCATTCAGGTAGATGACTACAAAATCTTCTAAGTATTTTCATAAGATATCATTCATCATATGTTGAAAGATTGTAGGTACATTTGTAAGTCTAAAAGGTATAATATTGTACTCGAAATGTCCATACCTTGTACAAAATGCTATCTTCTATTGATCTCTTTCTTTAATCTTGAGTAGGTGTCAAGGACATGAATTAAAAAAAAAATGTATAATCTAATGAAAATTGTATCAAAGAAAAGTCACAAAATAGGAATAAGAAAGTATGTATATTCAAAGAGAAACTGGAATGGCTATTGTCAAAGACTGGAAACATGAAGACTCTTGAAATTAGACTAGGATCAGGAAAGGAGTTGACAAGAGTGAAAAAGACTTCACTCTTGCTTCTATAAATACTATCTAAGTAAGAGCTACATGGTGGTATTCTATAGGACCTCCTACACATGTCTAATTTGTAAGACATGTGTCAAACTTGTACGACAAGTTTTCCACATGTGCGCCACGTACTTGGCTTATTCCGCAAGCTACCAACATGCATGACACATGGCTAGCTTATTCCACAAGCTACCAACATGTGCATCATGTGGCTAGCTTGTTGACCAAGTTTTTAACCTACCAATCACCTATAGATATGTATAAAGATGATTCTATATTTATGAAGCTTCTAGAAAATTTTTCTATCAGATATTATCAAATCAACTTATTTTACCTACTTCTATTGGTCTATATTACTTAGGTAATTAGTGGAATAAATCTTATGTCCGTGATATTATCCCCCCCTTTCTAGGGATGAGTTCCACAAGGAGCAGTGATTACATGTTGAGGAAGTCCAGGTTATGTCAAATTGTGCTTGCCACATACTATGATCTTTGTTCCCTTCAAAGGTAGTTGATAGGTCCTTTCAGCCATCAATAATGTCCCATACCAGGGCGAGAGGACCATCCTATTATATGATCATTGTTGAGGCCTTTATAACTCCCTTCAAAGAAAACATTAAGAACACCATCAGGAGTAGTTCGCACCTCTAAAAGTATCACCAAACATTGAGAGTCTCTTCCAAGGTCGTGATATCAAACACGTTGTATTTTGCCATCAATCCGAGGAAGGACATGTCGTTTTTGAGGGTCTTCATCTCTATTCCGTCATCTTGAAGGTTGTAATAATCATAATATCTCATTTGATAAATCAACAAATGATGGCTTTTGAGCTGAATTCACTGGTTGTTGATCCTCCATCTCTTTAGCACAAACAAATCTAAGGAAATAATAAATAATATACAAGATAGGATGAAACCTCTATAGAACTTGCTTTGCTTTATAGCAAAGATTTTCTTGATTCTTTATGTTAATTTTGACAGATGTCATCGATGAAATACATTGACTTTTATTGGTGCATTTGCTAGATTCTTAGATGGCTCTGATGTGCATTCACTAATATCGTATCCGCGCCAATGCACAAGATATTCAAGTTGATTTTGACGTCGCCTTGAATCTAAAATCTCTTCAACCTCAAATTCTTCATCGTTGTTCACTTCTATAGGAGGCGATGGCATTTGTCTTCTTCCTTGTATATCCACTATCTTGTATGACTCAAGTAGTGATACGTGGAATACATGATGGATCTTCATGGACTCCGGTAGGTGTAATCAATATGCAACTAGATTGATTTGTTCAGAAATAGGAAAAGGTCTAAATCTACGATAGTCCAACTTATCACAAGGATGAATAGTCTTGATATTGTGATGAAGTAATCATACCTTGTCCTCCACATTGAATTGTGGTTGTTCCTTGTAATACGCATCTGCATTTATTTTTTGTCATTCTCGAGCTTCTTTTAATTGCACCTTCATTATTGCATGTAACTCTAACAAACAATTTGCCAAATCTTCTGTCGCTTGATTATCAACTTTTGAAAAATCAAAAGCATCAAGTCGTGGGTGATTTTCATAATTGACAAAGAAAGGTATTTGTTGCGTAGAAAAATATATCATATTATTATAAACAAACTCTGCCAATGGCAAAAGAGTTGTCCAATCATCTTGTTGGTAGTTGATGGTACATCTTAAGTACTGCTCTAAGACTTGGTTCACACGCTCTATTTGTCCATTAGTTTGAAGATGAAAAGCTGAAGATAATTTTATGTCTACTTTTAAGATCTTAAAAAGGATTTTCCAAAATCTTGACACAAATTGAGTTTCCTTATCCAATATAATATCCTTAGATAATCCATGATAGTGATAGATATTATCAATGAAAAGCTTAGCTGTTTCTTCACTTGTAATAGATTTTGTGCAGAGCACAAAATGTGCTATCTTGGTGAACCGATCTACTATCACAAATATAGAGTCATAAGATCTTGAACTTGAAAGATATGTGATGAAATCCATAGAAATTAAAGACCATGATTTTTGTGGAATAGATAATGGTTGAAGAAGCCCAAAAGATCGATGACAAGGAGTCTTGGATCTTGAGCAGATATCATATGATTCTACAAAGTCTTTGACTACCTTCCACATTTGAGGCCACCAAAAATCTCTTGATATAAGTTCCAAAGTCTTGTTGTATCCAAAATGTCCTGCCGCTGAAAAATCATGACGTGCTTGAAGAACACGTAAATGTGCTTCTCCTTCTGGAACATATAGGCGTCTTTTGTAAATATATTAGGTTATTCTTGAACTCAAATTTAGAAGAATCATAAGTCTTAAAAGAATTTTTCTTGATATCATGAACAAGAGGATCTGAGGACATACTTAATTAAATTTGCTTAAGAAAAGTTGAATCAATAATCAATGTTGATTTTATTGCTCGAAGATGAAATTGCTTCAATTTCAAGAAGGTCGTTCTTTATTGCTCAAAAGCTGCATTTCTTTCTTTTGGTACAAAATAAGAATGTCTAGAAAGGACATCAGACAAATCTTGTTATTTTCTAGCTAATAAGTGATAATGAACTCGAATCTTGACAAAGATATACTCCAACGAGCTTGACGACGATTCAATACGCGTGCCGACATGAAATACTTAAGATTCTTGTGATCCGTATATATGGTGATTGGACTGGAAGCACCTTCTAGATAATGATGCCATTCTTGAAAAGAATCTACAATTGTAAGAAGTTCTTTATTGTGGATCTCATAATTGATCTCTACTGTTGAGAATTTTCTTGAATGAAAAATTGCTGGATGAAGTTTGTTATCTGTTCCCATTTGTGACAAAATCGCATCCAAGGCAAAGTCTGATGCGTCTGTTTCCATAAAAAATGCCTTGGAAAAGCCAACATGATACAAGATTGGTACAAAAACAAACAATATCTTCAGAGCTTCAAGTGTTGCTTCCGCTTCTTGATTCCATTGGAGTTTGTCTTTACAGGTCAAACCTGTAAGTGAAGTTGCAACTTGAGAGAAGTCTATGATGAAGATTCGATAATAATTAGTAAATCTCAAAAAATATTGAATATCTCTTACCGTTGTCGTGATGTAACACGACTATTAGGTGAAAGAGTGTGGAAATAGTATATCATAGAAGATCTTAGTTCAAAATATTGTAACAAATTATCTTAGAAAAATAGATAATAGTAAAAAGGGAATAAAACTAATGAGTGTTAATGCTGCCTTTTTTACAAATGAGCTTCTATTTACTTTGTAGGGCCATAAGTAAGGCAAAACAAAGTATATTGGAAAATAAAATGATATAAACATATATAGGAGAGAGTTAAGAAGAGGTTTCAAAAAAACTTACTACAAAAATCTTGAAATAGATACCCAGAAAGGACCGGTTATGAGCTAGGGTCGAAATCAGACCCTGAGGCACAAAACCGCGTGCCTACGGCGGATCTAGGGGGCTTTTTCAGATCGGAGATTAGAATTAGGAAGTAGACTTGAAGAATTTTGTATAAGAGTTGATTTTGAGTGATTTAAAAAAACAATGACTTTGTAATAGCTTTGCAAAGTTAGGGTTGTTTTTGGCAACTTGGGATTTTGTGAAATAAAATAGGGTTGATGTTTTAGACAATTTCAGAAGTTTTGTAGCAGATTTATGGCTGGAAATTTTTGGGTTATTGGGTATTGTTGTTGTTAATGTGTCTTGTAAATTTGAGCAAAATCTAATGGTTTAATTATATGTAATTGAGATTTAAGTGAGTCAAGGTCTCAGAAATTAAGTATTGAGGGTCAATTAGGGTTTTTGAGATCTTGAGCAATCTGCTAGTTGGATTGGAGTAAATTTTATTTTTTTGTATAAAAGACTTGTTTTCCTATACACATGAATGATTTGAGACTAATTGAACGATAGAAAAGAGAGAAATCAGCACTGGAAGATCAGCATTAAGATTGGAGAAGGAGGCCGACCAACACCCAAGAAGTTTTTGGGATTTTTCTTCTATTTGGTAAGTTCGATTTCTTTCAAATTTGTTGTGCTTGTTGTTGACTAAGAGGTTGAAAGGTATACAAATTTTTAAGTAAGATCAACGGTCTAATCAGCAGATATTGAGGTTCTAATTTTCTCTAGGATTGATTTGAATTGGTTAGAATTTGATTTAAGATTTGATTAGGGTTTGGTTTAGGGTTTAGGATTTGATTTAGGATTTAGGATTTGACTTAGGGTTTGACTAGGGTTTGATTTAGGATTTTGACTAGGTTTTGACTTAGGGTTTGATTTAGGGTTTGACTAGGGTTTGATCAAGGTTTGACCAGTGTTTGACTTAGGATTTGACTAGAATTTGATCAAGGTTTATCCAAGATTTGACTTAGGATTTGACTTAGGATTTGATCAAGGTTTGACTAGGGTTTGATTTAGGATTTGATTTAGGGTTTGATTTAGGTTTTGACCAAGAATTGACTTAGGATTTGACTTAGGATTGGACTAGGGTTTGAACAAGATTTGACTCAGGGTTTGAACAGGATTTGACTCAGGGTTTGACTTAGGTTTTGATTAGGATTTGACTAGAATTTGGTCAGGATTTGACTTAGGGTTTGATTTAGGTTTTGACCAGGGTTTACTTAGGGTTTGATTTAGGTTTTGACTAGGGTTTGATCTAGGGTTTTGAATAAGATATGACTTAGGGTTTTAAGATTCTATTTTTAGTATTTTTTAAATTTAGTATTTATATATTATTTTCTATTATGATTAATGTATGATTCATTTATTCTTCTTTTGTAATTGCTTAAAGATTAGATCAAAGTTTGATTAATATTGTTAAGATTTAATAGAAGTTGTTTAGGATTCTATTAGAGTTGTTAGGATCTTGTTGTTGTGTATTTCTTTTTTTTGTCTTCCACAGCCAGGTGCCCGGAGCATTTTCAAGCAAAATCGCACGTATTACGACACCGTCTTTGGAATCTTTGAATTCATGATTGTCTGGACTTTCTTAGAATCCATCATAAGACCATCATTTGAAATGATGTATCCTAAAAAATCAACTTGAGTAGTGTGAAATATATACTTTTCCATCTTGGCGTACAATCCCGCATCTCTAAGTTTTTGTAATACTTGACGAACATGTATTTCATGTTCTTCTATATTCTTAGAATAGATCAAAATATCGTCTAGATAGCAAATAACAAGATTGTCTAGAAATTCACAAAAAATATCATTCATGAGATGTTGAAAAGCAGGTGGTGCATTTGTAAGTCCAAAAGGCATGACATTATATTCAAAATGTCCGTACCTGGTTCAAAACACAGTTTTCCATTCATCTCCTTCTTTAATGCGTACTAGATTATATGCTCTTCTTAGATCTATTTTTGTATAGATCTTAGCTTGATTTAATTGGTCAAAGAGTCCTAATATCAAAGGTAATGGATATCTATTCTTGATTGTGATCTTATTGAATCCTTGATAGTTAAGACACATTTGCCATGATCCATCTTTTTTCTTCACAAATAGAATTGGAGCTTCTGTTGGAGATTTAGAATGGCGCATAAAATTCTTGGCCAAATTCTTATCAATATACACCTTGAATTTAGCCAATTCATCTTGTGATAAACTATAGATTGGTCCAAATGGTGGCTGAATTCCTTCCTTGAGGTCGATTGAATAATCTATGGACGATGCTCCAAAAGAATATCTACATTTTTTTTCTCAAAAATATCCTGATAATCCAGATATTAGCTTGGAATGCCATTTAAAGTCTTTCCACTATCAAAAATGGGTGTGGCATAAATAGCAAAAGTTGATCCTTCTTTTGCTGTGTATATAAAAACTTTTGTGCCTATAAGTACAGATTTTATTATATTAGACTTATAACTTTTTACTTGGTCAGCACAATGTTTAATAACGTTCTGAGAAAAATCAAGTCTATGAGAATTCGAATTTATTTAAGGGTTATATTTTTTTAGCCATGATAAACCTAAAATAATTGGATTAGACGGAGATTTAATTATGTTAAAGGTTATATAGCTATTATGACCATCTATTGTTATTTTTATAGGACAGATTTCATGAGTGACATCTCTAGAAGATAATGGATGACCATCTATGACTTCTACATGTATGGATTTAGTTTTTTATATTAAAGGTATTTTACGATTCTTAACAAATTATTCATCTAAAAAGCATGCTGAGGCTCCTGAATCTAATCAAACAGAGGCTTTATAGTTTTTTGGTCCTAAACATACATCTATTATAAAACAAAGATAGGATTTTGAGGAGAGAATAGGACCTTCACTAGAAATTGTACAAGATTTCAACTGCACGGTGTCGTGGCAAAAGTCCGCTTTAGATAGACGCAAGGTCCTTTTTTACAATCAAGTTGGATCCAATATGCACAAACTTTCTTAAATTTCTCTTTTGTAGTCACAAAACTATGTGTGTAATAAATCAACAAACTAAAAGCTTAAAAATTTATAAATCAAAATCCAGCCATTTAAATAAAATCAAATTTTGGAAGCATAGAATTCACTTTTTTAGTCATCTTCACAAAAATTCTCAATCGTGTTTTCATCACCAATCACCAGATATCATCAAAATATTAGCAAGTAATTTTACAAGTAAAAACCAAATTAGAAACTTAAAAATTCATAATTTGAGATCCAGTTATTCAAATAAGTTTAAAATTTGAAAAAACATAATTCATATCTTTAACCATCGTCACATAATTTTTAAGCCATGAAGTCATTACCGATTGTTAGATATCACCAAATCCATGGCAGGTACTTTTGAAAGTCAAATCCCAACCAAAAACTTGAAAATTCATAATTTGAGATCTAGCCATTCAAATAAGCTCAAAATTTGGAAGCATAAAACTTACAACTTTGATCATTATCACACAAAATTTCCGCTCCAAATTCGTTGTCAATTGACTGGTATCACCAAATCCTTATTAGGTACTTTTAAAAATCAAAACCCTAGACACTTGAGAACAGAATTTGCCATTACTTCCTAATCAAAGTCTCAGTTGATATGAGATTTTAGACATAGATTCTTTATAATAAAAGTGATATGTACACAAAAAAATGAGCTTCAAATTCATCTTGAAACTCAAGTTCTAGCTTAAAGCAAATCCTTCTATTTATCTAACTTCTTCAAAATCCTAGTTTAGTTTGCTGGTTTTAACCAACTATATCTCACTTATTCTAGATTCATTTCTATTAATTTTTGGACGTAAAATGTTTAGCTTGAAGTCTAGTTTTTAATCCAACTTTTTAATTTCTTGCTAGTATCTTAAAACTCCTAATATATCCAAAAAAGTGGCAATAGATATCATATTAGTAGCCTAAATTCAAACAAGCATATCTCTCTTATCTAAGCTCTGAATCATGTGTTTCTACTACCTAAACTCATGCTAAGAAGAAGCTCTCTCTAAATACTTTCTTGGATTTGCCAAAAAATTCCATCCTCTTTTCTTTCGAGCTCATCAAAGAAGTCATAGCCAAGATCTTCAAATTCTAAGTTAACAATTAATAGTTTTAAATTATAAAAACACCAAATCTAATCCTCCAAGTCAGCATTATTAATGGCAGCCAACTATTGACATTCAAACCTCCATTTATCTTTAATAAAATCCTAAATTCAACTTCAAAATTTCTTATATCTACAAATATAATCTTGAATCTATTAAAATCTAAAATTAAAAAAAGATAAAAGAAATAAAAGAAGTTTTAAGGCTAAATCAAAGTTAAAATTAAGATTAAAGATAAAATAAAGATTTAGCCAAAGAAAAAGAAAAAAAATGAATTTTTTTTTTTCAAAATTATATAAAAACCTACATTGGTAAGAAGAAAGAAAGAACTTAATAAAATTTCAGAGAAAAGAAAGTTAAGCAAGATTTCTATATATGGATATATTTATTTCACAACAATGGTCCCTATTGTAGTTGAACAAATTTGTTTTCTGACATGTTGTCTTCTTTGACAGCCGTATTCCTTACTTTGTAGTTGTGTCGTTTCTTTGGACAATGTTAAGCAATGTGCTTAGGTTCTTCACAATATAAACATAATCCTCCTTGATGACACCAAATCTTTTCTTGTTCAATAAGAAGTTTAAAGCGTATCGCATCAATTTGTATATCTTTTACTTTTGAATGTATGTTTTGTGAGGACGTTGATGTTGCCATTGAATAATAATATTGAGGCTTTTTTGTACGACTCTCAGATCAAAACTCAAAAAGTCAATTGTCACAATGTTTGAGGATCAAATAAATTGAGTATTAATTTTTTTATCTCATATTGTAATCCGTAGAGAAATTGGCTGATGAATGTAGCATCATCCTACTTGATATCAATTGCTAGTTGTCAAAATTGTGAAGCGTATAATGACACTAATCAATTGCCTTGTCGTAGGATGTGAATCTTGTTGGTGGCAACACGGATTGCATCATGTTTTCCATACATAGATCAAAATTTTACTAAAAATGTATCCAAATTATCCAATATTGGATCACGTCGTTCAAGAAAGGATAAAAATCACAATAAAATAGATTCCAAAGTAATATTCCAATAAATCTAACTCAAGATCCTTACGTAGGATAACTTTGAGATTGAAGTTCAATCACCAATTGTACTTGATTGAAAAATCTTTGAAATTTAGATCTTGTGCCATCAAACTTCTCAAGCAAACTAATTTTTGATTCTCTAATGTTTGAACAGTGCTCCATCATAGGTGATGTAGTATGGTTTGGTGTAGATATTGATGCAGCTCCAACCATCTCTATATCTTCACTTCTTGCTAATCTTGTTGCTCCTTGTGGTGGTAAACTAAGTTAATGCATTGCAAACATTAGCTCTCTCATTTGTTCTTGCATTTGTGCCATTGCACTCTTCATTTTTGCAAGCTCTACCATGATAATACAATAAGAAGTAAGGTATCTATTCTCACTTCAAGAAATGTAGAATAACACACTCAAAAGAAAAAATTCTAGAAACAATATCAGTTTAGAAGTGGATACTCCACAACTTCTAAAATGCTTATATCTTATCAAGAGAAAGGGATAATCCACTCTTAATCAAGAAAAGACAAAGCTCTGATATTATATGTGTATTCTTGTCAATTTGTCAAGGACATGAACTAAAAAAATATGTATAATCTAATGAAAACTGTATCAAAGAAAAGTCACAAAATAGGAATAAGAAAGTATGTATATTCAAAGAGAAATTGGAATGGCTATTGCCAAAGACTGGAAACATGAAGAGTCTTGAAATTAGACTAGGATCAGGAAAAGAATTGACAAGAGTGAAAAAGGCTTCACTCTTGCTTCTATAAATACTATCTAAGTAAGAGCTACATGGTGGTATTCTATAGGACCTCCTACACATGTCTAATTTGTAAGACATGTGTCAAACTTGTACGACAAGTTTTCCACATGTGCGCCACGTACTTGGCTTGTTCCGCTGTCGTATTGTAATTACTTATAGTATGTAAAAATTAGTTAAAATATATTATATGTTTATGAATCTAGATGTGTGTTAGAATGGTTAGTAAGTTAAATTAAAAATGGTTGATAGAAGAAACTTTATTTTATTTTATTTTACTTATTTTAGTTATGGTATTTAAAAATTATAAGATCTAAATGTTTAGTATGAAGCCTTGAGAGAAGGTGGGGACTTAAGGATGAAAATTTAAGCTAGTAAGAGGCTAATTGGGAGGGATGAAATCAAGCCATGGTCGGATGAAGGCAAGGAATAGGGAACTTCATCCCTATTGGTCGAATACCATGCCCAATGGGCTTTGAGGAGGCTGCCTGCGACCTTAACAAGGGGTTTTCGGCAACTTCAAAGGGGGGATTCACAATTTCAGAGGTAGGGTTGTAGAGTTTAGGGTTTTGGGTATAGTTTGAGAGGAAATTTTAGGCGATTTGGAGATAGGGTGAAGAAGTTATACTTGTTCAAAGTTAAAGAGTGGATTCCATACATACTGTCACTCTTTTGGGATTTTGCGGAGTTGTACGGAGGCTTTTGGAGATCAGACGGTGCGGTTGGAAAGGTGATTTCAAGCTCTACACCTGATGTGGAAGAGTTACTACATTTGGAGTTTTGAAGAAGGAGTTATTGGGAGTCAAAGACAGCAGATCAAATTCCAAGGCAGTAAGTAGGCCGTTTTGTTGATAGTGATGGGGTTTGCCATATCTTAAGTTTTTGGACGAACTTTTGTTTCAAAATTTCCAAGAAGGTGTATTATTATGCTAAGAAGCTATATATCAAAGTTTCATAGCATTTGGACTTTTATATTGTGAGATATGAAGAATTTAGTACACAGGTGTTTGTAAACAAGGGTTTAAAGCTACTGCTAGGGTTTTGGCAATATCTAAAGATTGATAATGAATCAACAATTGAAATTTGTGGTGGTAGTTGTGAAAAATATATCAGTACTTCATGTAAATTTGAAGTAGTTTTGGACGGTTGGATTAAAAGTTATGGGTTATTGAAGTTCAGGAAAAATTCCCTTCCTACGCGGGAATGAGGGTTTAGAGTATTTTGTTATGTTTTGAGTGGTTTGAGGAAATTAGGCTTATGTATTGGGTGTAATAGCCCTATGAAGATCTCTTTTATATAAACTTGGGGGTTTTTATTATACTTGAATCTTGCTTGAATAATTAGTGGCAGCGAGAAGGCCAGTGCTTTCTTGAGGCAGATTCTCTCTACCACGACACCGCAAGCTATCAACATGTGTGACACATGGCTAGCTTGTTCTACAAGCTACTAACATGTGCATCATGTGGCTAGCTTGTTGACCAAGTTTTTAACCTACCAATCACCTATAGACATGTATAAAGGTGATTCTACGTCTATGAAGCTTCTAAGAAGCTACTCTATCAGATATTATCAAATCAATTTATTTTACTTACTTCTATTGGTCTATATTATTTAGGAATATACTAGAATAAATCTTATGTCCGTGACACTAGATTGTAGGTGCCTCTCAAATCAATCTTTGTAAAGATCTTTGCTTATCCTAATTGTTCTAATAATCCTGAGACTAATCTTAATGGATAGCGATTTTTTTATAATTATCTTATTCAGACCTTGATAGTTAATACATATACGTAAAGAACCATCCTTCTTTTTTACAAACAAGATAAAGACTCCTATATGTGATTTTGAATGTCTATTAAAATTTTTGGTAAGATGTTCACCAATATATTTTTGCAAGGTTGTAAGCTCCGTTTGTGTAAGATTGTAAATTGGATCAAATGGAGGTTGAGCTCCACCTTGTAATTTGATTGCACAATCATAAGGACGGTATTCTGATAACATGTCTACTTTTTTCTTTTCAAATATGTCTTTAAGATTGTAGTTTTGGCTAAGAATATCTTACTTCAATTATTTTGTTGGATCTTTTATTGGGATAGCATATAATACAAATACAATCCTTTTTTTTGTTACATGTATAAATACTTTAGCTCTAAAAAATGAAGTAATATCTTATTTCTTTTTTTGATATTTGAATCTTGAAAAAATCTTCTGTAAATTCCAATCAATATTAAGATTATGTAATTTAAATTAAGGAAGTTCAATGATAATAGGATTTATTGGACATTGAATGATGTTGAAAATAATGCATGATACTTGATCTCCTAGTATTACTTTTAATGGTTGGATTTCTTCAATAACATCTCCTAATATAAGGTTTCATCCATCAATGATTTCAATAGGTGCAGGATGGATCTTTTTTTTAAATATTAAGTTATATTTGATTACAAAATCCTTATCTATAAAACATGCTGAGGCTCCAGTATCTAAAAGGACTTTAGCAAAAATCTCTTATTTTAGGATTCTTATATGTACATGAAATATAAAATAAGATATTGGATTCGGAGGTAAGAAGAGACATTTTTCTGATACTTCAGATTTGGGAGTGTCTAACCGCAAGGTTTCTATTAAGGCTAGACGTCTTTGTTTTCTGACCTCTCTAATTTAGATATTATACCTCATGTCTTGAATTTTCTAAACTTGTTTGGACAATTTGCTATCTTATGATTAAATCTTCTACAATATAGATATAGATTCTCTTGCCGATGTCTAATCTTTTTTATTAGTGTTAACAGCTTGAATTGAGTTGCATCAATCTGCATGGATTCAAGATAAGTTAATAGCTTCTCTAATATTCTTGAGGATATAGTAAGTGTACCTTGATAGGTATTGCTGAAAATTGATCACCTCTCCTATCATAATTCAAACAAATGATTGTCACAAGTAATAGCCTGAGTTATGAATTCTTCTAAACTTTCAACTCTTAGCATTGTAATCAATAAATTCTTCACATTGTCTTTTAGGCCATAACAAAATCAAGTCATAAAAGCCTTATCATTCTAATCAAGATTACAAGTAAGTTGTTAAAATTTTACAACATAAATTGCAGCTGAATGTTGTCCTTGTTGTAGGTTTTGAATCTTCCTTTCTGCCACCCTCTTCCAATTACTATCTCCAAATGCAACAATAAATCTTTCTATAAAAGCCTCCAAATTATATAAGATGGAAGAATTTTTTTCTAATATTGGAGCAAACCATAATTGAATACTTTTTGATAAAAAGTACCTATAAAAGCAATTGGAGTGAATCCATGCAGATAATGAGAGGAATATAGTCGTAAGTAAAGTTATACTTGTTGCACAATCCTTCAAAAGTTGGATCTCGTTCCATCAAATTTATCAAGCATATTAGCCTTTAGCTCTTTTATGACAACTTTTCGAGCTTCTAGAGAGGTTATGTATATAGCTTATCTTCTGCGTGCTTCTCTCAATCATATAATCTCTTATTGCAAATTATGAATCTCTCGCTTAGTTTCTTCAAATACTTGTTCTATTTGCAATTTTTTCTTTAGGTTGCAAAAGAATGTTATTTTTTTTCATACAATATCCAAAAGAGCTCAAAGATCTACAAGAATCACCACTCTATTTTTTATTTGTGAGGATGCATCTCCCACAACTTGATCTACTTCCATATTGATAAAAAAAAAATTAACAGGCCATTACTGTAGTATTTTTTATTCTAAAAAGGAATATTTTTAAATAATATTAATTTAGAGGAGGGTAATCTATAATCTCTAAAATACAATAATATATCCTAGGAAATGAGTAATTTACTTTCTCCAAAGAAAGATCAAACTACAACAAATAAGCATATCAGTTTAGAAGAGAATAATCCGCATTTCTCTAGAATACAATAGAATCTTTGAGAAGAGGGATAATCCACTCTCTATTAAGAGATCAAAGCTTTGATATGATTACTTAGATAGTCTTGCCAAATTGTCAAAGATACAAGAAAGTAGGTCAGCAAAGAAATAATGAAAAG
The DNA here is from genome assembly GCA_036785485.1 of Physcomitrellopsis africana. Lineage (NCBI taxonomy): Eukaryota > Viridiplantae > Streptophyta > Bryopsida > Funariales > Funariaceae > Physcomitrellopsis > Physcomitrellopsis africana. The sequence goes on along the minus strand of JAWRVF010000038.1, from coordinate 691,936 downwards.
ATTACAAAACTAGAATAATTTCAAGAACAAAGAATTGGATGGATAAGAACAAAGAATTAGATCATTGACAAGAATAAGAGATTAGATTGATATTAAGAAACAAGACGATACTTTGGATTGCTCCAAGACTTATGTTGACAAGATTGAGGTGCACCTTGGTCTTGCATCTTATTTATACTAGAAGGTCTATGTCTTATTGGACCTTCTAAGAATATCTTAGAAAATTCTAGTAGATTGAAGAAGATTTTAGAAGATTAATGGAAGTTTAATAAGACTAAAGAAGATTTTAGAAGATTCTAGAAGGTTACGGAAGGTATTAGAAGATTAAAGAAGGATCTAGAAGATTCTAGAAGACTATAGAAGATTTTTAAAAGACTAAAGAAGATTCTAGAAGGTTTTTGAAGATTCTAGAAAACTATAGAAGATTCTAAAAGACTACGGAAGGTTTTAGAAGACTATAAAAGGTGCTAAAAGACTACGGAAAGTTTTAGAATGTGGTGACTTAAAATATGTCTATGATAATAAATCTTGGAGACAATTATCTTAGTTGATTTAGTATTTTTTCTTAATTGTAAGAATTAATATTTAATTATTGAAATTAATATCTAAATTAGCCTTCTATTTATATTTATTACTTATTAAAAATATATAAATATTATTTAGGAGATAGAAGAAGCATAAAAAATAAACCTCATATTTTTTTAGTTATTTATGTAGAAGATAAGATTTTTAGTTGATTTAAATTTATTTTATTATTATAAAAAATCACCAAAGTAGAATAAAATAATTTTAAATTGATATTATTATTTTAAAAATATTATAAATTTTTTTAAAATTTATTTAGAATTTTTAAATTTTTTAGGAATTTTTAGAATAATTTTGAAGATTTTGATAAAAATAAATTTTATCACCTTAGAAGCCATTATGAAGAAGTGGAGTAAGATTTGAAGGTCGTATGAGGTTTTTAAGCTATTTGGGTGTTTTTAAATACTATAATGAAGTCAAAAATGAAAAAAAATGAATTCTACTAGTAGAAAATAATAGGACAAACAGCTAGTATAATCCTTATAAGAAAGAGGTGCTCAATTCCTATATGGATTGTGGGACCTTAGATGTAGGTAGGAGTTTAAGACTAAGGCCTTGAGGCCTTTCTAAGACACCTTTATATACTACTTGTAAGCCTTGGTGAGGTTTGAACTCTTAATCTCTTAAGCAAGTTACTTTTGAGATAAAAATTATTCACTTAATTTTTCTGTAATTTACCTTTTAATTTTAAACTATCATAATTTACTCATAATAACTTGGATTTATATGGTTTTTACATCATTAGAAAGATAAAAAAAATTATCTGCTTAAAAATATAACTTTTATTTTTTACTTTTACTTTTTATTGGATGAAAATTCAATAAATAGACTATGACTAGTTTTGTAGTGTACAATTACTTAATTGTACATATTTCACTTATTTTATATTTGTTCTTCTTTTCTTCTTATTATTTGCTTCTTTCACTTTATACCACCAATTATAAGCAATTCTTAATTGGTGCCATCTTATAATTTGAGTTGAGGGATGAATTAACCCTCACATTTTGATATGTTTGTCAAGAGGTGGTATTTCTAATTGTGTGGGTGAATATGGAATTAGTTAATGGTGATTGATCTTTTTTGTGGATTTTTTGAATGAGTATTTTAATTCTATTCTCTATCATTGATAAGTCTTCTATCTTTCTTTATTATTATTATAAAAAAATATTTTATCATTTATAGTTTAAAAATATATATATATATATATATATAGAGTGATATGCTTTCGGATTTTTATCAATAAATTTTTATGTATTGGTTATTTGACTTTGAAATTTTGTAATATTTTGTATCATAATATTAGCTTTTTAAAAAGCTATCACACATTTGATTTGAATTAAAATTAAATTTTTAGTGAGTTTTTGATTAGAAGGGAGTTCATTGACTTAGTAGTTTTATATATTCTTTGTTTAAAAAGGTATTTTTTAGTACTTATTGACTATTTTCAATTGAATCATTTTGGAGTAGAAATATTTAAAGAATAAGCTTAAAGGGATATAATTTTCATTGAAATTGTATTAATATTCAATTTGTGACAAATTTTGGAGTGATGAGAGATTGCTGCCTTAAGCGAAATACAATCAAGGTTGATTGTCACTTCCAAAATACAAGAGGTAGAGTGCATCTTCAAGGTTTCATCACTCTTCTTGTAATTTTCTAATTGAGGGCCTATTTCTAGTAGTTGAAGGATTTAATCACCCTCTCTATTCCTTGTATTCCATCTTTTTACAAGAGATAAGAGATTATTTATTTGAATAAACAATCCTTTATTTTATCTTTATAAATTTTCTTGTGGGCGGCTTTTTTTTAGTGATAGAGTAATTTAATCACGGTCTACATTTGCCATATCGCTTCTCTTCACAAGTATAGAATAGAAAAGATTCTTCAATAATAGATTAGATAAGTTATTTTATTAATAAAATAAGAAGAAAAAAATGAAGATCAATTATTTGAGATGCCATACTTCTAAGATAAGACTTCAATTAAGCAATTTGATTGAGTATTAATCATTAAAATAAATAGATAATAATAAAAATAGAATAAGTTATCAAATAAAAGATATTACTTTAAATAAGTTGTTAATGGTCAAAGGATTGATTCTTAGCATATAAAAAAGGCATGTTATGGATATAGGATGAAATCAAGGATAAAGAGTAAAAATCAAGAGAATAAAATATCTACTAAAGAATATTCAAAAGACTAAATAAAAATAATTAGTATATAGTATAAGATATCTTTGTGGTACATAAGATGCTAAAAGATCCTAGGATCATTAGATATCCTTCTAGTACGTAAGATCCTAAGAGCATGTATGTAAAAGTCAAAAAGTAGAAATTATTTTTTAGGATAGCAACCACCATCTATAAGTAATGGATGTTGGAAGTGAGAGTCATCTTATTCTATACTCTCTTTATATGTAATTTTGTTGATACTAAGTGGTGTAGCTTCTAACTTCTCTTTTTTCAATAGGTTATAGGTCCATTCACCTTTATATATGAGTTTTGAAGTTCTTTGAAGTCTTTGTTGTTGTGAGGAGTAGATCTTATTATTATTGCTCATATTAGGATTTTAATCTCCTAACTTAATTATTGCATCTATTTGTTAATATTATATTACTCTTACTTGTTGTTGTTGCTGATGTTAGGATTTGGATCTCCTAATATTACTATTGCATCTTATTATTGATGTTGTATTGCTCTTATTTATTATTAAATGTATACAAGATATTGAAATTTTTTTAAACATCTTTGGAATGATATTTTAAAATACTAATATTGTGTTATTTTGCTATGTTACATCATTAGTGGACTAACATTGAGCTATGACATGGTTTAGAAGCTTAAAGTATTTAAACCTTTTGTAGTGCTAAGAGGTGATTTGTAAGTTTAAAAATAAGTGAAGAGTGGTAAATATAATAAGAGACAATCTTATAGTATAAAAGACTTGTTACAAGTCTTAGAAGTGAAGTTGAAAGTGTTTTGAGAGTGAAATCACTAATTTATTCACAAAGAGGGCAAATCTGGGATTTTAAAGTAGCAATATCTTTTTGTTGATTTGAAAAGCTCTATTACTTCTTTTCTTGATTTTTTTGAATCCATCTCTTCTTTAGACATGGCTTCAAATAAAGGTAAAGGCTTGAGAGTGATTGAAAAGTTTAGAAGAGACAATTTTTACCATTGGAAGATAAAAATAGAGCTTATATTGACATCTTTAGATCTTTGGGACATTGTAGATGAAAGTGAAGAGCCTCCAAGCATAGGTACTGATATGAAGGAGAAAAAGAAGTACAAACATTATAAAAAGAAGACATTCTATTTGATTGCAATAAATATTGATGATACGAATTTTTCACATATTATCTCGTGGAAGATATTTTGCAACATCTATGAGAGTAGAAACCTTACAAATATTCTATAGAGAAGAGAAAGGTCTTAACAATAAGAATGGAAGAAGGAAAAGATCTCATGGCTTATATCGACAAGGTAAAAGCTCTTGCAAATCAATTAGCAATTATTGACAAGCTCATAGATGATTGTGACATTATCATGTAATTACTTTTGAGTCTTCTTGAGTCCTATAACTATCTTATAGTGGCATTGGAGTCCATCAAGATCAAAGAGCTCACATTAGACTATGTTGCATCAAGACTTGTTTATAAAGTAATAAAGAGGAAAGAAAAAAAATATCAAATGGATGATTTGGCTTTCTTTTCAAGACAAGATAAAAGTAGCTACTCAAATCAATATAACAATGTAAGAAGCAAAGTAAGAAATTGCTTCATTTGTGAAAAACTAAGACATTATGCAAGAAATTATTATAAGATTAAGAAAAGAAATAGAGAGAATGCTAACAATACAAGTAATGATCATAGTCGAGATGATTATGCTTTCATGGAAAATGAAGGGATAATCATAGTTGCTATGTCTAAGTGGATTGTTGATTCAAGTGCTACTAAGCGCATGATTCTATATAAGTGTTCATTTGATACTTATGAAAAAAATTTAGCAACTAAAATAAAAAATTTAAAGCTAAGAGTGAGTACTTTTTAAGATTTAAGGAATTTAAGACACTTGTAGAAAAGCAATGTGAGTGCAAGGTCAAGATATTATATACAAACAACGGAGATGATTACTTGTCAAAGTATTTTAATGAATATTTAAAGATTTAAGGTATTGCAAGATAAGTCTCTATTTCTTACACTCTATAATAAAATGCAATTGTTGAAAGAACAAATTGAACCATTGTGGAGATGGCAAGGAGTATGTTTCATGTTTAAAACCTTTGACATGAATTTTAGACAGAAGCCATGGTAAATGCAATATATACAAAGAATAGGTGTCCTACAAGTGCACTAATATCACTGACTTTACAAGAAGCTTGGAGTGGGAGGAAACCTTATATTTTATATATGAGGATTTTTAGATGCATTGCTTATATAAAAGTACTAGATTGTATGAGGTCTAAATTTAATACAAAAGATGTAAAATGTGTATTTCTTAGATATTGTGAAGATACCAAGGCATATAAGCTAATATATTTAGATATCAAGAAGATTATCAAAAATCATAATATTAAATTTTTGGAGCATAAAAATACTTGTGAGTACTTAGAAATATATCCAAGTAAAAATAATGATATGTTTGTAAATATATATTTAATTTTAGCAAAGAAAGAAAAAAAAATAATGACATTGAAAGTGGTAGTCATATGAATCTAGGTGAGGACCTAAAAAAGATAACAAAAGAAATTTTATAATTTCTAAAATCAACAATAAAAAAAATCAAGATATTGAAGATGATGATGATAAGAAATATCAACTTTTGAATAAAAAAAAAAAAGCTTTAAAAAAAAAACTTAAAAGAATCCATGGAGTGTATTAAGGTGAATCTTTATCAAATAAAAAGAGATATCCAATGAGAGAAAGAAGACCACCTGGTGAATGCTAGAAGAACCACATCTTTTTTCAAGTAAATAAAAAATATGCTAATATTGTATTTTTTTTTTATCTATTAAATTTTTGTGATGCAATGAAATCAAGGGATGGTATGAAGTGGGAGAAAGCTACAGAAGAAGAATACAAATCATTCATGAATAATAGAATACGAGATTTGATTTAACTTCTACCAAATCAATCTTTAATTAGTTATAAATAAGTATTTAGAACTAAGAAAGATGCAATGGATAATATTGTGAGATACAAGATAATATTGGTTGTTAAAAGCTACTTATAAGTTGTTGGTGATGATTTCATAGCCAAATTCATGACCATTAGAAGCATTGTACAAATAGAGGTAGTAATAGACTTGGAGATGCATCAAATGGATGTGAAGATGATCTTTTTGAGTAGAAAGTTGGAAGAAGAGATATGCATGGATCAACCTCAAGGATTTGTTAAAAAAGGCAAACAACACCTTGTGTAAGGGATATAAGATAGCGAGTTAGTGTTAGGGGCATATACTTTGGAGGTTCACAGAAGCTTCTAAAATATTCTAGAAGCTTCTCGAGTTAGTGAAAGTCGGTTGAGAAGCTTCCAAGTTAGTGAAAGTTGGTTGAAAAGTTTCCTAGTTAGTAGAAGGAGCTCAAGAAGCTTCCCAATTAGTGGAAGGAGCTCAAGAGGCTTCCCAATTAATAGAAGGAGCTCAAGAAGTTTTCCAGTTGGTAGAAGCTGCTTGAGAAGCTTCTTAGTTTGATGGTAGCCGCTCAAGAAGCATTCTAGACAAGAATATATATAGGGATTGAGGCTAAAGAGTTCTTCAGTCTCAACAATGTATCTTTTGGAGCTCTATCTCACCTTTGTTGATATTATTTGTATACTCATCAGTTTAATTTGAGTTCTTGTTGATTTCTTCTAGAAATCTTTTTCTAATTTTAAGTCCTTTGTTCTGTATTCTTGTGTTCTTGATAATTTGTTGAGACTGACTTCATCTTCAATATGAGAGTTGGATCCTTCTTGTTAGAGAGTGGATTATCCCTCTATTCAAAGGTATACGAGCACTTTAGAGGTTGTGGATTACCCTCCTCTAAACTCATATTTTCTTCATCATAATATTGGAGCTTTGTCCCTCTTGTGAGAGAGTGGATCACCCTTTTCTTTAAAGGTCTTAAAGCGTTTTAGAGGTTGTGAATTACCCTCCTCTAAACCAATATTGCTTTCTTATAGATTCATTTTTTCTTTCTCTTAGAATGGCTGGAAGTTAAGATATTAGTATAATGGAATCTTTTGAGTCCAAATTAGACACTGTCATACTGTAATTGCTTACAATATGTAAAATCCACTCAAAATATATAATATAATTATAAGTTTAAATATGTGTTAGAATGATTAATAAAATAAATTAAAGAGAGTTGGTATAAGAAAATTTATTTTAGATTTTTATTTAGTTTGATTATGGAATTTAAATTAAATAGGACCTAAATATTTAGTATAAAGCCTTGAGAGGCAATTGGGGTCCAAAGAAGAAGAATTAAACTAAAAAGAGGCCTATTTGGATGGATGAAGATAATGTGAAGATGAATGAAGACAAGGGGTGAAGTTCTTCATTCCTATTGGTCAATGGTCATATCCAATAGGCTTTGAGGAGGCTACCCTTAATAAGAACAAGGGTTTCAGTGACTTCAAGGAGGCCATTGAAAAATCAAAGACTAAGATTAGAAAGCTTATTTTTTGTACTATAATTTTGATATAAGAATCGAGAGATTTGAAATTTTTATGAAGGAGGAGTAGGCGCTTGAAATTAAGATATACAAATAATATCTACAATTACTCTTTTGAAGATTTGAAGAGTTATATGTAAGCTTTTGGAGATCAAGAGGTACAGCTAAAGAGGTGATTTTAAGATCTATATCTAATATGGAAGAATTTTTACATTTGGAGTTTTGAAAAAAGAGATATTGGGAGTCAAAGATAGTAGATCAAATTCTAAGATAGTAAGTAGGCCGTTTTGTTGATAGTGATGGAGTTTATCATATCTTAAGTTTTTAGATGAAATTTTATCTCAAACTTTCTAAGAAGGTGAAACTTTGTGCTAAAAAGCCATATATCAAAGTTTCATAGCATTTGAACTTTAAGATTCTGATATATGAAGAATTTAATATATGGATGTTTGTAAACAAGGGTTTGAAGCTATTGCTAGGATTTTGGAGATATCTAAAGATCTGTAAAGAATCGATGGTTGAAATTTGTAGTGGTAGTTTTGAAGACTACATCAATACTTCATATAAATTTTGCGTGGATTAGAATAGTTAGATTAAAAGTTATGAATTAATGAAGTTTGGGAAAAATTTCCTTACTACGGGGGAATGAGGATTTTAGAGCATTTGTTATGTTTTGAGTGGTTTGAGGAAATAAGGCTTATACATTGGGTGTAATAGCCCTATGAAGATTTCTTTCATATAAATTTGGAGGTTTTATTATACTTGGATCTTGGTTGACTAATTAGTCACAGCTAGAAGCCCAGTGCTTTCTTGAGGCAAATGCTCTCTACCACAACAACGCCATTATAAGTGCTCTTACTACTTTATTTGCTAGGATTGCGGAGATTAAAGGGGTTGTTGTAAAACTTTGTAATGATGCAACAATTATAGTATCACAATCTAGACTGCATCCACCTCCAACTTTTGTACTTGAAGATATAGTACTACCTATACTATGTCAAGAAAATCCACCTGTTCAACAACATAAGAAGCCTTGAGTTAGTCTTTTGAAAAAATATGATGGGATGTGTTCAAAATTTTGAAGATTTTTCTATCAAATTTGATTAATAACAGTTCTACAACCTGATATTTATTTGACAAAAGAATTAGTGGTTGAATTGGTTGGCACCTTGCTTATGGGATAAATACTATTATGATTTGTTCCCTTGTTTGAAAAAAGATCACCAATTTTGAGCAACTTTGAAGTTTTCATTGAAGCATTTGGAAAATATGACAAAGCTTGGTGGGCAATAATTAAGATCCAAGTATTATATCAAGGGTTGCACTATACATTAGTCTATGCATTTGATTTTAGACAATTAGCATATAACATCAATTAGAATAAAGAAGCCCTAATGAGCCAATTTTATTGGAGATTAAGAGATAATGTGAAGGATTTGTTATTATCGTTTCTCAATCCATAATTACTCAATAAAGCCATTAGCTAAGCCGTAAAATATAATAATCGATTATTTCAATATTGACAAGATTGACGTTCATGGACTTCAACAAGATAACACGCAATTTGACTTATCCTTCCTACATCAACAAGTATTTCAAATTCACACTCAAAAATAGAAGATATGCAACTTGATGTAATATGATTTAAATCTCTTAGTCTGTAAGAAAAGAAGCATTGGATAGAAGAAGGTTTGTGCCTGTATTGTGGCATGGAAGGCCACAAGGTTGGCAATTACTTGAAAAAATAAAATTGACATATTATCAAAACTACGAGTGGAATGTTTCAAAAAAATGACAATGTTCAACCATAGTAGGGACCGTGTGGCTGGACAACCTAACATTACAAAATTATTTAGGTTCCTCTCTTCCTGCTCAACCTACTCATTGTTTTATAATCTTTTTGTATTTAAGCTTTTAGAGGCTTCAAACAACCACTTTGTTAGATTCAAAGGCGTCTGCTTGTTTCGTAGATGAGACATTCATTAAGCTTCACAAAACTTCTCTGATACAGAAACTTAAACCTATTCATGTAGAAATAACAGATAGATGACCTTTATCATCTGATAGTATCATCCATAAAACCACGCCTATAGAAGTGTCATTCAAAGATTATAGAAGCTAGATTGTATTCAATGTTATTAGGACTCTTTTAAATCCTATTATTCTCAGTCTATTTTAGTTGAAAAAGCATAATCCATCTGTAGATTGGAGGTTATAAAGAATAACATTTTCAATAGAGATCCCTGCAAAAAAATTTATAAAAAGCCACGAATTGGTAAACCTTTATTTGTTGGAGCAAAGACTTTTATAAGATCGGCCAAAGAAGGTACATTGTTTGTTATTTACGTGACTCTAATTAAAAAAGATATGACTTCATTGACAAGTATTCTAGAGCAATATAACAAATTTTAAGATATTTTTTAAAAGAAAAATGCTAATATATTGCCGAAGCATCGACCATATGATTATACTATAGATCTTTAAGAAAGAATGCAATCACCTTTTGGGCCAATCTATAATCTTTTTCAAAATGAATTTTTAGTATTGAAAGATTCTATTAATGAAAATCTTGCAAAGAATTTCATCAAGCACTTAAAATCTCCAGCAAGAGTATCTTTATTTTTTGTAAAGAAGAATAATGGTTCTTTATGTATGTGTGTTGATTATTGGAAATTAAATAAGATTACGATAAAGAATCATTATCCACTGCCGTTAATTTCAAGACTCTTGGAACAATTCGACTAAGCCAAGATCTATACTAAGATAGATCTTTGTGGAGAATACAACCTAGTATGGATTAAGGAAGGAGATGAATAAAAGACCGTATTTTGGACAAGATATGGATATTTTGAATATAATGTCATGTCCTTTGGAGTAACAAATGTACCCGCTATCTTTCAACATTTAATAAATGATATCTTTCGAGAGTATTTAGACAAGTTTATAGTGATTTATCTTGATGACATCTTCATCTATTCAAAAAATTTGGAGAAACACAAGAAACATGTTAAGTTGGTATTACAAAAGCTGCGAGATACAAATTTATATGTTAAACCAGAAAAATATATATTTCACCAATCTAAGATGGAATTTTTAGAATATATCATATCTATTGAGAGTTTGATGATGGATTCCAAAAAAATAAAAGCGGTTATGCAATAGACTATTCCGAAGACTATGAGAGATGTACAATGTTTTCTTAGATTTGTTAACTTCTATCAGATCTTCATCAAAAATTATTTTCAAATTGTTGCCCGTCTTATTTGATTGATATATAAAGATAAGCTAGAATGGAGGCCTTGAGTGAAAAAGGCATTCCAAGACCTCAAGACGGCGTATACTACAGCCCTAATATTGATGCATCTAGATTTTACAAAGATATTGTACTTGGAGACTGATGCTTCAGATTTTATACTAAGGGCCGTACTTTCACAAATGGATATAGACAACAAATTCCATCCTGTTATATTTTATTCTCAAAAGTTCTATGCTATCAAAATTAATTATGAAATCTACAATAATAAGTTTTTTTCTATTATGGATTCTTTTCAAGAATGGCATCATTTTCTTAAAAGAACAATACATTTTATGACTGTATATACAGATCACAAGAATTTAGAATATTTTATGTCAGCTCAAGTTCTTAATCGCCGCCAAACTTGATCGAATATGTCACTATCTCAATATAACTTTGTCATCACTTATTGGCCTATGAAGCAACAAGGATTGTCTGATGCTCTATCGAGGATATCCTATCTTGTAGCAAGGATAGAGAAGGCAATGTTTGATCAATAATATACAACTTTGTTAAAATCAAAACAATTCTATCTTGTGCTACTACTATATCAGTGCCTTTTGATCCTAATTGCCTCAATGAGGTGTGTGCTACAACTACTAATGATGCTTTGGCCCTTGATGTCAAGCATCACTTGAAAGAAAATGTTGAAAAATTCAAATTTGAGGAAGACCTTCTATACTTTGAAGAATGATTGTATATTCCAGAAGGACCAATACGACTATACGTTCTTCAATCTTACCATGATTTTCCTACTGTGGGTCACTTTGGATTTTATAATACATTGGAATTTATTTCTTAAGATTTTTGGTGGCTTCAAATGTGGAAGGTAGTGAAGGACTTTGTGCTCTCTTGCGACATTTGTTCAAGGTCCAAAAATCCTCGATATCATCTTTATGGACTTATATAATCTTTGCCTATTCCAAGACGATCATGGTCCTCTATCTCGATAGATTTTATTATAGATCTACTGCCATCTAACTCATTGGATAACATCTTTGTAGTGGTTGATTGACTCACAAAGATAGCTCATTTCATCCCTTATAAAAAGATTTTATCTAGTGAAGAAATGGCAAGGCTCTTTCTTGATAATATATATCGATATCATGGCCTATCAGATGATATCATATCTAATTAAGGATCCCAATTCATATCTAAGTTTTGGAAGTGTCTTTTTGAAATATTAAAGGTGGATATTAAACTTTCTTCAACTTTCCATCCTCAAACTGATGGCCAAATAGAACAAGTTAATCAAATTTTAGAGCAATATTTATGATGCAACATTAACTATCAACAAGATGATTAGATTTTGTATCTATTATTAACAAAGTTTGCGTATAATAATATTGTTCATGCTTCAACTCAACAAACACTCTTTTATTTCAACTATGGATATCATCTAAAGCTTAATATGTAGAGGACACCAAAGAACAATAATCCAAAGGTTGAAGGATTTGCAAAGCAACTATTGCAACATCAAACAACTTTGAAGCTTCAATTACAAGTAGTTGAAGATGCTTACAAGGAATTTGCAGACAAATTTAGGAATCAACTGCTTATTTTTTATATTAGAGATAAGATATGGCTTCTTTGACAAAATATCAAGACTAAGCAGCCATACAATAAGTTGGACTATTAAAGGCTGGTACCATTTTTTGCCTAGAAGCAAATCAATCTAGTGGCATATCACTTGGAATTACCATCTACTATGAAGGTACATTTAGTTTTTCATGTCTCTCTTTTAGAATCTTTTAGAGAGTTATATATTCCAAAAAGAGTACAACAATCATCGCCTAGAATTAAAATTGAAGATCATGAAGAATATGAGGTTGAAAAGATACTTGATTTACAGCAAAAGTAAAAAAAATTGGAATATCTTGTTCACTAGCAAGCCTATGACATTAATGAGCGCACATCAAAATCGGCCGCAAATCTCGCCAATGCGCCTCAAAAAGTATAGGAATTTCATCAAGTCTATTCCCACAAATCCAAATATATTTGATGATAACTTTTTAGTAAAGAATAGATTAAAAAAATACTCATAAAGAGGGAGAGAGTTAAACCAAAGTCTTCATCAAGACGTAGTCATCTATTCCAAGATAGAATGGAATGGTAGCAGCAAATTAGTTTTTATATCAAACCTCAAAGCATTGAGAGATTTATTTGCCACAGAAGCTTTGAATGAATCAGTACAATTTTTATAGCCTTCAATTGAGCAAAGTGAGGACAACATATTTCAACACCAAGTACAACCTTGATTGAAGCTATTAGAAGCAAGATCTAACCATACAAGTCTCGATTCCAATACTCGAGCTTTAGTAATATTGCTTGAACTTGGAATGGTAAATCCTTTTAATCCTGAGATCTTATTTAGAAGATGTTTTGAAGGCCATAATGAAGTTTAGATCCTTGGATGGGATATTTAAATAATGGAGGTATTAGCTCAAGGTCATAGGCAATTTTTTTGAGGACCAATAGAACCTATTGCCCAAGAACAAAGAACAAAATATATAGCTTCAATAATATATGATATTCTTGATTTTTTATATATATAATAATACAGAGTTCTTCTTAGAACTTGTCATTAGAAAAGGGGGTGATGTTAGGGACATATACTTTGGAGGTTCACAGAATCTTCTAGAATATTCTAAAAACTTCTCAAGTTAATGAAAGTCGGTTGAAAAACTTTCTAATCGGTGAAAATCAATTGAGAAGTTTCTTAGTTAGTGGAAGGAGCTCAAGAAGCTTCTTAGTTAGCGAAAGGAACTCAAGAGGCTTCCTAGTTAGTGGAAGGAGCTTAAGAAGCTTCCCAGTTGGTAGAGGCTGCTTGAGAAGCTTTTTAGTTTGATGGTAGCCACTCAGGAAGCATCCTAGACAAGAATATATATAGGGGTCGAGGCTGAAGAGTTCTTCAGTCTTGACAATGCATTTCTTGGAATTCTAATTCACCTTTCTTGATATTATTTGTGTATTCATTAGTTTAATTCAAATTTTTGTTGATTTCTTCTAAAAACCTTATTTTTGTTTCAAGTTCCTTAATTTATATTCTTGTGTCCTTGACATATTTTTGTATCTTTGACAATTAGCAAAGAAACAAGGAGAAGATTATAAAATAATTTCAAGAACAAAAAATTGGACGGACAAGAACAAGAACTAGATTAAGAATAAGGGACTAGATTGATATCAAAAACAAGACAACACTTTGGATTATTCCAAGACTTGTATTGGCAAGATTGAAATGCTCTTTGATCTTGCCTCTTATTTATACTATAAGGCGTATGTCCTATTAGATCTTCTAAGAGTATCTTAGAAAATTCTAAAAACTTCAGGAAGATTTTGGAAGATTCTAAAAAATCTATCGAAGATTTTAAAAGGTTGGAAAAGATTTTCAAAGACTATAGAAGATTTTTAGAAGACTAAAGAAGATTTTAGAAAATTATAGAAGATTCTAAAAGACTACAGAAAGTTCTAGAAAAAGATAATTTAAAATATGTCCATTGTTGTGTTGTGATTTAGCTACCATGTGAAAAAATTATACATGCATATTTAATGTACAATTTACTATACAATTAAATGAAAGCCATATCAATGATTTTTATTGGTTGCAAGATGTAATTAGGTTGTTAGTTTAGAAAGGATCTATTAAACGGGCTAATATTGAGGTTTATACAACATTTTTTTTTTTTTAGTAGTGACTTTTGAAGTTGGTTTATATTGATAATAACTTTTATATATCTTAAGTCACCTTTATTAGACATTGGTGATCCTTGAGATCTTATTTATTTCTTTTATATGGTATTTAGAATACATAGTATATAAATCTTATAAAAAAAAAGATTGGAAAGGGATTTTTAGTATAAAAAGGGGTAGTTAGACCATCTATGTGGATAAATGGAGATGGATGATAGAAGTCTCTATTCCTATTGGCCAAAAATCATGCCCAATGGGCTTCAAGGAGGCTGTCTAAGGGCTTATTAGGAATTAGGGTTTGTTTTTGGAAAGGAGCCAAATATCGGAGGCTAGGATCAGTAAATTTGGATTTTTAAATATGGTTTTGGTATAAATCTTGTATGATTTTGACTTTTTATGAAAGAGATATAAGCGCTCAAAGTTAGGGTGCCGAAATTATACCTATTGTCACTCTTCTAAGCATAATTTATTGTCGTATTGTATATATGTACAATATATAAAATCCACTCAAAATACATAATATATTTATAGATTTAGATATGTGTTAAAATGATTAGTAAAATAAATTAAAAGGGATTGATGTAAAAAAATTTATTTTAGATTTTACTAGGTTTGGTTATGGAATTTAAATTAAATAAGATGTAAATATTTAGTATAAAGCCTTGAGAGGCAATTGGAGTCCAAAGAAAAAGAATTAAACTACTAAGATGCCTATTTCGAAGGATGAAGATAAAGTGAAGATGAATGAAGATAAGGAATGAAGTTCTTCATTTATATTGGTCAATAGTCATGCCCAATAGGCTTTGAGGAGGCTGCCCGCAAGGAGAACAAGGATTTTGGCAACTTCAAGGAGGCCATTCAAAAAAATCAAAGACTAAGATTAGAAAGCTTATTTTTTGGACTACAATTTTGGTATAAAAATTGAGAGATTTGGAGTCTTTATAAGGAAGAAATAGGCGCTTGAAATTAAGGTATATAAATAGTATCTACTATCATTCTTTTGAGGATTTGAGGAGTTTTATGAAAGCTTTTGGAGATCAAAAGATGCGACTAGAGAATTGATTTCAAGCTCTACACTTAGTGTAGAATTTGTTTTATATTTGGAATTTTAAAGAAGAATTTATTGGTGATCAAAGATAGCAGATCGGATTCTAAGGTAGTAGGTAGGCCATTTTTTTGATAGTGATGGATTTTGTCATATCTTGAGTTTCTGGATGAAATTTTATCTAAAGATTTTCAAGAAGGTGAATCTTTGTGCTAAAAAACTATATATTAAAGTTTCATAGCATTTGGAGATTTAGTTTGTGAGATATGAAGAATTTAGTACACAAGTGTTTGTAAATAAGGGTTTGAAGGTACTATTAGGATTTTCATGGTATCTAAAGATTGATAAAGAATCAATAGTTGAAATTTGTTGTGCTAGTTTTTAAAAGCACATCAATACCTCATGTCAATTTTGAATGGATTTTAATAATTAGATTAAGAGTTATAGATTATTGAAATTTGGAAAAAATCCCCCCTTCCTACGAGTGAATGAAGGTTTAGAGTATTTTATTTTAGTTTGAGTGTTTTGTGAAAAAAGACTTATGTATTGAGTTTAATAGCCCTAAAAGAAAGATTTTTATAAAAATTTGAGGATTTTATTATTTTAGATCTTGGTTGAATACTTAGTAGCAACTAGAAGCCCAGCGCTTTCTTGAGGTAGATTCTCTCTATCACAACATCATGCGTACAAAAAGTAATAGGAGAACAGTAATTGGAGTTGAAAAGAACACTTTCTTGGCCAAATTTTTCATATATGGCTTGATAAAATCCAAGCTAGGGTGAAGGAGATATTGGAAGTTGAAGTCAGTGCTTGTAAGGTAAGGACAATAAGTGATCCCACTTGACTAGTAGTTATATTTTGAGCTATATCTTAGGCTATTTGATAGATTTTTGGCTCAAAATTTTCAAGAATATATATGTTTATGTCACAAGACTGTATAAAATAATTTTATGACATTAAAATTTTGGATTTGTGAGATATGAGGAAAATAGTGCTCGGGCATTTTTGAGCTAGGATTTTAAGTATCTGCTAGGAATTTTGAAATATTGGAAAATTGAAAACAAATCTATGATTGATTCTTTTTATATGATAAAAATTAAAAGAATTATCTATATTTTAAAGAAAATTTTATAGAAACTAAATGGTTAAATCAAGAATTATTGGACTGTAAAGATCAAGAAGAAATAAGTCCTTGCGAGTGAATAAAATTTTGAAGGAATTTTTATGGAAATTTGAACTTTTTTATACAAGCCTACTCAAGAACAGAAAGGTTTATCAATAAAAATTATCTTTTGTGATATCATTGTATTATTTGTCTTTTTTACAAAGGACAAATTACTTTCTAGACTCTTGCCAATATTTTTCAAGTAAATTCTCCATAGCTAGGTACCTAATGTATTTCGAGATAGAAGATCATGCCACACAATATTGTAACATCATCTTTCCTTCTAGCAACAAGTTTCACAAGAAATTGAAGTGATTTGATGATCAAATCACATACATAAGAAATCTAAAATTCATCGGAGTAGAAAAGCAACATATTTTGTCTTATGTTTGTTAATTATTGATTCAATAGGACCTTTGAGATGGCATCAATAACCTCCAGATATAACCTTTGTTAGATCAATGTCCCATTTAAAATTTTTCTCTTTGTTACAACCTTTAAAACATCCACCGTAAATAATTTCTAGTCTATTTTGAATCATCCTTTCAATTTCAAGGAATATTATCAAAGTTGAGGTATTTGAATTGAGATTTTTGTGATGAGGCTATATCTCCAAAGATTCTAAGTATGGCCTTATTTGATATTAGAATATTCTTTCTTTGCCTTATTCATGTTCTTCAAACCCAACAAATTGTGAAAGTTGTAATAGTGTCCTAGCCGCTTATATGGCAAAAGAGTCTTTTGATTCTTATTCCTGTAATTTTCTTGAAATGTGAAGATTTGACATAATAACTAATAAACTTCTAGCAGGATCTATTCTATCTTAGAAAAAATACAAGTGCAAGTCTTGGCATGGCTCTCTCTTTTTTATATTGGTCTTTTGTTGTTGATAGAAAGCGTCATTTAGAAGCCAAGAGATGTTGCTATTCACAAAATCTTCAATGACAATTGAATCTAGGTTTTTTAGGATATCATTGATGGAATTTGCAAACTTTCTTAGGTGCATTCTTAAGGTTATTTAAGGATTTCCATGTTCTTTCACTAATTCCATAGCCCTTTCAATGGATGAAATATTCCAATCGTCCATATTTTATACGTAAATCTAATATTTCATCCACTTTGTATTTAAGCTCTTGATTGATTTCAACTGGGATTGGTGGTGGAATAGTTCTTCCAACAATATTTGATTAATAATAGGTTTTTAAAAGCGAGATATGAAAGATTGGATAAATGCACCAATTTTATAGAAACTAAATAGTCACCAATTTTGAGCAATTTTGAAGTTTTTATGGAAGTATTTAGAGAACATGACAAGGCTCATTGAGCAACAGCTAAGATCCAAGCATTATGCCAAGGGGTGCACTTTATATCAATCTGTGCATCCAATTTTAGGCAATTGGCATGCAACATCAATTGGAATAAAGAAGCCCTAATGAGCCAATTTTATTGGAGATTAAGAGATGATGTAAAGGATTTGTTATTATCACTTCCAAATCCACAATTGCTCAATGAAGCCATTAGCCAAGCCATAAAATATAATAATCAATTATTTTAATGTCGACAAGATCAATGTTCATGGGCTTCAACAAGGCAATACACAATCTGACATATCTCTGCTACATCAATAAGTATTTTGAATTCACACTCAAAAGTAGAAGATATACAACTTGATGTAGTATGATTTAAATCTCTTAGTCAACAAAAAAAGAAGCATTGAATGGAAGAAGGTCTATGCTTGTATTGTAGTGAGAAAAGCCACAAAATTGGCAATTGCTCAAAGAAACAAAATTGATATATTATCAAAACCAGGAGTGTAATTGTGCAGGAAAACAACAATGTTTAGCTACAATAGAGATTGTGCGGCTGGACAATGCAACATTTCAAAACTATTTAGGTTCCTTTCTTTCTGCTCAACATACTCATTGTTTTATAATCTCACTATATTTTGGCCCTCAAAAGCTTCAAACAATCACTTTGATAGATTTAGATGCATCTACTTGTTTTATAGATGAAACATTTAATAAGCTTCACAAAGTTCTTCTAGTATAAAAATCCAAACCTATTCATGTAGAGATAATAGATAGACAGCTCTTATCCTCTGGTTATGTCACCCATGAAATCATACCTATAGAAGTGTCATTCAAAGATCATAGAAGCCAAATTGTATTCAACGTTATTAGGACTCCTTCAAATCCTATTATTCTTAGGCTATCTTGGTTGGAAAAGCATAATCAATCTATAGATTGGAAGTCACAAAGAGTAATATTTTCAATAGAAATCAGTGCAAAAATTCATAAAAAGCCACAAATTAATAAATCTTTATTTGTTAGAGCAAGGGCTTTCATAAGATCGACCAAAGAAGGTATATTATTTGTTATGTATGTAACTCTAATTAAAAAAGATATGACTTCATTGGCAAGTATTCCAGAGCAATATAATGAATTTCAAGATTTTTTTAAAAAAAAAATGCTGATATATTGCTAGAGCACCAACCATACAATTGTGCTATAGATCTTTAGAAAAGAATATAACGACTTTTTGGCCCAATTTGTAATCTTTTTCAAAACAAGCTTTCAATATTAAGAGATTATATTGATGAAAATCTTGCAAAGAACTTCATCAAGTGTTCAAAGCCTGTAACAGGTCCATTTATATTTTTTTGTGAAGAAAAAAGATGGTTCTTTGTGTATGTATATTGATTATTAAGGATTGAATAAGATAAGAGTAAAGAATCATTATCCACTACCATTAATCTCAGGACTGTTGGAACAACTTGGCCAAGCCAAAATCTATACTAAGATAGATCTTCATAGAGCATACAACTTGGTACAAATCAAGGAGGGAGATGAATAGAAGACCATATTTTGGACAAGATATGGACATTTTGAATATAATGTCATACCTTTTGGACTAACAAATATATCCACTATCTTTCAACATTTAATGAATGATATCTTTTGAAAATATTTGGACAAGTTCGTTGTGATCTATCTTGATGACATCTTGATCTATTCAAAAGATCTGGAAGAATATGAGGGGCATGTCAAGTTGGTATTACAAAAGCTGCGTGATACAAGTTTGTATGCCAAACCAGAGAAATGTATATTTCACCAACTTAAGATAGAATTTTTGGAATATATCGTATCTATTGAAGATTTGATGATGGATCCTAAGAAGGTAGAGGAGATTATACAATGGACTATCTTAAAGATTATGAGAAATGTACAATATTTTCTTGGATTTGCTAACTTCTATCAAATCTTCATAAAAAATTACTCTCAAGTTGTTGTCCTTTTTATTCGATTCACATATAAGGACAAGTTAGAATGGAAGCCTCAAGTAAAGAAGACATTTGAAGACCTTAAAATGGCATTTATTACAGCCCCAATATTGGTATATCCAAACTTTATAAAGTCATTCTACATAGAAATTGATGCTTCAAATTTTGCACTAAGGGTCGTACTTTCACAAATGAGTATAGATAATAAACTCCATCTTGTTGAATTTTATTCTTGAAAGTTTTTTGCTATCGAAATTAATTATAAGATCCATGATAAATAACTTTTTGTTATTATGGATTCTTTTCAAGAATGGCATCATTTTCTTAAAAGAACAATGCATCATGTGGCTATATATACAAATCACAAGAACTTAGAATACTTTATGTCAACTTGGGTTCTTAATTGCCACGAAGCTTGATGAAATATGTCACTATCTCGATTTAACTTTGTCATCACTTATTGCCCTAGGAAGCAACAAGGATTATCTAATGTTCTATCAAGGAGATCATATCTTGTACCAAAGGTAGGAGAAGTAGTATTTGATCAACAATATACAATTTTGTTGAAATTAGAGCAATTCCACCTTTGCGCCGCTATTACATTGGTGCTTGTCAATTTTAGTTTCGTCAATGAAATGCATGCTGCAATCACTAATGATGCTCTAGTCCTTGATGTCAAGCATCATTTAAAAGAAAATATTGATAAATTCAAATTTGAAGAAGACCTTCTATATTTTGAAGAACGTTTGTATATTCCAAAAAGACCAACACGACTGTACATTCTTCAATCTCACCATAACTTTTTCACTGCAAATCACTTTAGATTTAACAAGATCCTGGAACTTATTTCTTGAGATTTTTGGTGATCTCAAATGTGGAAGGTAGTGAAGGACTTTGTGCTCTCTTGTGACATCTGTTCAAGGTTCAAAAATCCTCAACATCGCCCTTACGGACTTTTACAACCCTTGCCTATTCCAAGATGGTCATGGTCTTTTATTTCAATGGGTTTCATTACAGATCTAGTGCCATCCAATTTATTGGACAACATTTTTGTAATGGTTGATTGATTCACAAAGATGGCTTATTTCATCTCTTGTAAAAAGATTGCATTGTCGTATGTCGTGAAGTCCTGCTTGAGAATGCGTTGTGTCAATAAAGAAAATGATACCAATTCTAATTTTTGTTCAATTTTTATTCAATTTTTCTTATTTCTCTCAATTAAGTTCTAATTTAGAATAAAAATGACAATTAGTAGCTTAAGAAATATCAATTGTGTAGAATTAAGCTAATGGTGATTGAAAGCCATTAATTTATTAAAAATTTCCAATTACATGGGATTATAGTTTTAATTGATAGGATAATTTATAGTACCGCATGCGATAATTATATTAAATTATAGTATTATATGTAGTAAATTTCTATTAAATTCTAAACCAAAATATTACTTTAAATGGTGAATTTTGGCGGCATTTAATGATTTAATCACTATATTAAAATGCTAGGGAATTGTTAAAAATTAAAGAGGACTTTTTTAGATTTATAATAAAGATCTTGAATTCTACTACAATGTAGAGTTTTTGCTAAGGAGTAGTAAGCCTTGGATAATTGACTAAGGCTAGGGTCAATTATTTTTTTTAATTGGCTAGGATATTGTGGAAAGATAAATAAATAAATAAATCTTTTTGCATCCATGGTGGTTAGAATAAAAATTGGGAAAGAAATGGAGTTGGGGTGGAATTCCTAATTAGAGATAGCATGGTAAAAAAATGGGAATTGGTTAAATAAAAAATTAGAGAAATTTATTACAAAAATTAAATTTTTAAGTAATATTTCTATGTGAATTCGGGGTAGAAAAGGTCCCTAAACAAGGCCCTTACTATCCCCCATAAGGATGAGTTTAGGACTTAAAAAAAAAAAAAAAAAAAATGAACGAGGACCGATCTTCCCATGGTTCCCAACTGGCATGGCCTGCCGGTTGAGAACCGGCATGGCTTGGTCTGGCCGGTCGGGTGCAGATCAGCGCGTACTACGCTGATCCACTCTCGAGGCGGCTATCAGCGGCTGATCGAGCCACTTGGCGGTTGGCTGATTGGACCGCTCGGTGGTTGGTTGCCGATGGCGACTGAACAGGGAATCGGGGCAAAGCGAGTTGTCATCGGGGGTGCTGCTGTGAGGCATCGGACGGTACCTGGCAGGGCGGGAGTTCCTTTGTTGGGCTGTTGGCGGAGGGTGTGATGGAAAGACTGCGGCTAGAGAGTTTGGCTGGAAGCTGGAGTGAAGCTGCAGTGCTGGAGTTCGAAGTTAGGCGGCGCTGCAATACGGGTGCTGGATCAAAGGTGTTGAGGTTGCCTGTGGACACCGTTACTAGAGTGGGAAGAGATTGGTGAATCGATCGATTTACTTTGGTGAAGTTGAGATCGCAGCGCGGTGTACTATTGTGCTGAAGTGGGGTTATTATGGCCGAAATTGGAGGAGTCCCTTGCTGTGGCTAGATTGAAGTCTGCTGTGAGTATGGGAGGTGAGCAAACGGAGAGCAGATCTATTGGACTCCGAGGCTTGGAGGGCGCTGCGGACAGCACCTCGGTGGAATTTTTATTATTATTATTTTTTATTTTATTTCATTTTGAGGTTGATTTTTTTTTGGTGTTGCGGCATATTCGAGGAAGGTGGGCTACTGCTAAGGAGATCGACTGGGAGTTGACGGAGTCTGCTTGATTCAGCACGGCTGTGTGTTCCTCAACACTTGGTGTGAAGTCTTTTATGTTATTTATTTTTCCTTGGATTCTTGCTGGACAGCGGTTCGGAGCAAGGCAGTTGCAGTGTGTGCCGATTGGGTTGAGTGTGCGTCAACGCTTGAAGTCTCTTCCACTGGTGTTGTGGGCCTCCGGAGGACTGTTGCGTCAATTTCACGACGATGGCGGTGGCATGTCTAAACTATGAGCAAGGTTGTGGAGCGTTGTTGTGAACGAGGGATGTGGGGATCCTGTTGGTGCAAGGAGCCGCTGTGGCCAGGGAGTGTGTCTAGCTTCAGTTTCTACGCATGATGGTCGTTGACTAATTTAATTAACAGACTATTATAAATTGTTACCAACTGTCCCTTGTGCCTTATTAGCCATTAATCCAATTCAACATACACTTATATTATAATTGCATTTGTTCAACAATTCACTATTTTAAATTTCCATTAACTCCAACTTAAATAAATGAATAATCAAAATTAAATAAAATAATAAAATAAATTTTAAAAAAATTAAAATTTTAAAAATATTAAAAATAATAATAATAATAATGATAATAATAATAAAATAAAATCCTTGCGTGATCGTTATTCCAACCATCTATTGGATTTTAATTTAATTGATTTATTATTCTGTCGAAATTGATCTATTCAGTATTCAATTGGTTACTCTTTTACTATTATTATTATTCAGTAATTCCTATTTATTAATCTTATTTATTTATTCAATTACTTGAATTTTATTTAATTATCTATTTTATTTTTAATCTATATTTTCTTATCTTAAATTAATCAATTAATTTAAGTGTTTAATTTTATTATTATTATTATTATTATTAGTATTATTTATTTATATTTATTTTATTTTATTTTATTGTTGATTGGCTTTGTTCAATCCAATTACCGCCCACTTCAGTCAACTAAGTAACTATAATCTAAAATAATTTAACATTTAGGATCGGACAATTGAATCAATAAATCAATAAGCAATTAACAAAATAAACCTACATAAAATAAACCAAAAAAATTCAATTTGAACCATGTGGCTTAAAAGTCTTTGATTAAGGGAGGATTTTTAGCTCACACATTGGGTACTTGGTTGTAGAAGATAAAAAAGAAATAACAATAACAGGTCTTAACACCTCTAATAGAATTATATAAATTTGCAATTAAAACTAACAAGTATGCTTCAATCATTAAAAATTTAATTAGATTTTTTAATTAATTATAGAAGAATATACCAAAAATCCTAAAGAATTCTAATCAAACCTTGGTCAAATCCTAAATAAATCCTAAATAAATTCTAATCAAATTCTAAACAAACCTTAAACAAATCTTAAATAAATCCTAACCAAATCCTAATCAAATCCTAAATAAGCCCTAGTCAAATTCTAAGAATATTAAATAAATTCTAAATAAATCTTAAACAAATTCTAATAAAATCCTAGTCAATCCTAGTTAAATCCTAAATAAATCTTAATAAAATCCTAGATAATCCTAATCAAATTCTAAATAAATCCTAATCAAATTTTAAACAAATTCTAATCAAATTCTAATAAACCTAATCAAAACCTAAATACCTTGGTCAAATCTTAAATAAATCCTAATCAAATCTTGATCAAATCCTAAACAAATCCTAAATACTCTGATCAAATCTTAATTAAATCCTAGTCAAACCTTAATAATCCTAATAAAATCTTAAATATCTTGATTAAATTCTAAATATCTTGATTAAATATTAAATAATCATAATTAAATTCTAATCAAATCTTAACAAGCCTTAACAACCTTAACCAAACCCTAACAAATCCAATTAAATCCTATGGCATATTTAAACTATAATATCTAAAGATCTAATTATTAATCTTAGTTTAAACTTCACATATCTTTCAATAATTAAGTTGAAAATACACACAAAAAGTTTGAAAGAGATTCAAGTTACTCAATAAAAATTATGCTCAAATTTCTACTTGGATGTCAGCTGCCCTCCTTTTCCAATCCTAATGTCAAATTTCCAATACAAATAACTTCTTTTTGCATCATTCAATCACTCTCAAAACTCATGTACAAATAGAAAATCTTGTCTATTATCCATACAAAAAATTGTCACTTCAATCAAATTGACAAATTACTAAATATCTAAGAAAATCTTATTGACCTTCAAATCTCAACTTTTGAGATGTTAGCACACTTGAACTCCAATAACTCTTAATTGAACTATTTGATCTAGTTCAAACTTATAATATATGTCAACCACAAATCCAATTATAAACTTTGAAATTTTTACCTACAAATCTAAAATCAAACCATTAGAAAGGTCAAAGTTATAAATCCTTCTTTACTTCATAAGATTCAATGTCACTCAATACAACCTTGACTTTGCAAAGCTCTTACAAAGCCAATTATTCTCCAAATCATTCAAAATCAACACTAAAACATACACTCTCAAGTCTTCTTACTAATCCAACCCTCTAATCTGCAAAAGATCCCTCAATCCGCCATAGGCATGCGATTTTGTACCTCAGGGTCTGATTCTGACCCAGGCTCATAACTAATCCTCTCCGGATATCAACTCTAAGTTTTTTGAGATAAATTTTTTTAAAATCTCATCTTAATTCTTTCTTAAAGATGCCTATATTTTTTAATTTTTCTAATATATCTTATTTTATCTTATTTATGGCTAAATAAAGTAAATAGAAGCCTCTCTTATAAAAAGGCAGTATTAGCCTTTAAACTTTTTTTTACTTTCTTCTCTATTATGTATAATTTTAAGAAAATTTGCTAAAATATTTCCATTTAAGCTCTTATATATTTTAATCATTCCTTCCTTCTTTTATCTAATGACTATGTTACTATACAACAATGCAAAGAACCATCCTTCTTCTTTACAAAAAATATAGGTGCCCTTGTTGGAGACTTTGAATGCCTGATGAAGTTCTTTGCAAGATTTTCATCAATATAATTCTTCAATATTGAAAGCTTGTTTTAAGAAAGATTATAGATTGGGCCAAAAGGAGGTTGCATTTTTTTTGAAGATCTATAGCACAATGATATGGTCGGTGTTCTAGTAATATATCAACATTTTTCTTTTGGAAAACATCTTAAAATTTGCTATACTGCTCTAAAATACTTGCCAATAAAATCATATCTTATTTAATTGGAATTACATAAATAAAAAATAATGTACCTTCCTTGGCTGAACTTATAAAAGTCCTTGCTCTAACAAATAAAGGTATACCAATTTGTGGCTTTTTACGAGTTTTTTTTACAACGATTTCTATAAAAAATGTTACTCTTAGCAACCTCCAATCTATAGATAGATTATGCTTTTCTAACCAAGATAGCCCAAGAATAATAAGATTTGAAGGAGTCCTACTAGCATTGAATACAATCTGGCTTCTATGAGCTTTGAATGATACTTCTATAGGTGTGGTTTCATAGGTGATACTACTAGAGGATAAGAGTTGTCCATCTATTATCTCTACATAAATAAGTTTGGATTTTTATACTAAAAGAATTTTGTGAAGCTTAGTAAATATCTCATCTATGAAATTAGCAAACATTTCTAAATCTAACAAAGCAATTATTTAAAGCTTCTAAGGGTGAAAATATAAAAAAATTGTAGAATAACAAGCAAGTTGAATAGAAAGAGAAGAATTTAAATAATTTTATAATATTATAATAGCTTCATTGAATAATTATAGATTTAGAAGTGATAATAACAAATCTTTCATATTATTTCTTAATTTCCAATAAAGTTGGCTCATTACGACTTCTTTGTCCTAATTGATATTGCATGCTAATTGCCTAAAATCAAATGCATAGAGTGATGCAGAGTGTATCTTTTGACATAATGCTCTGATCTTAGCTATTGTCCAATAAACCTTATCATGTTTTATAAATGCTTCTGTAAATGTTTCCATAAAAACTTCAAAGTTGCTCAAAATTGGTGATCTTTTTTCAAATAAAAGAACAAACCATGATAATACTTGCTTTGTAATCAAGGTGCCAACCAATCCAACTCTTGATTCTTTTGTCGGATAAGTATCAAGTTGTAGGGCTATTATTAACTGAATTTGGTTGATAAACCATGAAAACTTTGAATGCATATCATTATATTTTTCCAAAAGACTAACTCGAGGCTCCTTATAATATTTAACAAGTGGATTTTTCTGGCGTAGCATAGGTAGTATTACATCTTCAAGTGTAGAAGTTAGAGGTGGATGCACTATAGATTGTCATACCCTATATATTGTATCATTACAAAGTTTTATAACAACCCCTTCAATCTCTACAATTCTAGCAGATAAAGTAGTAAGAGTACTTATAATGGCATCTAACTTGGACCAAGAAGATTTAGTCATATTGATATCTTGACCTCCAACCATTCTAAGATAAAAAAATGTATTCATAAGAAGACAATAGTAATTTAGAGGAGGGTAATCCGCAACCTCTAAAATGCTTTAAGAGCTTTAAGATTCTTCAAAGTTAGAGGTGAAGAAAGAAATTCCTTTAATTTTTCCATAGCTCTTCTTTATTTTTTTTTTACATTAAAATTTTTGATTCATTCTTAACAACTCATATAATGGATCTGCTACATGTGCAAAATGAAGTATCCATATATGATAGAAAATATATGCTCCTAAAAATCTTCTAATTTCTATTATATTTGTACATTCTTTCATCTTTTTAATAATACCTACTTTTTTAATACTTGGCTTATATCCATAAAATCCACATATGTGTCCAATAACAAATATTTTATTTATTCCATATATAGATTTAGTATCAGATAAGATCAAATATATTTCTTTCAACCATGATAAAATCTTTTTACAATCCATAATATGATTTGCAACAAATCTTCTACAACCCTTTTGATCCAATCTTTCATCTTTTTCTTCTTCTACATATCTTTTAATTGGAACATCATCTAAGAATAGCATAGTCTTTTTTAGTATAAAATCCCTCAATACTTTATTCATTGCATTCATTATATGATGAACTACTAAATTAGTAGCCCCTTAAAGCAATATACACATCTTTACCAAACCCAATGGAGTCTTCATAGTAGTTAAATCTCTACTTTATAATACTAATTAGAATTGATCATATCATGAGTAAAGATCACCCATTGAATATATTACTCTTCTAATAAATGCTTCTGTAAATTCATCCACAATTGGACTTGAATTCATATTTCTAATAGTCACTTTATTCACAAGTTGCATGTTTTGTATAAACCTCATTGTTCCATTTTTTTTTAGTATTGTAAATCATCGATTAGAATAAGATGCAATAGATGGTTTTAAAATTTCCATTTTAATCTTTTCATTGAGTAAATTTACTAACTTGGATAAATATAATTTTGGCACTAAAATTAGCTATAAATTCTATGATTCATAAGGAATAGTAAAAATAACCATAGGTGCTATAATACTTGAATCAATACATCTAATTTTATATGTTTCAAATATAAAAATCTTTCCATATTATAAAAGTATTTCTCTAAAATATTCTTCTTCATATTTTGTCAAAAATCCATCACATCCAACCTTTAATTTATCTAACATTGTTGAATAGAGAGAATTCGACTTGGAAAAACACCGGGTTCCTAGCTGCTACTAGAACTAGTAGGGAACATGAGAGGAAGCCGTGCAAGTATCTTCTACACTTGTACAATATTAGAATATAATCCTTATATAAAAATAGAATATAATCCTTATAAAAAAAATAAAATATAATCCTTATATAAATACTTATATAAAAATAGAATATAATCCTTGATATAATATTTGTATAAATACTTGTATAAATATTATATATAATACTTGTAAAATATTATATATAATACTTATAAAATATTTTTATAAATACTTGATGTAAATACTCATTGCAAAACATATCAAAATTTTATAAATAGATGTCTTACTGTTTAAAAGTTATGGCTAAATGAAATAAGCACTAAAATTTCCTAGCAAATACAAAGGCAGCAAAGCTCCTCTTCACTTCAGCCTTTGTTGTGGTTGCTTTCCTTCTTCAAATTGAACATATAATAGCTTTTTAGAAAGCTCACTCCATCATCTGACTTGTCTTAAAATTTCGCATGTATACCTCTTAAACTTCAGATTTTATAGCTAATTGAATCTACTCCTTAAACCCTAGTGACAATTTATCCTCTTGATACTTCATGGCTTATAAGTCTTTCATAGAAGCTTCTAATGCATTGATTTTTGTTTTTATGGAAAGCTTATATAAACTACTAAAAGTTTCTAAATTATCGAAAATATTGAAGAGACTATCCAACTTAGGTGATTGAACAAAATCTCTACCCCTCTTCATCAGGTGGCAGTAGACCCTTTTCCACTCTCAAGCTCACAACTTTCTCTTTCCAACTCCAAATGCTACAAGAAATAGCTTGATAGAAAGCTAGTACAATTTTCCACACTCTCTAAAAATTTCACTAAGAAAGAGTTGAAATCAAACTTGTAGTGGCAGCTCGAGGTTTCTGCCATCAATTTTTGATGGCAGCAGATCTCACTCTACTAAAACAAGCATAACTATTTTCTCACAACTCCAATACAAGCAAGTGAGTAGGTTCTAGAATCCTCTCAACTCAAAGAATACACACTTCAATTTTCATTATAAATGCTTTTATATCCTAGGAGCTATCTCTCTCCAAAGTTCACTGCTCAAAAACTGCCAAACCCTCGGTCCAACAACAGGAGTATTCTCCCCTTTTCTTCCACATCAGCCCATGCTACGAGCACATGGGCTGCCAAAATCCTATTGGATAGGCCCTATTCACTTCATACTCTTCTTTCTTATCCTTCACAAGGTCCATGCTACCTCAAAATCAACAAGAAAGGTAAAACAACCTTTATCTTTCTTCTAATTACAAAAGAATCTATTCTAGGATATAAGTAAGGTAAGAATCAAAACAAATAGTCATCCTAATTTACTAATTAAGTGGCTAAAATAAATCCCCTCCTTATAATATCTTCTAAAATAACCTCTAGCACTCACACATATAATAACAATAAATACAAGATATATAATATTTTTACACATTGCACGTAAATGCAATATGACAATGTAGTATCTGTAAATTTATGCCTTATCTTCCTAAGATCCCTTAAATTTGGTTGTGTAGCTGCTCCCTTCACCTTTTCTTCACAATTCAATGGTAATGGCAAAGCCACTGGTTTAACCTTTTTTTCCATTGATTTATACTTAGTCTCAATATGTACCTCTTGGTGACTTAAGATTTCTATAAATTTTTAAATTTCATCATAATATTTTTTTAAACATACATTTATAACTCTATTTTCTCCTTATAATCCATATTGCAACAAATAATTTAATTCTTCCATAGTATCTACAAATCCAATTTTTTCAAATGTTCTTGAAATAAATTTGTCTTCAATCAATTCTCCATTTTTTCTTTAAAGATTTATTCCATATTTTTAATATAATATTTATCTATCCTTTTTGTCTTATTAATAATACATATTTTTAATATAATACATAATCTTATTTCAATCTAATAAGTCCAATAGATAATACTTTCTTTTTTAAACTAAGTGGAAGCATTTCTTTCTCTAATCCATTGTAATCTTGCTTTACAATGGTGTGTGGTAAAAACCCTCAAGGTCTTCAAAATTCTCATTTGATAATGGCTTTTCTTTCAACTTATCATGATTTCTTTCATGATTGGCACAAATAATCAAAAATTGAACTGCTTTTATTTCATCTTAGATTCTTATCCTTGCATAAGCTAAACCACCATCCATTACTTTTGTCTCTATTTGTGTGGTGGTAATATATGGTTGTTACAATATAATAGGATATGTAGACATCTCTTGTACAAAGAAATGTTGTTCATACATAATATCTCTTATTATCACCTTGATATTTGGACAAGCTCCATATAAATCTTCCTTTAAATTATTTGCTGATCTTATCATCTATCCATATTCAGTATCAATAGGCCATTTTTCTTTTTTATATAGCTCTTTTGATATCAAATTGATCTTAGAACCATGATCAATTAATGCCATAATTGGTTCTTTGAAATCTTCTAATTTTACTAAAGTTTCTGTAGTAGCCCTTGCTTAATGATTTTGGGAATAATAACTAGATGGTTGAATCCCATTTCTTTCCTTTATAAGTCTAACTTGTAAAACATCTCCTAAAACTTATATTTCATTCTCTTCATCTACATTGTTTTTCATTATTTTTGTTCCTTGTATATTTGGTGTCATAATATCTCCTATAGATTGCCATTTTTTTTAATTATATTAATAATAACTTCATGAAATTCATGCTTTGCAATTTCTAAAATTTCACCAGTTGTAAATTCGACCTTTCTTCCTAAAATCTGTTCTTCTAAAATCTTCTTCAAATCTGTAGCAGCCTCAATATCTGATTGTAATTTGTAGGCAAGAGTCTTTTTTCTTTCTTTTAGAACTTTCTTCTCCTTCACACCACATATACCTATGCACTATACCTTCTATTAGTTTTAAATTTTTTTTTATTATTACCTTTAATGATTGATCTTTTTTTTCAAGTTTTATAAATTTTATTTATAAATCTCTCATCTTATGTATGATCTCATACATATTCATTTATTTTTTCTTTGATATAAATATTGAAGGTTGAATTATAGATGTAAGATGGTTGGTAGATAATTTTATCTTAGATGCTTGCAATGGTCTTTGAATATCCACCCTATCCTTTCTCCTTTTTTTTTTTATAAACAATCCTATTGCCTCTTCCACTTCTTTCTAATTTGATGTCAATCTTTTTTTTTTTTTTTTATCTTCAAGCAATATTTCTAATTTTTCCTGCAATTCTTGATCAGTCGCTTAAAGAAAAAGTTCTATTTTATTTGGATCCAACAATTGCCTCTCTTTCTTTGATAAATGAAAACATTATCTTTCAAATTCTCTTAATAATTCTATTGCTTGAAGATCCTTCTTAGGCCTTTCAATCCATTCAAAAAATGACTTCTTTGTAATCCAATCATTGTCTTGTAAAAAATATTCATCCCTCAATGTTTGAAAAAATTTCTCCCATGAACCTTTAGCATATTCTATAATAGACTTCACATGATTCCTTATCTTTGGTGCAATAGCCAATGCAAATAATTGAACTATCTCCTTCTTGAAAACACGCTTCAATTCCATTTCTCTCACATAATACCTTAAATATCTTGTGATATCTTTCCCTTCAAATTAATCAAATTTTTCCACAACCACTTATAATGCTTTGTTTGCCATACCTTCTTTGCAATCTTTAACTTGTTGCTATTATATGAATAAAACAAATACTTCAAACATGCTTGCAGAGTTAAAATCAAAATACATACCTTGTCCTCTACTAGTACTTCTGCTTGTAGCTCCACTTGAAATACCATCCATAGCTCTTCCTTCCATTCTCTTGTCTTCCTTCTCCATAATTCAAATAGATAAAAAAAAATCCAATTATCTTCCACCTCAAGTTTTTCACGTTGGGTTCACCAAATATGTCATATGTTATAAAGTCCTACTTAAGAATGCATTGGGCATCTGGCTGTGGAAGATAAAAAAAAAATAATAATAACACGTCCTAACACCTCTAATAGAATTATGTAAACTTACAATTAAGACTAACAAGTATGCTTCAATCATTAAAAGTTTAATTAGATTTTTTAATTAACTATAAAAGAATATATTAAAAAGCTTAAAAAATTCTAGTCAAAATTTGGTCAAATCCTAAACAAACCCTAGTCAAATCTTAAATAAATCCTAAATAAATCCTGATCAAATTCTAAACAAATCTTAATCAAATCCTTGTCAAATCCTAATAATCATAATCAAATCTTAAATAAATCTTAATCAAATCCTAATTAAATCTAAACAAATGTTAATCAAATTTTGATCAAATCTTAAATAAATTCTAATTAAATCTAGATCAAATTCTAAAAAAATCTTAATTAAATCCTAAATAAATCCTAAATAAATCCTAAATAAATCCTAAATAAATCCTAAATAAATTCTAATTAAATCCTAAATAAATCCTAAGTAAATCCTAAATAAATCTTGGTCAAATCTTAAACACCTCGATCAAATCCTACTCAAATCCTAAACAAATCCTAGTCAAACCTTGATCAAATCTTAAATAAATCTTAATCAAATTCTAGACAATTCTAATCAAATTCTAAATAAATCTTAGTCAAATTCTAATGAAATCCTAAATAAATCCTAAATAAATCCTAAATAAACTCTAATAAAATACTAATCAAATCTTAATCAAATCTTAATAATCCTAATCAAATCTTAATAATCCTAATCAAATCTTAAATAAATTCTAAATAAACTTAATTCAAATCCTAATCAAATCCTAATAAAATTCTAAACAAATTCTAGTCAAATCCTAATCAAATCTTGGTTAAATTCTAAACAAATTCTAGTCAAATTTTGATTAAATCCTAAATAAATCTTAGCCAAATTCTAATTAAATCCTAATAATCCTAATCAACCTTAAATAAATCATAAATACCTTGATCAAATCTTAAACAAATCCTAATTAAATCCTATTCAAACCTTAGTCAAATCCTAAATAAATCCTAATTAAATCTTAAACAATTCTAATAAAATCCTAAACAATTCTAATCAAATTCTAAATAAATTCTAAATATCTTGGTTAAATTCTAAATAAATCTTTGCTAAACCCTGGTAAAATCCTAAATAAATCCTAGCCAAATTCTAGTCAAATTTTAAACATCCTAGTCAGAATCTAATCAAACTCTAGTTAAACCTTAGTCAAATCCTAAACAAATCCTACCCAAATCCTTGTCAAATCCTGAATATCTTGGTCAAACTCTAAAAATCCTAGTCAAACTCTAAAAAATCCTAATCAAATCCTAATTGAATCCTAACAAGCCTTAACAATCCTAACCAAATCCTAACCAAACTCTAACAAATCCAACTAAATCCTATAGCAGATTTAAATTATAATAGCTAAAGAACTAACCATTGATCTTAGTTCAAATTTCATACACCTTTCAAAAATTAAGTTGATAATATATACAAAAAGTTTAAAAGAGATTCAAGTTATTCAACAAAAGTTATATTCAAATTTCTACTCAAGTATCGGCCGCCCTCCTTGTCTAATCCTAATGTCAAATTTTCAACACAAATAAATTTTCTTTGCATCATTTAATTACTCTTAAAATTCATATATAAATAAAAAAATCTTGTCTATTATCCATACAAAAAACTATCATCTCAATTAAATTGATAGATTGCTAAATATCTAAGTAACCCTCATTGACCTTGAAACCTCAATTACCAAGACCTTAGCACATTTGAACTCTAATAACTCCCAATTGAATTATTTGATCTAACTCAAACTTATAATATAAATTAACCACAATTCTAATCACAAACCTTCAAATTTTCATCTATAGATCTAAAATCAAACTCTTAGAAAGCTCAACATTGCAAACCCCTCTTTACTTCACAAGATCCAATATCACTCAATACAACCTTGACTTTGCAAAGCTCTTACAAAGCCAATTATTCTCCAAATCATTCAAAATTAATACTAAAACATACACTTTCAAGTCTTCTTACTAATCCAATTGTCCGATCTACAAAAGACCCCTCAACTTGCCGTAGGCATGTGATTTTGTACCTCAAGGCTTGATTCTGACCCAGGCTCATAACCGGTCCTCTCTGAGTATCAACTCTAAGATTTTTAAGATAAAATTTTCTAAAATCTTACCTTAATTCTTTCTTAAAGATGCCTATATTATTTTTTTTCTAATATACTTTGTTTTGCCTTATTTATGGCCATACAAAGTAAATAGAAGCCTCTTCTATAAAAAAGCAGCATTAGCCTTTAAACTTTTTTTTACTTTCTTCTCTACTATCTATTATTTTAAGAAAATTTATTAAAATATTTCTATTTAAGCTCCTATATATTTTAATTATTCCTTCCTTCTTTCATTTAATGGGCGTATCACTACATGACAGCGTCTAGTAAAGAAATGACAAGGCTCTTCCTTGACAATATATATAGATATCATGGCCTATCAGATGATATCGTATCCAATTAAGGATCCCAATTCATATCTAAGTTTTAGAGATGTATTTTTTAAATATTAAAAATGGATATTAAACTTTCTTTGATTTTTTATTCTCAAATTAATGGCCAAATAAAATGAATTAACCAAGTTTTGGAGTAATATTTATGATACAGTATTAACTATCAATAAGATGATTGGATATCTCATATTTACCATTAGCAAAGTTTGCATATAATAATATTGTTCATGCTTCAATTCAATAAATATCATTTTATTCCAATTATGGATATCATTTGAAGCTTGATCTATGGAGTATGCTAAAGAACAAAAATCTAATGACTGAAAGATTTGCAAAGCAGCTATCCCAACACCAAACAATCTTGAAGCTTCAATTACAAGCAACTCAAGATGCTTACAAGACATCTCCAAATAAATTTAAAAATCAACAACCTACTTTTTATATTGGAGATAAAATATGGCTTCTTTGATGGAATATCAAGACTAAACAACCATACAATAAGTTGGACTATCAAAGGTTGGTACCATTCTATCTAGAAGCAAATCAATTCAATGGTATATCGCTTAGAATTATCATCTGCTATGAAGGCATATCAAGTTTTTCATGTCTCTCTTTTAGAACCTTATAAGAAGTCACATATTTTGGAAATGATACAAAAATCACCACCTAGTATCAAAATTGAAGACCATGAAGAATACGAGGTTGAAAAAGTACTTGATTCATAGTGAAGGTGGGACAAATTAGAATATCTTATTTATTGACAGGGCTATGATATTAATGAGCGCATATGGAAACTAGCTGCAAATCTTGCCAATATGCCTCAAAAGGTACAGAAATTTTATTGATCTTATTCCTACAAATCCAAATATATTTGATGATAATTTTTTAATAAAGATTGGATTCAAGCAATACTTATAAAGAAAGAAATAAATTAAAGCCTTCATTTGTACGTAGTTATCTATTCCAAGATAGAATAGAGTTGTAGAAGCAAGTTAGTTACCATGTCAAACCTTCAAGCATTGAAAGAACAAGATTCAAAAGATTCGTTTACTATACAAGCTTTAAATGAACTAGTACAATTTTCTCAGCCTTCAATTGAGTAAATTGAAGACAATACATTTCAGCGCCAAGTATGACTTCTATTGGAGCCATTAGGAGCAAGATCCAACTATGTAAGTCTCGATTCCAATAGTTGAACTTTAATAATATTGCTGGAGCTTAAAAAAGTGAATCCTTTTAATCTTGAGATCTTATTTGGAGGATGTTTTGAAGGCCACAATGAAGATTAGATCCTTGAGTGGGATGTTTCAACAATAGAGGTACTAGTTCAAGGCCATAGGCAATTTCTTTGAGGACCAATAGAATCCATTGCTTAAGAACGGAGAATAGAATACGTAGCTTTATTAGTGTAGTGTCTTCTTGACTTCTTACGTATATAATAAGTTATAGTTGCTCTTGGAGCTTGTTGCTAGAAAAGGAGATAATATTAGGAATATACACTTTAGAGGTTCACAAAATCTTTTAGAACATTCTAGAAATTTTATAATTAGTGAAAGTCAGTCAAGAAGTTTCTTAGTTAGTGAAAGGAGCTCAAGAAGCTTCTCAATTAGTGGAAGGAGCCCAAATAGCTTCCGAGTTAGTGGAAGGAGCTCAAAAAGCTTTCGAGTTGATAGAAGCTACTCGAAAAGCTTCTTAGTTTGATGGAAGCCACTCAAAAAGCGTCCTAGACAGGAGTATATATAGGAGTTGAGGCTAAAGAGTTCTTCAATCTTGACAATGCATCTCTTGGAGTTCTAACTCACCTTTTTTGGTGTTGTTTGTGTACTCATCTGATTAATTCAAGTTTTTGTTGGTTTCTTCTTAAAACCTTATCTTGATTCAAGTCTCTGTTCTGTATTCTTGTGTCCTTGACACTTATATAATTTCATAGATGGCTGCTTAAGTTATAATCAAGTATCAATAGCTATTGAAGAACTTTTGTATACATAGTGATGCCTTTTGGATTATGCAATGCTCCTTCAACCTTTCAAAGAATTATGACCCATACATTTTTAGACCTTCTTAAAAAAACCATATCAATTTTTATTGATGATTTTAATTATCAATCATCAAAGAATGATTACCTTGAAAGCCTTCAATTTTGCTTCCAATATTATTAAAAAGTAGGAATTTTTTTTAATCTAAAAAAAATTTACTTTATAATTAAGAAAAGAATTTTATTTAATTAATTCATTTTTAAAAACGAAAAAAAAACTTAAACTTAAAAAAATAGAAATTATTGCAAATCTACTAGCTTCAAAAGAAGTAAAAGACATTCAAAAGATTTTGAAATACATAGATTAGTATTGCGACTTGATTGAGTCATATTCTGCTCATATTTTGCTATTGACAAATTTATTGAAAAAAACCATCAAATTGGAATGGACTTTTGAATGTCAAATTTATTTCAATGTTATTAAAGCCAAATTATTATCTTATCTTTATCTACTATTGTTAAATTAGGATTAATATTTCTATGTCTATTATGATATTTCTAAATTTGTAGTAGGTAGTGCCTTATATCAACTGAATGATAAGGATGTGATCTATCTTATAACTTTTGCTAGTAAACAATTGACAAGTGCTGAATAAAATTATACAATTATAAAATAGAAATATTTAGCCATGGTTTTTAATATCAAAAGTTTTAACATTAGCCTTTCATGAACAAAGTCATTTTTTTTGAAGATCCCTTGACTCTTAGATATATTATAAATAAATCAAATTTAAGTGATAGATTAGCAAATTGGATGTTATTTTTAATAAAATTTGATTATATAATATAATACAAACCAAAGAAATAATACAAATAAACTAATCATCTTTCACAATTATCTAAATTGATAAGAATCCATGATATAGATGATGAATTTTCTGATATCTATTTATTCTATATTATGGTAGCACCTATATAATATGAACATATTATCAAATTTTTTAATACTCAACAGCTATCTAATATCTTATAAAAAAATGAACAATGGAAGAATAAATAGTATTTATTTTGCTCTTATAGCTAAGAAATTATATTGCAAAGGAATTGACGGGATTTCAAGACATTGTCTTACTTATAACAAAGTACCGCTTGTGTTAGAAGCTTGTCACTCAAGTGCTTGTAGTAGACACTTCTTTAATTGATTAATAGCTCAAAAAGTCCTTAAAATAGATTATTTTTTACCTACAATATTTATCAATTTAAAATCATTTGCAAGAACTTATGATGTTTGCTAAAGATATGCACACAATGATTTAAATCTTACAATGTCTTTAAATCCTTCACTTCTACTTATCATATTTGAAAAGTGGGATATAAACTATATTGGACTTGTTTATCATGTATTTTTACATCAAATATAATATATTATTGTAGCTACAAAATACTATCAAGAGAATTGATGCTAAACAAACTGCCATATTTTTGTATAAAAATATTATAGCTTATTTTGATTATTCAAAAATCCTTCTGAATGATTATGGTTTTTATTTTTTAAATGAGACCATTAAAAAAATAACCATATTATATACCATCAATCATAAGAAGACAACTCTTTATCACCCTCAAATAAATAGTCTTACAAAAAGAGTCAATCAAACTTTAATTTAGAAATCTATGACAATTTTTTTTAAACACCAATGTATCTTGTCAATTATATAGTGATTTCAAGTCAAATTTTAATAGAATATAGATATTGAATTAGTGACTAAGCATGATATTGCTATATGTAAAGCCATGTTAAGTTGAAAACAAATAATTTTTTTTTTCTATTCTAGGTCAAAGTTTTTTTTTTTTTTTTTTTTTTTTTTTTTTTTCCTTCATTTTTTTTTTTTTTTGATAAATTATAGTATCCAAGTTATAATTTCTTCTATCATTTTTTCTATAAACCATATCAAAAGCAAGAGTAGGATTCTCTCTATTCTTACAAATAATCTCAAATGGTCACCATATGTGAGTGTCATTAATGAATCTTAATTGGTAGAATATTTAAAATTATAATTTTAAATTATTTAAATATAAAAATATTAAGCTTAAGGATTTTTTTTTTGACCATTTAAGTATTCATTAGAATTTAAAAGAGTTTATAAGTTATAAGAGTCTTATGAGAGAAAAATCATAAAATTAGAATCTTAGTAAGTCTTAGAGGCAATTATCTTAGTTGATTTAGTATTTTCTCTTAATTGAAAGAATTAATATTTAGTTATTGAGACCAATGTCTATATTGGCCTTCTATCTATATATATTATTTATTAAAAATATATAAATATTATATAGTAGGTAGAAGAAGCATGAAGAAAAAACCTCATATCTTTGTAGTTATTTATATAAAAAATAGAATTTTTAGTTGATTTAAATTAATTTTGTTATTATAAAAAATCACCAAGGTAGAATAAAATAGTCTTAAATTGATATTATTATCTTTAAAATATTATAAAAAATTTTAGAATTTATTTAGAATTTAATTAAAAAAATTTAGGAATTTTTAGAACAATTTTGAAGACTTTGATAAAAATGAGTTTTATCACCTTGGGAGCCATTATGAAGAAATGGAGCAAGATTTGAAGGCATTTAAAGGTTTCTACACTAATTGGATATTTTTGAATACTATGGTGAAGTCTAAAATGCAAAAAAAAGAAATCTACTAGTAGAAAATAAGAGGACCAGCAGCTAGAATAGTCCTTGTAGGAAGGGAGGTACACAAGTCTCATGTAGATTGTGGCATCTTGGATGTAGGTAGGAAGATAAGACTAAGGCCTTGTGGCCTCTCTAGGATATCCTTGTATACTACTTGTGAGCCTTGGTGAGGTTTGAACTTATAATCTCTTAAGCAAGTTATCTTTGAGGTAAAAATTTCTTACTTAATTTTTCTATTATTTACCTTCTATCTTTAAACTATCATAATTTATTTATAATAACTTGGATTTATATATTTTTTATATCATTAAAAAGATAAAAAATTATCTATTTAAAAATATAACTTTCATTTTTTATTTTTTATTTTTATTTAGTAAAAAACCTAGTGAATAAATTGTGATCTAGTTTTAAATTGTATACTTGCTTGTTATCATTTATTTTGCTTGTTTTGTGTTTGTTCTTTTCTTTGTTCTTGCTATTTGCTTCTTTTACTTTATACCACCAATTACAAGTAATTTTTAATAGAAACCATCTTGTAATTTGAATTGAAAGGTGAACTTTACCCTCACATTGTGGTAGACCGTCTTATCAAGATGGCACATTTCATCTTGTGCAACAAGACTATTTTTGAGGAAGAAATGGCCAAGCTTTTTGTTGATGATATTTATTGAATATATAATCTTCTAAGTAATATTATTTTGGATTGAAGATTATAATTTATATTAAACTTTTAAAAAATAATATTTCAAATTTTAAATATCAAGATCAACCTTTTATCAGCTTATTATCCTCAAACCAATAGTCAAACAGAACAAGTGAATCAAATCTTAAAATAATACCTCTATTATAGTATAAATTATCAATAAAATGATTAAATAGATTGTTAGAAGATCTCTTCTACTACTAATCCTAGTTGAAATTAATTAGAAGCTTGAATATAAAATGGATGAAATATTAGATTTATATATAAAATATGGATAATTATAATATTTTATCTATTGAAAAGATTATAGAATTAGTAAAAGAACATAGAAATCATGAAATAATTTTAGGATTGCATTCAAAAAAGTTAATAAATTCTATCAATGATATCTTAAAAAATCTAAATTCAATTGCCATAGAAGAATTTGTAGACACCAACATCTCTTAGCTTCTAAATAACATTTTTCTATCAATGATAGGAAATCAATATAAAAAAAAGAGAGCCATGCCTGTCAAGGACATACTTGTCAGAACCTTTTAGAATATTCTAGAAGATTCTTAGAACTCTCTAGAACCTTCCAAAATCTTCTAGCATCTTTCAAGTAGATAGAAGTTGCTTGAGAAGTTTTTTAGTTGGTAGAAGTTGCTTGAGAAGCTTCTTAGTTGGTAGAAGTTGCTTGAAAAGCTTCCTAGTTGGTAGAAGTTGCTTGAGAAGCTCCCTAGTTGGTGAAAGTTGCTTCAGAAGCTTCCTAGGTAGGAGTATATATTGGAATTGAGGCTGAAGAGTTCTTTAGTCTTGACAACACATCCCTTGAAACTCTAGCTCACCTCTCTGGTGTTGTTTCTTGTACTCATCTGATTAATCTAGTTCTTATCAATTCTTCTTGCATTTCTTGTTTAGACTTTCAATTTATATTCTACGTCCATGACAGTTTGTCAAGACTGCCCTTCTATCAATATCAAAGCTTAGTTCTTTGAGGCAGAGAGTGGACTACCCTTCTCCTTGAAGATACTTGAGCATTCTAAAGATTGCGGATTATCCTTCCTTGAACCGGTATTGATTCCTTTTACTTTACTTAGTATGGCTAGTAGAGAAGACATTAATATGGTAGAATTTTCAGAGTCAAAGTTAGATGTAATCATCAATGCCCTTAACGCTCTAGCGGTTAGAACCGCTGAAATTGAAAGAAATTTTGCTAAGTTCCTTAGAACTACAAGAGTGGGAGTGGCTCAGACTATAATACAACCACTCCTAGCTAGTAAAGTACTGCCATCTACATCTCAATATGAGAATTTGATTACACTACACTATAAAGAGCTTTGAGTCAATCTCTTACAGAAGTTTGATGGTACTTGATCAAAATTATGTGGTTTTGTAAATCAAGTTTGACTGGTAATATTCTTGCAATCGGAATGCTATTCAATTAAAGAATCGCGAGTTGGATTAGTGGCAATATTACTTATTAGATAAGCTTTGTCTTGGTTTGCCCCCTTATTTGAGAAAAGGTCTTCTATCTTGAGTAATTTTGAGACCTTTCTAGAAGCATTTGAGGAGGCACTTGGAAAGCATAATAAGGCTTGATGGACAACCATGAAGATTTGTTCTCTATGTCAAGGATCATGCTCTGCATCTGTTTATGCATCAAACTTCAGATAACTTGATTGTGATATCAACTAGGGAGAAGAAGCGCGGGTGAGTCAATTTTATTGGGAACACAAAGATGATGTGAAGGATTTATTGCTATCTCTATCTGATCCTCAAATACTCAACAAAGCAATCAATCAAGCAGTGAAGTGTGACAATCGACTTTTTCAACAATGTCAAGGCTATTATTCCAGAGCTACAGAGTATCCACGAGGAAACCACTTCTACTCGAGTGCTCCTATCAAGAGTGTGGAAGCTCAATCTGAAACAGAAGACATGCAAATCAATACAATATATTTCAAGTCCCTTACAATTGAAGAAAAGAAGCGATGATTTGAGCAAAACTTGTGCTTATATTGTGAAGAGGCAGGCCATAAAGCCAGAAATTGTCTTAGAAAACGGACGCCTTGAACAACAAGACTCACAAGGACAAGCGTGCAAAAAAATAAGGACGCCTAGCTAGAATAGGGACTGTACGACTGGACATCTTAATACCCCAAATTAATCAAGGTCTCTTTCTCTCAACTCAACCTTCTCATTATTTTATGATACCTTTATTTCTTGATATTCAAAAACTACAAATTGATGCTCTACTAGATTCAGGAGTATTTGCTTGCTTTTTAGATAAAAAGCTTGCCAAGCTTCATAAATTCCTCTTGTCAAAAAACCAAAGCCTGTCCATGTAGAAGTCATAGACGGTCGACCTTTGTCTTTTGGCAATGTTACTCATGAAACTAAACCGTTGAAGGTACATTGTTGTGATGTAACGTGACTACTAGGTGAAAGAGTGTGGAAATAGTATATTATAGAAGATCTTAGTTCAAAATATTGTAGCAAATTATCTTAGAAAAAATAGATAATAATAAAAAGGGAGTAAAATTAATGGATTTTAATGTTGCCTTTTTTACAAATGAGCTTCTATTTACTTTGTAGGGCCACAAGTAAGGCAAAACAAAGTAGATTGGAAAATAAAATGATATAGGCATATATAAGAGAGAGTTAAGAAGAGGTTTCAAAAAAACTTTACTACAAAAATCTTGAAATAGATACCTAGAAAGGACCGGTTATGAGCCAAGGTCGAAATCAGACCCCGAGGCACAAAACCTTGATAGTAAAAGTGAAGCAAAAAAGAAAAAATTCCAATGGAAAACTTCCAAGTAAAAGTAAAAAAATGAAGGAGTAGGATAATGAAGGGAAATTAGCTCAAGAAGTATTTACTAATAAGTATTAAGATCATTCAATAAGGTACTAGGAGGAAATTACAAACAATTATACAAAAAATGAAAACCTAACTGAGTGATGCTTCTGATCCAAGGAATCAACCCCCTTTTACTAAAACAGTTGCTGTTGTCTTGTCCTTGATTGGATTCAAGCATGCTTAGACCTCCTAAAAAGGTAACTTCAAGCTCTATTATCATTCAAAATTTCAGCTCCAAATTCGCTCTGGTTTGGAAGATGTTGCTCCTTAAAGTTGGTGCTTTGAAATTGTCCAACAACAGACCCCCCTTCACTAAAATGGCTGCCACCACCTCGTCCTTGGTTTCCTGTGAATAAGATTTAATTTTTCAAAAACTAAACTTCAAAGTACTTCTTTTCTAATAAATTTTACTCCCAATTTCTTCTTAAAAGTCTAGATCTCGTCCTCTGAAGTCACTACTCTAAACCAAAGGGGTAGTAGATACCTTGCCACTAAAATAGCTGCCACTACCTTGTTCTTAATTGCCCATGAATAAGTCTTAGCTTCTCAAAAACTAGACTTTAGAGCAATTATTTTCCAAAAAATTTTACTTTCAATCTCTT
The DNA here is from genome assembly GCA_036785485.1 of Physcomitrellopsis africana. Classification (NCBI taxonomy): domain Eukaryota; kingdom Viridiplantae; phylum Streptophyta; class Bryopsida; order Funariales; family Funariaceae; genus Physcomitrellopsis; species Physcomitrellopsis africana. The sequence goes on along the minus strand of JAWRVF010000038.1, from coordinate 648,577 downwards.
CTTAAAACTCCAAATCTCGTCCTCCAAAGTCACTACTCCAAATCAAAGGGGCAGCAGACACCTTGCCTCTAAAATGACTGCCACCGCCTTGTCTTTGATCTAAATGGCCCATGCAATATGTCATTGAAAAGCAAACAAAAATTCCTACAACCTTCTAAAAATTCAAGTCCTAATTCTACTCTTACTAAAAGTTATGTGTGAATGAAACATAGTCCAATTTATAAAGTAGAAACTAAACTTCAAGAAAAAGTTTTGTAAGGGCTTCACCAACAAAAGATGAGAGAGAGAAAAAATGGCCACTTGAGCCCTTTTTAATCAAGAGCAAGGCAGCTCATGGGTGGTGGCTACATCCTCACCCTTAAACTACAAATCCCTAATCAAGATCAAGGGTCCAAAATGACCTCAAGCCTAAGCCCAATTTTAAGGCTGGATTCACTTGTAACTAATAATAGACTATCTTTTTAGCAAAACTAACACCACCAATGTGTTTAAAACACAATTTTATCTTAAGATTGACTACTCACATGTCCAAATCTAAGTTTCAAAAGCATAGTTCTAATCAATTTGCTAATTGTAATTTTTGACTATTATTATTTTACTAAAATTCTTCAAGAAACTTTTACTACTATCTTTTAATTTGAACTTAGATGAATAATAATAATCAAAATATAATCATAGTATTTTCTTTGACTAGATGCATTTTAATATGGTGATTAAAATCACCAATTCCTAAATAATTTTGATTCATAAAATTTAAAAGCCGGTAATTCTCAAAAATTACTGAAATTCATAGAATTCTAAATTTTTGAATTCTATTATCTTCTAATCATAGATTAAGATAGTATATTTGATTTTAGTCCTAGATGGTCATCCTATTATTAAGTTTAGATAATTTTTTATTCAATTTTCTACTAATATATTGAGCTTATTTTTTAGAATAGTAAGAACATCTATTTAACAAGAATAATCTATTTAACAAGGATTTTAGCCACCAATAAATACTAATTAGTCTAAATTTATCATAACTATTGATCTTTGATTGATTTTGAGATAAAAATAAAGAATTGAGCTGTTTTGATGGCTCACATAAGGCCACATTTGGAATCTTTGGAAATATGGCCTCATCACAAAAATCTTGATTCAAATGCTCGAGCTCCAATAATACTCTTTGAGGTTGAAAGGATGACTTTGGTTGGTCCAAAAGTTATATTTGAAGGGTGTTTTGAAAGTTGCAACAAAGAACAGATTCTTAAATGGTACAACAAAAGTTATATTTGGAGGCCATCAATGCCATCTTAAGGATCCTATAGAACCAATTATTGATAAATAAAGGATAGGATATGTTACTTCTCTACTTCAATAAATTTTAGATTTCTTATACATGTGATTTGTTGTAAAGGGCATAATTTATAAAGGAACAAAATATCAATACACTCTTATGTCATACAAAAGAATAAAAAATCACTTAAAGATAGAATAGTATTAAAACCAAAATGGCTATTACTAAAAACTAGAAGACTAGAGATTCTTGAAATAAGATTAAAAACAAGAAAGACATTGATAAGATAGAAGAAGATTTCACTTTTATCTCTATATATACTATCTACTTAAAAGCTACATGGCGACATTCTATAAGACCTTCAATACGTGTCTAATTTACAAAACATGTGTCAAACTTATAAAACAAATTTCATATATGTGTGCCGTGTGTTTAGCTTCTTCTATAAGCTACCAATATGTATTATATATGGCTAATTTGTTGATTAAATTTCTAACCTACCAATCACCTAAAGACATGCATAAAGATAAAATCACATCTATAAAGCTTCTAAGAGGTTTTTTTATAAGATATTAATAAATTAATCTATTTTTATTTATTTCTATCTATCTAAGTTATTTAAATAAGTATTAGAATAAATCTTATATCCGTGGCATTATTCCTCTTTCTAAGGACGAGTTCCACGAGGAGTGGTGATTACATGTTGAGGAAGTCCAAGATGTGCTAAATTGTGTTTGTTACATATTTTGATCTTTGTTCCCTTTAGAGGTAGTTGATAGGTCTTCTCAGCCATTGATAGTGTCCTATATTAGGACGGAAGGACCACCTCAATATTTGATCATTGTTGAGATTTTCATAACTTCTTTCAAAGAAAATATTTGAAATACCATCAAGAGTAGTTCTTACCTCTAAAAGTATCATCAAATATCAAGAGTCTCTTCCAAGGTTGTGATACCACACATGTTGTCATATTATATGTTGTCTTGTTTGAGAATGCATTAGATACCTGGCTGTAGAAGATGAAGTTATAATTTATAAATATTCAAGAAATTTTAATAGGTTTCATCTATATAAGAAGAATATGATTAAAATTTCAATATAAGAATACTTAAGTCAATACAAAGTGCTTAAAAATATTCTTCTTGATAATTTCAACCATATATAAATTCCAATTGCTTTGTTACTTGTCACAATTAAGCAATTAAGATTTTTCTTTGCAAGTCCTAATCTTAATTAGTGAATTTTAGCAAATTATAACTCTTAATTTGATCGTCAACTTAGTATAAAATTTTGTAAATAAATGTAAATATAAGTCTTCTATATGTTTAAAATTTTTTTAATCCAATCCAACTTACAAATTGTGGAAAATCAACCAAAACCTACACTAATGTCACTTGGCTACCAATTTTAAAGTTGATGTAGATATCCCAGCAGTAATTTTTCCTTCTCCAATTATTAACTTCATCTAAAAATTATTATATAACTTAATCTTCAAGTCTTCTAATATTATGCTAAATTTCACCTTGATTTGACTAATAGATCTTTAGATATTATAGAAGCCCTAAACAATCCTAAATTATCAACTTTTGGTACCTCTTTATACTAAAAATCTAATAAATTCTAATTATATTATTAAATAGCTATAAATTTTTATTCAATCATCCACATATTATCAAATTTTTTACTATAAATATTATATTAATTGCACAAAATAGCCTAGAGTACTAGCCCTAATTTTATTATATAAAAATTCAATCTCTAATATAAACCTTGATTTTAGATAACAATTGCTAAGTCTTTTCAAATCCTACAAAAATAAGTCTAATACCTTTGGAACAAGCTTAAAGCTAGTTCTCCAATCCTAATTTCTGATCTCCAAATGACTTAATATCTTGCCCTTAGTAGCTGTTTTTGTAGTTAGAGGTCTGATTTCGACCTTGTCCCATATATAGTCAACTCCTAGGTATCAATCCAACGTATTCTAAGGGTTTTTAAGCTTGATCCTATCCTCAACTTGATTTTAGTATCAACCATATCAACTATTTATCTTTTCTATCATATTTTTATTAATTTATGGCTTTTTAAAAATAATAAAAAAATTTCTACAATCTAGAAGGAAAAATTAATAACCAATTTTTATCTATTAGCTATTAAGACAAGAAAATAATCTAAAAAACTTTGATAAAATCTTTCTTAAATATATTAAGTTCCTATTGAACCAAGATAATTGAATATTAAATAAAAATCATTCTTATTTGTATTTTTTACCACATAAATGTGTTATATTATAACAATGTTTTATCTCACCATCAAATCAAAGAAAAATATGCCATTCTTAAAGATCTTCATTTCTATTCCATTGTCTTAAAGGTTACAATAGTCATAATATTTTGTTTGATAAATCAACAAATCATAGCTCTTGAGTTGAATTTGTTGGTTGTTGATTCTCCATCTCTTTGGTACTAAAAAATTTAAAAGAATAGCAAACAATGATACAAAATAGAATAAATTTTCTATTGAATCTACTTTGTTTTATAGCAAAAAATTTCTTGACTCTTTATCTTAATTTTTATAGATATTATTGATGAAATATATTGATTTTTGCTAATGTATTTGCTACATTCTTGAATGGCTATTATGTGCATTCACTAATATCATATCCGCACCAATGTACAAGATATTTTAGCTAATTTTAACATCACCTTAAATCTAAGACCTCTTCTATCTCAAATTCTTCATTCTTGTCCACTTCTATAGAAGGCAATGGCATTTGTCTTCTTCCTTATATGTCCATTGTTTTATATGGCTTGAGCAGTGATATGTGGAATATAAGATGAATCTTCAAAGATTTTAGTAGGTATAATCAATAAGCAACTAAATTGATTTGTTCACAAATTGAAAATGGTCTAGGCCTATGATAATCCAGCTTGTCACAAAAACAAATTGTCTTGATATTACAACAAAATAATCATACTTTATTGCTTCCATGGAATTGAAGTTGTTTCTTGTGATAGACATCTACATTGATGTTTTGTCTTTCTTGAGCTTCCTTTAATTGTGTCTTCATTGTTGCATATAGCTCTAAGAACTAATTTGTCAAATCTTTGGCTATAAGATTATCAACTTTTGAAAAGTCAAAAATATTAAGTCATGGATGATAACCATAATTAATAAAAAAAATAGAGTTTATTGAATAAAAGAATATATCAAATTATTATAAGTAAACTCTACGAATAGCAAAAAAATTATCCAATCATCTTGATGATAATTGATGGTATATCTCAAATATTGCTCTAAAACTTGATTTATCTCTTTTATTTGTCCATCAATTTAAAGATGGAAAGCTGAAGATAATTTTATATCCACCTTCAATATTTTGAAAAGAATTTTTCAAAATCTTGATACAAATTGTGTCCCTTTATTTAATATAATATCCCTTGAAAATCCATGATAGCAATAGATATTATCAGGAAAGAGTTTAGCTCTTTTTTTACCTATGATAGATTTTATACATGGTATAAAATATGCCATTTTGATGAAACGATTTACAATCACAAATATAAAATCATATGAACTTAAATTTGAAAGATCTATAATAAAATCCATAGAAATAAAAGACTAAGGTTGTTCTGATATAAGTAATGGTTGAAGAAGTCCGTAAGATCAATGATAAGGAATTTTTTATCTTAAATAAAGGTTATCAACTATAAAAAATCTTTAACAATTTTTTATATTTGAGGCCACCAAAAATCTCTTGATATTAGCTCCAAAGTCTTATAGTATCCAAAATATCTTGTTATAGAGAAGTTATAATAAGCCTCAAGAGCATATAGTTGTGCTTCACCTTTTAAAACATATAAATGTCCTTTGAAATAAAGTAGATTATTTTTAAATTTAAACTTAGAGATATTATGAGACTTAGATGAATTATTTTTAATATCATGAATAAGAAGATATAAAGATACACTTGACTAGACTTGCTTGAGAAAAGTTGAATCAATAGTCAATATTAATTTTATTGTTCAAAGATGAAATTATTTGAATTTCAAGACAATTATTCTTTGTTAATCAAAAATTGAATTTTTTTTTTTTGGTACAAGATAAGAACATCTAAAAAGAGCATTAGATAGACTTTGTTGTTTTTTAGGCCGATAAGTGATAATGAACTTGAATCTTGACAAAACCATATTTTTACGAGCCTAACGACAATTCAATATATGTACTGATATGAAGTATTCAAGATTCTTGTGATTTGTATACACAATGATTGGGCTAAAAGTACCTTCTAGATAATGACGCCATTCTTGAAAAGAATCCATAATTGTAAAAAGTTCTTTATTATAAAATTTTATAGTTAATCTTCACTCTTGAAAATATTTTGAAATGAAAAGCTATTGGATGGAGCTTATCATCTGCTTCCATTTATGACAATATTATGTCCAAAGCAAAGTTTGATGTGTTTGTTATTATAAAAAATGCCTTGAAAAAGTTAACGTAATATAAAATAAAAATAAAAATAAAAATTGTCTTTAAAGCTTCAAATAATGCTTCTACTTTTTTATTCCACTTGAGTTTGTTCTTATAAGTTAAATATGTAAGTGGAACTACAACTTGAGAAAAATTCTTAATAAAGGTTTAATAATAATTGGTAAATTTCAAAAAGTATTATATATCCTTTATTATTTTTAGAATCTTTCATTCAATGATTGTTTTGACTTTCTTAGGATCTATTTTGAGACCATCATTCAAAATGATACATCCTAAGAAGTCAATTTGAATAGTATAAAATATATACTTTTTTATCTTAGTATACAATCTTGTATCTCTAAGTTTTTGTATTATATGATAAATATGTAATTCATGCTTTTTTATGTTTTTAGAATAGATTAAAATATCATCTAAGTAATAAACAACAAAATTATCTAAGAACTTATGAAAAATATCATTTATGAGATATTGAAAAGTATCTGATATATTTGTGAGTCCAAAAAGCATAATATTATATTTAAAGTATCCATACCTTATTTAAAAGCAATCTTTTATTTATTTTCTTCTTTGATGCGGACCAGATTATATACTCTTTATAGATCTATTTTTGTATAAATCTTAGCTTGATTTAGTTGATTAAAAAGTCTTGAAATCAAAAATAAAGAATATTTATTCTTTATGGTAATCTTGTTAAGTCCTCAATAATATACGCACATCCGCAATAATCCATCTTTTTTCTTCACAAATAAGATAGAAGCTTCTGCTAGAGACTTTGAATGGTATATGAAATTTTTAGCCAAGTAATTGTGAATATATTCTTTCAATACAACCAACTTATTTTGTAATAAACTATAGATTGATCCAAATGGTGGTTGAGCTCCTGCTTGAAGATTGATTGAATAATTATAAGATCGATGCTTTGGAAGAATATTTACATTTTTTTTCAAAAATATCTTGAAAATCATAATACTGGCTAAGAATACTACTTGTAGTCTTTTCAGGATTAAAAATGGATGTAGCATATATAACAAAAGATGATCTTTCTTTTGCTGTATGTATGAAAGTTTTTGCACCTATCAATAAAGATTTAGATACACTAAAATTATGTATGTTTATTTGACTAATGGATTTCTGGATTAAACTATAAGAAAAATCAAGGTTATAAGAAGTTCAATCTATTTGAGGATTATATTTTTTTAATCATGATAATCTTAAAATAATTAGATTGAAAAGAGATTTAATGATATTAAATATTATTACACTATTATATTCCTTAGTTGCTACATTTAAAGAAACAATCTCATGGATAATATCTTTAAAAGACAATGAATGACCATCTATGACTTTTATGTGCACGGATTTAGTTTTCTTGACTAAAAATATTTTTTATTTTTTGATAAAGTCTTCATCTATGAAACAAGCTGAGACTCTTAAATCTAATAAGACAAAGACTTTGTGATTTTTAAGTCCTAAAAATACATCTATTATAAAACAAGATGAGGGATTTGAAAAGAAAATAAGACCTTTGTAAGATATTACATATGATTCTAGCTACACAATCCTTATTGTAATTAAAAAAACTTATTTTTTAACATATTATCTTTTTTAGCAACCATACTTTTTATTTTGTGATTGTGTTGTTTTTTTGGACAATGTTGAGCAATGTGCTTAGTTTGTCTATAATATTAGTACAAATCCTCTTGACAATGTTGAATCTTTTTTTATTTGGTGAAAGATTTAAAATATATTATATCAATTTGTATTGGTTCTAGCTTAGTCAAATAAGTTTTTGAAAACTTAGAAGTTGCTATCATTAATTGACTTATTCTTTTTCAACTAAATCTATATTTTTAATGCCCTTCAAATAATCAATTATTGCATGCAATGGCTTGAATAATAAATTGCTTCTAAGAGTCCGCTTTTGACATTGCTAGTAATAAATCTTTGATGTTATCCTTCAATTCATATAAAAATTGATTAATAAGGATTTTTTTGCTCTATTCTACATCATAAGCAAGGTTTTGGAATTTTACAACATATGTTGTGGCTGACCGTGATCCTTGTTGTAAAAATAAGAATTTAGTCTTTACTATCCTCTTTCGATCACTTTCTCAAAACATGTCCGTAAACACTTTGAAGAATGAATTTAAATTATAAAAAAGTCATGAATATTTTTCCATCAAAGGTGCAAATCAAGAAAGAGTACTTCTAGATTGAAGTATGTCTATGAATCCAACTTGAATAAATCCATTAGGATATTAGAAAAGATGCAACTTTAGATGTAGCTTGATTTATTGTAGAAATCTTTGAAATTTTGATTTTGTTCCATCAAATTTCTCAAGCATACTAATCTTTGTCTTGTTCATGCTTAAGAAACAAGACTCTCTAGATTTAATTGTGAGGCTAATTTATTTATTCTCTTCAAAGAAAAAATCAAGATTAAAAAGCAAAGAATGTTAATTTGAAGGTGGATAGTCCGCAATCTTCAAATGCAATGATAGAAGTAAGATAATCCACTCAATTTTTAAACACAAAACAAAAATAATGAATCTTCATTCTTGTCAAATTATTAAGGACATGAATCATAAAGGAATAAAATGTCAATACACTCTTGTGTCACTCAAAAGAATAGAAAATCACTCAAAGATGGAATAATATTAAAACTAGAATGGCTATTGCCAAAGATAAGATTAGAGACTATTGAAACAAGACTAAAAACAAGAAAGGCGTTGATAAGAGTGAAGAAGGATTTACTCTTGTCTCTATATATACTATTTGTCTAAGAGCTATGTGATGACATTCTATAGAACCTCTAACATGTGTTCAATTTATAAGACACTTATCAAACTTGCAAGATAAGTTTCTTATATGTGTGCCACGTGCTTAGTTTATTCCACAAGCTCCCAACATATGCGACACATTGTCATGTTGTAACATGTTTATGTAATAAAAAATACAAACAAGAATGATTTCTATTTAATATTTAATTATTTTGATTCAATAGGAACTCAGTATACTTAAGAAAGGTTTTATAAAAGCCTCTTAGATTAATTTCTTGTCTTAATAGCTAATAGATAAAAGTTAATTATTAATTTTTCCTTCTAGATTATAGAAACTCTTTTATTACTTTTAAAAAGCCATAAATTGATAAAAATAGGATAAAAGAGATAAATAGTTGATATGGTTGATATTAGGATTAAATTGAGGATAGGACCAAGCTTAAAAATCCTTAGAATAGATTGGATTGATATCCGGGGGTCGACCGTGTATAGGACAAGGTCAAAATTAGACCTTCAGCTACAAAAATGGCCACCAAGGGCAAGATATTAGATTATTCAAGAGCTAGAATTGGAGAGCTAACTTTAAGCTTATTCTAAATGCATAGGATTTATTTTCATAAGATTTGGAATAATTTAGCAATTATTATCTAAAATTAGGATTTATATTAAAGATTAGATTTTTATACAGTAAAATTAGGACTAGTAGTCTTGGCTATTTTGTGCAATTATTGTAACATCTATGGTTGAAAATTTGACAATATATGAGTGATTATATGTGCTAAGATTTTATAAAAACTTATAATAATCTAATAGTGCAATTGAAATTTATTTGATCTTTAATATGAAAAGATATTAGAAATTTATAATTTTAGATTGTTTAGAATTTCTACAATATTTAAAGATCTATTAGCCAAATCAAAGTAAAATTTGGCTCGATATTAGAAGACTTGAAGATCAAGCTATACATCAATTTTTAGCTGAAGTAAATAGTTGGAGAAGGAAAAAGTGCTGCTTGAACATCTATATCAACTTTCAAGTTGATGACCGAGTGACATCAATGCAGATTTTGGTTGATTTTTCACATTCTATAAGTTGTATTGGATTGAAATTTTTTAAGCATATAGAAGACTTATATTTTTATTTGTATACAAAATTTTCTATCAAGTTGATAACCAAATTAAGAATTATAGCTTGCTAAAACTTAGTGACTAAGATTAGGACTTGCAAAAAGAAATCTTAGTTGTTTAATTGTGAAAAGTAATAAAGCAATTGGATTTTATATATGCTTAAAGTTATCAAGAATAGTATTTTTGAGCACTTTTTATTGACTTAAGCACTCTTATATTCAAATTTTAATCATATTCTTCTTATATGGATGAAACCTATTAAGGTTTCTTAAATATTTATAAACCACAACTTCATCCTCCACAGCCAAGTGCCTGACGCATTCTCAAACAAGTCAACACATAATATAACAGCATGACTAATTTATTGGCTAAATTTTTAACCTATCAATCACCTAAAGACATACATAAAGATAAAATTGCATCTATGAAGCTTCTAAGAAGTTTTTTTATAAGATATTAGTAAATTTATTTATTTTTATTTAATTCTATCCAATTAAATTATCTAGATAATTATTAGTATAAATCTTATGTCTTTGATATTTGCTCTTCAAAATACTTGGATTTCTTATAGAGCTCATTGCTAGAAAGAGAGATAATATTACGGACCTATTCCAAGTTGCTACTTTTTAGAATCTTCTAGAATCTTTTATAGTCTTATAGAATCTTTTTTAATCTTCTAAAATCTTCTTTCATCTTCTTTAATCTTCTAAAATCTTCTTCAATCTTTTAGAATCTTTTAAGATATTCTTAGAAGCTTCTATAGATACTTTATAAACTTCTAAAAACTTCATAATTTCTTTCATAGTTAGAATCTTCTATAGATATTTTTATCAAGCTAAAAAAACTTATATAGAAGGTTTGATAGGATATAAACCATGTAATATCAATAGGAAGTAAGACTGATGTATTCTTTAGTTTTGCCAATACAAGTCTTGAAAAAATTTAAAGTATTGTCTTGTTTCTTGATATCAATCTAATTCTTGTTCTTACTAACCATTTAATTTTTTGTTCTTATCAACCATTTAGTTCTTTGTTTTTGAAATTAATTTAGTTTTGTATTTTTTTCCTTATCTACTTGCTAATCTACTGTCTTGCATCTTTGACATAGATAATGTTTTAATAAGATATTTAAGTTTTTTTTTTTTTTTTAAATACATCTTTTAAATCTTTATATTTTTTTAGAAGGATTATTGGAATACTTAACATAAGTAATAGAAGAAGTGACTTTTTTAGTTGTTTTAATAAAAACTCTAGCTCCAATAAACATAGGCTTTATAGTTTTAAATCTACAAGGTGTATAGTAGTTTTTATCAGGTTTGGTAATAACAAGTTGTAGTATTCTAGGTAATTTTTTTTTATGGTGTCATATTACATGTCATCTTGTTTGAAAATGCATCGAGCACTTGGTTGTGGAAGATAAATTTATATTTTGCAGCTAATTAAGAACCTAATAATCTTAATAAAATCCTAAATAAATTCCAATTGAATTTTTAATAATCCTAATAAAATCCTAAATTAATCTCAATTGAATCTTTAATAATCCTAATCAAATTCTAATATAATTTTTAAAAAATCATAAAAGAATCATACAGAAATCCTAAAAAAATCCTAATAAATTTTTTTTAAAAAAATCTTAAAGAAATCATAAATAATCTTAAAGAAATTCTAAAGAAATTCTAAAGAATTATAAAGAAATATAAAAGAAATATTAAACAAATCTTAAACAAATCTTAAACAAATCTTAAAGATATTTTAAAGAAATCATTAAAAAATCATAAAGATGCCTTAAAGAAATCTTAACCAAATCCTACCTAACCTTAATATAATCTTAAATAAATCTTAATCAAATCCTAATCAATTTTAATGAAATTCTAAAGATATATTAAATAAATCCTAATCAAATATTATCCAATTTTAATAAAATCCTAAAGATATCCTAAGTAAATTTTAATCAATTTTAGTCAAATTTTAATCAAGTTTTAATCAAATCCTAATAAATTTCTAGTCAAATTCTAATAAAATCCTAGTAAAATTTTAATGAAATCCTAATAAAATTTTAATAAAATCCTAATAAAATTCTAATTAATCTTTAATTAAATTTTATAGTAATTTTGAAACCTCAATAATTATTAAATTAACCATTGATTTTCATTGCATACTTCTTATTTTGCTAGTTGAAAATAAGTATATAAAATTTGAAGAGATTTGAATTTATAAATTAAAAAAAAAAAGCTTCTAATCTGCTTGGGTGTTAGCCGTCTTCCTTCTTCAACCTTAATATTAATCTTTCAATGTCAATAGCTCCTTTTTGCACTGTTCATATATTCTAAAATTTTATAAAAATATTAAAAAATAAATTAACTACTAGCTCAAAAAAAAACCATTCCAATCTAATTGGCACATTATTTAAAATCACAAAAATCCTCATTGATCCTCAAAATTCAATTTTTGAGATCTTAGCACATTTAAATTCTAATAATCTTTGATCTAACCATCCAATTGAGCTATAATTTATAAAAAAAATTTAATACAATTATATTTATAAATCTTCAAATTTTCACTTATAGATTTATTATAAAACTTGTAAAATTTTCTAAAATATAAATCAATTTAATTTCTTAATAATTAAAATCATCCAAATAAAACCTTGACTTTGCATAGCTCTCATGAACTTGTTAGAAATTCAAAAACCTTGAAACTAGTACTCAAACAAATCTATTAAGTTTGCTATCCAACCTTGCTCTCCAATCAACAAAAAAATTGCTTCTATGCTATAGGTACATGGTTTTGTGCCTTGGGATCTAGTTTCAGTCCTGATTTATAACCAATCTTTGTAAAATATTTTCAATGATTGTAAAAAATCCTATTTATATAAATATATAAATCCAAGTTACCATGAATAAGTTATGATAATTCAAAGATAGAAGATAAATAATAGAAAATTTAAATAAATTTTTTTTATCTCAAGGATAACTTATTTAAGAGATCATGAGTTTAAACCTCACCAAGGCTCAAAATTAGTGTACAAGGGTGTGCTAGAGAGGCCACGAGGCCTTAGTCTTATCCTCTTATCTACATCCAAGGTGCCACAACCTATATGGAACTTGTGCACCTCCCTTCTTATAAGGACTACACTAGCTGTTGGTCCTCCTATTTTCTACTAGTAGAATTTATTTTTTTTATTTTAGACTTCACTATAGTGTTCAAAAATATCCAATTAATTTAGAAACCTTTTATGGCCTTCAAATCTTGCTCCATTTCTTCATAATGGCTTCCAAGGTGATAAAACTCATTTTTATCAAAGTCTTTAAAATTATTCTAAATATTTCTAAAAATTTCTAAATAAATTTTAAATAAACTCTAAAAATTTCTATAATATTTTAAGATGATAATATCAATTTAAGACTATTTTATTTTATATTGGTGATTTTTTATAATAAAAAAATAAATATAAAATCAACTAAAAATCCTAATTTTTACATAAATAATTATAAAAACATGAGGTTTTTTTTTCATGCTTCTTCTACCTACTATGTAATATTTATATATTTCTAACAAGTAATACATGTAGATAGAAGGCCAATGTAGATATTAGTCTCAATAATTGAATATTAATTCTTTTCATTAAAAAAAATATTAAATTAATTAAGATAATTATCTCTAAGATTTGTTGAGATTCCAATTTTATGATTTTTCTCTAATAAGACTTTGTAACTTATGAACTCTTATAAATTCTACTGAATACTTAAATAGTCAAATAAAATCTTTAATTTTAATATTTTGGTATTTAAATAATTTAAAATTATAATTTTAACTAATCCACTAATTAAGATTTATTAGTAGAACTCACACTCTAAAGTACAAAATTATGTGCCTACAACAGATCAGAGAGTGGAGTTTGAGAAGAGACTTCAAAGGATTTTATTAAGATTTATTTAGGATTTAAGATTTAATTAGGATTTTATTAGGATTTATTTAGGATTTAAAATTTGATTAGAATTTTATTAAGATTTATTTAGGATTTAAAATTTGATTTAATTTGATTAGGATTTAATTAGAATTTAAGATTTGATTAAGATTTATTTGAGATTTGTTTTAAATTTAAGATTTGATTAAGATATCATTAGGATTTATTTGGAATTTAGGATTGATTAGAATTTGATTAAAATTTTATTAGAATTTTATTAAAGTATGTTTAAGATTTAAGATTTAACTAGCATTTGATTAGGATTTTATTTAGGATTTTATTTAGGATTTTATTAAGATTTATTTAGGATTAAGGATTTGATTAGAATTTGATTAGGATTTGATTAGAATTTGACTAAGATTTGATTAAAATTTGATTAATATTTGATTATAACTTTTTTTTTTAGTATTTTAAAATAGTCTTTATTTTTATTTTTTTTAGATTTTATATTAATATTTTTTTAAAAATTATTTATTATTTCTTTATAACTTCTTTAAAAGTTTTTTAGGATTTTTTTGTTTTTTTAATAATTAATTAAAAATCTAATTAGATTTCTTTAATGATTAAATGTATTTATTAATCTATAATTATAATTTATATATAATTCTATTAGAGGTGTTAGGACTTGTTCTTGCAAATTTTTTTTAATCTTCTATAGCCAAGTGCTCACTACATTCTTAAACAAGACTTCATATAATACGACATATTTGATAAACTTGACGTGAAAAGCTTGAGATGAAAGGTAATTGGATTTTTGATTTATTTAAATTATAGAGAAGGAAGGCAAGAAAATGGAAGGAGGAGCTATGGGTGGTACTTTGAGTAGAGCTACAAGAGAAAGTATTAGTGGAAGATAAGATATGTATTTTGATCCTAATTTTGTAAGTAAATTTGAAATATTTGATTTATTCATACAATAACAATAAGTTAATAATTACAAAGAAGTTATGGCAAATAAAGCATTATAGGTGGTTGTAGATAAGATTGATCAATTTAAAAGGAAGGATATTATAAAGTATTTAAGGTGTTATGTAAAAGAAATAGAATTGAAGTATATTTTAGAAAAGAAGATGGTTTAATTATTTGAATTGGCTATTCTATAATAGATAAAAAATCATGTGAAGTCTATTATAGGATATTTTGGAGATTCATAGAAGAAATGTTTTCAAGCATTAAAAGATGAATAATTTTTAAATGATAGCAATCAAATTATAAAAAATTTATTTTTTAAATAGATTGAAAGATCTAAGAAGGATCTTCAAGCAAGAAAATTATTAAAGGAGTTTAAAAGATAGTATTCTCATTTATCAAAGAATGAGAGGCAATTATTGGATCCAAGTAAAGTAGAGCTCTTTCTTCAAGCAGCTAATAGAGAGTTGCAAGAAAAGTTAAAAAATTTGCTTGAAGATAAAGAAGAAGAAGAAGAAGAAGAAGAAGAAGAAAAAGGATTGACATCAAATTGAAAAGAAGTAGAAGAGGCAATAGGAATACTTGCAAAAAGAAAAATGAAAAAATACATGGTCAGTATTCAAAGACTATTACAAGTATCTAAGATAAAATTATCTATTAATCATCTTACATCTATGATTCAACCTTCAATGTCTATATTAAAGAAAGAAGACATGAGTATGGGTAAAATCATATATGGGATGAAAGATTTATAAAACTTAAAAAAAATGATCTATCATCAAAAATATCAACAAAACAAAAATTGGAATCAATAGAAAGTATAGTATATAGGTGCATGTGGTGCAATAGCATGGATCATTTAAGAAAGAAGTATGAAGATTTTATAGAGGTGCAATGCAAAGGAGTTGTTTTTTTTAAAGATAATATGATATAGTTTAAAGAAAGTAGAGAAAAATTAGAGACAAATTTTGATAAAGAAAGAATGAAGGTATTTGTAGAAGATGCTTTTAAAGTGTATAGATTCTCAAGTAATAAAGCATCAATATATTGGATAGAAGAAAATCAAAGCAAATATTTAAGCATAAATCTTAAACTTCCAAGAAAATCTAGTTCTTTGTAGATAATTGCAATGAATAATGTTGAAAAGAAAAAATTTACTACAGATGATTTAAAACGTATTAGCAATAATATTCAACAAATTACTTGGTGGAATGATCCAATAGTGGAGTATCAATGCATGTTCATATTGCAAAGAATCAATATGAAGTATTAATAGAGAAAAAATAAAAAAAAGATGAAAATAATGAAGGGCCATTAAAAAGGACTACAAGAGAAGAAAAAACAAGACAACAAAAAAATCCTATGCATAAAGAAGAAGTAAAGAATGTTTCTACAAAGAAGAAAGAAATTATAATAAAAAATAAAAATAAAAATAAAAATAAAAAAAACTCATATTAGGAGTGTAAAATAGCGGATTAGTAAAAAAACAAGGAAAAGGTTATAGAATAATTTCAAGAACAAAGAACTAGATAGACAAGAACAAGAATTAGATCAAGAATAAGGTACTAGATTGATATCAAGAACAAGGCAACACTTTGGATTGCTCCAAGACTTGTGTTGGCAAGATTGAGGTATTCCTCAATCTTGCCTCTTATTTATACTATAAAGCCTATGTCCTATTGGACCTTCTAAGATTATTTTAGAAGATTCTAGAAGCCTAAGGAAGATTTTAGAAGACTCTAAAAAGTCTATGGGAGATTTTGGAAGATTGAAAAGGATTCTAGAAGATTCTTGAAGACTATAGAAGATTCTTAAAAGACTAAAGAAGATTCTAGAAGGTTCTAAAAGATTTTAAAAAGCTATAGAAGGTTTTAAAAGACTACGGAAAGTTCTAAAAAGTGATAACTTAAAATATATCTATGACATCACCTTCTCTTCTAGGGACGAGTTTTACAAAGAGCCAAAGCGATTTGATGATCAAATCACATATGTAAATAATCTAAAATTTATCAAAGTATAAAAATAACATATTCTATCTTATGTTCATTGATTATCAATTCAATACGACCCTTGAGATGGCGTCAATGACCTTTAAATATAACTTTTATTAAACCAATGTTCCATCCAAAAATTTGTTCTTTGTTGCAACCTTCAAAATATCTCTGGAACATAATTTTTGGTCCACTTGGAATCACCCTTCCAACTTCAAGGAGTATTACCAAAGCTCGGGCATTTGAATCAAGATTTTTGTGATAAGGCTGTATCTCCAAAGATTCCAAGTATGGCCTTACTTAACATTAGAATACTCCTTCTTTGCCTTGTATATGTTCTTCAAATCCAGTAGATTGTTGCAATGATTCTTTAACCGCTTGTATGGCAGAAGAATCTTCTCATTCTTGTTCTTGTAATTCCCTTAAAATGTAAAGATTTGACATGATAACTAATAAGCTTCTAGTAGGATCTATTCTATCTTAGAAAAAATACAAGTATAAGTCTTGGCATGGCTCTCTCCTTTTTATATTGGTCTTTTGTTGTTGATAGAAAGCGTCATTTAGAAGCCAAGAGATGTTCATATTCACAAAATCTTCAATGACAATTGAATCTAGATTTTTTAGGATATCGTTGATGGAATTTGCAAACTTTCTTAGGTACATTCCTAAGATTATCTGAGGGTTGTCATGTTCTTTTACTAACTCTATAATCCTTCTAATGGATGAAATATTCCAATCATCCATATTTTATATGCAAATCCAATATTTCATCCACTTTGTATTCAAGCTCTTGATTGACTTCAACTAAGATTGGTAGTAGAATAGTTCTTTCAATAATATTTGATTAATAATAGATTTCTAAAAATAAGATATAAAAAACTAGATAAATATGCATGCTACTTGGTAGTTCAAGATAGAAACTTATTGGATTTACTTGGTGTATAATTGTAAGAGGTCCAAGTCTTTGATAGTCTAATTTCCGTGACGGTGGATTCATTTGTATATTTTGCCAGAGTAGCCAAACACAATCTCTTACTTCAAACTTTGGTTGGTTCTTGCAATATATGTCTGCATAGTCTTTATATTGATCTTGAGCCATTTATAGTTGGAATTTTAGTTCTTCATGGATGGTTTTTAAATAGGTAGCTTGACTTTTTGTAGTAGGACTTCTTACATCTTCAATTTGGAATGGATCTACTCTAAAGAGATATCCATAGTTTGAAAAGAATAGAGTTTGATTCATCAAAGAATGTTCGAAGTTATTGTATGCAAACTCAGCTAATGATAGAAAGTCCGTCAAATCATCTTATTGATCATTTATACTACAACAAAGATATTATTCCAAGATCTGATTCACTCATTCTATTTGACCGTCGGTCTAAGGATGATAAGCAGATGAGAGGTTGATCTTAATCTTTAAAAGTTGAAATAGTCCTTTTCAAAAATTTAATAAAAATTGTAGTCCTCAATTGAAAATAATGTCATTTAAAAGGCCATATATTTGATAAATATTATCAATAAAAAGATTGGCCGTTTCTTCCTTAAAAATAGTCTTCTTGTACAAGATAAAATGTGCCATCTTGGTAAGATGATCTACCACCACAAAAATTGAGTCTTTTCCATTTGAAATTAGGAGGTCTATAATGAAGTCCATAGATAATAATTGCCATGGACCTTTAAGAATTGAAAGAGATTGAAAAAATCCATATAGTTGGTGTCTTGGGATCTATATTCAAATACAAATTTTATATGATTGGATGAATTCTTTCACCAATTTCTACATTTGAGGCCACCAATAATCTCTTGATATTAATTCCAAGATCTTATTAAAGCCAAAATGTCCAGCTGCTAGAAGGCCATTTCGTACTTGAAGAATTTGAAGTCTTATAGGACCTAAGAGAACATACAAGAGATTCTTGAAATATAACAATCTATCCTCAAATTTGAAGTTATTGTTTTCTTTTACATTTATTTTTTTTAGATATTGTTGAATATTTTTTATAAATAGATTTGTCTTCATTGTTTTTTGGACTTCTATCTTTAGAATTGTATCTTTATAGGTAGACATTACTAATGTCTGCAAGTGCAAATTAGACGGCTTGAATATGACTAATTTTTATTGATCTAATACAATGTCTCTTATTCTTGGTACAAGATATGATCTTCAAGAAAAGACATCTGTTTTCTCTTGAAGTTTTTTTGGATGATATGTAATTACAAAATTGAATCGAGATAATGATATGTTCCATCATAGTTGTCAGCAATTCAAAACTCAAATACTCATAAAAGATTCTAAATTTTTATGGTTGATATATACCATAATCTTGTGTTGAGCCCCCTCTAGCAAATGGTGCCACTTTTCAAAAGCATCAATAATTATTAATAATTCTTTATCGTGGATCTCGGAATTGATCTCTGAAGTTAAAAAATTTTGAGAGCGGAATGCTATTGGATGTATATGACCATCATCACCAATTTGAAAGAATACAAATCCAAGTGAAAAATCTAAGGCATCCATTTCCAAAATGAATGGTTTTGTTGGATCTATATGAACAAGTATAGGAACTAAAATGAAAGATTATTTTAGCTTCATAAATGCTTCTTTAGCCTTATCATCCCAAATAAATTTATCCTTACTTGTGAGCCTCAATCTTAAAAATATCTTTGATGAAGATTCTGTAAAAGTTTTCAAATCTCAAAAAACATTGTATATCTCTGATTGATGACAATTGTTTCTATTCTATAACAATTTGTATCTTCTTTTGATCCATAAAAATTCTATTTTTAGAAGTAATATATTCCAAAAATTTGACTAATGGTTGATAGAAAGAGCACTTCTCTAATTTGGCATATAATCCACTTTCTCGTAGTTTCTCCAATACCTTACGTATATGATGTTCATGTTCTTATTTGTTCTTAGAAAAGATCAAGATATCGTCCAACTAAATGATTACAAAGTCATCTAAGTATTCTTATAAGATATCATTCATCATATGTTGAAAGACTGTAGGTATATTTGTAAGTCCAAAAGGCATAATATTGTATTCAAAATGTCTATACCTTGTACAAAATGCTAACTTCTATTGATCTCCTTCTTTAATTTAGACTAGGTTGTAGGTGCCTCTCAAATCAATCTTTGTAAAGATCTTTGCCTATCCTAATTGTTCCAATAATCCTAAGATTAATGGTAATGAATAGCAATTTTTTATGGTTATCTTGTTCAGACCTTGATAGTCAAGACACATACATAAAGAACCATCTTTCTTCTTCACAAACAAGATAGGAGCTCCCGTAGGTGATTTTGAATGTCTAATAAAATTCTTAGCTAAGTTTTCATTAATATATTTCCACAAGCTTGTAAGCTCCGTTTGTAATAGATTGTAAATTGGACCAAATAGAGATTGAGCTCTATCTTATAATTCAATTGCATAATCATAAGGACAATATTTTGATAATATATTTGTTTTTTTCTTTTCAAATATGTCTTCAAGGTTGCAATATTGATTAGGAATATCTTACTTCAATTGTTCCATTGGATTTTTTATTGGGATAGCATACAATGCAAATATAGCCCCTTTCTTTGCTACTTGCATAAATGCTTTAGTTCTAAGGAATGGAGCAGTACCTTATTTCTTTTTTTGATGTTTGGATCTTGTAGAAATCTTTTCTAAATTCCAACCAATATCATTATTTTGTAGCTCAAATCAAGGGAGTCCAATAACAATAGGATTTATTGGACATTGAATGATGTTGAAAAAAAATTTGTAATATTTGATCTCCTAATATTACTTCTAATGGTTGGGTTTCTTTGATAGCATTTCTTGATGCAAGGTTTTATCTATTAATGACTTCAACAAGTATAGGATGGATCTTCTTTATAAGTACTAGATTATGCTTGGTTACAAAATCCTTATCTATAAAGCATACTGAGGCTCCAATATCTAAAAAGACTTTAGTAGAAATCTCTTATTTTATAATTCTTATATATACAAGAAGTATAAAATAAGATGTCGGATCCGGAGGTAGGAAGAGACCTTTTTATGGTGCTTTAGATTTGGCAATGTCCAAATACAAGGTCCCTGTTGTGGTTGGACATCTTTGTTTTCTGACCTTTCCAATTCAGATGTTATACCTTGTGCCTTGAATTCTCTAGACTTATTTGGACAGTATGTTGCCTTGTAATTGGATCTTCTACAATATAGATATAAATTCTCTTGCCATCGTCTAATCTTTTTTTTTGGTGTTAATGGCTTGAATTGAATTGCATCAATTTGCATAGGTTTATGATATATTAATAGCTTCTTCAATATTCTAGAAGATATAGCATACGTTCTTTAATAGGTATTGCTGAAAATTGATCGCCTCTCTTATCGTAACTCAAATAGGAAATTCTCACAAGTAATGGCTTGAGCTATGAGTTCCTCTAAGCTTTACACTCTTGGCATTGTGATCAATAAATTCTTTACATCATTCTTTAAGTCATAATGAAATTGAGTTATAAAAGCCTTATCATTCCAATCAAGATCACAAGTAAGTTGTTGAAATTCTGCAATATAAATCGTTGCTGAATATTATCCTTATCGTAGATTTTGAATCTTCTTTTCTACCACTCTCTCTTAATCACTATCTCCAAATACAACAATAAAGCTTTGTATAAAAACCTCCAAATTGTATAAGATTGAAAAATTCTTTTCCAATAGTGGCATAAACCATGATTGAGCACTTTTTGATAAAAAAAAGTATCTACAAAAGTGACTTAAGTGAATCCATTTTGATAATAAGAAGGATATAGTTGTAAATAAAGTTATACTTGTTGTATAAACCCTCGAATGTTGGATCTTATTCCATCAAATTTATCAAGCATATTAGCTTTTGGCTCCTTTATGACAATCCTTAGAACTTCTAAAGTAGTTATGAGTATAGCTTGTCTACCGCATGCTTTTCTCAATTGAATAATCTTTTCTTACAAATTATGAATCTTTAGCTTAGCTTCTTTGGATACTTGCTCCATTTGCGGTTCTTTTTTTGGGTTGCAGAGGAATGTCATTTTTTCTCATATAATATCTAACAAAGCTCAAAGATTTGCAAGAGTTGCCACTCTATTCTCTCTTTGTGAGGATGCACCTCCATTAACTTGATCTATTTTCATATTGAAAATAAATAAATAAATAAATCAATCAATAAGCCATTAGTTTAGTCTTTTTTATATTAAAAGAAATACTTTTAGATAGTTAATTTAGAGGAGGGTAATTGGCAACCTCTAAAATACAATGATATATCTTTAAAAAGGGATAATCCACTTTTTTTGAAAAAAAATCAACTGAAATAAGTAAGCATATCAGTCTAAAAAGAGATAGTCTGCACTCCTCTAGAATGCAATAATATCTTGAAGAGGGATAATCCACTTCCTATCAAGAGATCAAAGCTCTGATATGATTATATAAGCAGTCTTGCCAAATTATGAGAGATGAAAGATAGCATGTTAGCAAAGAAACAAGAAGAAGGTTATAGAATAATTTCAAGAACAAAGAACTGAATGGACAAGAACAAGAACTAGATCAAGAATAAAGAACTAGATTGATATCAAGAACAAAGCAACACTTTGGATTGCTCCAAGACTTGAGTTGGCAAGATTGAGGTACTCCTTGGTCTTGCCTTTTATTTATACTACAAGGCCTATGTCTTATTGGATTTTTTAAGAATATCTTAGAAGATTTTAGAAGCCTAAAGAAGATTTTGGAAGACTCTAAAAAGTCTACAGGAGGTTCTGAAAGGTTGAAGAAGATTTTAAAAGATTCTTGAAGATTATAGAAGATTCTTAGAAGACTAAAGAAGATTCTAGAAGATTCTAGAAGATTCTAAAAAGCTATAAAAGGTTCTAAAAGACTACGGAAAGTTTTAAAAAGTGATAACTTAAAATATGTCTGTAACAACTCATCCTTATAAGTTACAATCAAATAATGAGGCTGCTACAAATTTGAAGATACTAAACAAATAGATTTTAGGAAGAAAGGTTGAATTTATAATTGGTGAAATTCTAGGGATTGCAAAGCATAAATTTCATGAAGTTATTATTGACACAATAAAGAAAAAATTATAATTTATAGAAGATATTATAATATCAAATATACAAGGAATAAAAGCAATGAAAAATAATATAGATGAAGAGATTGAAATTTAAGTTTGAAGAGATGTTTTACAAGTTGGACTTATAAAAGAAAGAAATGGGATTCAACTATCTAATTATTATTTTTAAAATTACTAGACAAAGGCTATTACAAAAAATTTAATAAAATTAGGAAAATTAAAAAAACCAATTGTAGTATTAATTGATCATGGTTTTGAAATCAATTTGATATTAAAAGAGCTATATATATATAAAATACCCTATTAATATCAAATATAGATAGATGATAAGATTAATAAAGAATTCAAAGAAAGATTTGTATAAGACTTGTTTAAATATAAAAGTGATAATATGAGATATTATTTATGAACAACATTTTTTTGTACAAGATATTTCTATATATCCTATTATATTGGGACAACCATACATTACTACCACACAAATAGAAACAAAGCTTATAGATGATGGTTCAGCCTATATAAGAATAAAAAGCCAAGATGGGATAAAAATAATTCAATTTTTAATTATTTGCATCAATCATGAAAAAAATCATGATAAGTTGGAGGAGAGATAATTCATTTGCAAATATTTTATCTAGAATAAGATATTATGATGAAGAAAAAATAATTGATTTGGAAGATGATGTGGATGTAAATTTTTATATTAATAAATTATCAAAAGAAGAAGGTATATATTAGAACATATTATTAAAATTATTTTTAAGAGATTTATATGAAGGTGAATGGAAAGATGTTGAAAAGTATCTAAGTATATTAAAGTAACAAGAAGATTGGACAAATCAAAAATTTTAAAAAATTTATAAAAAAACCTATGGATATTTTTTATATAATGGATATTTATGGAAGTATCCAAAGAGAAGAAGAAAATTACTACAATAAGTGATATGTCATTTAAAAGCTCAACAAAAGATTATTAAGGAATTCTATGATAATTTATAGATAAGGCATAGAGGAATTTGGAAAACTTTTATTAAATTAAAAGAGAAGTATTGGTGGAAAGGCATATATAAAGATGTGGCTGATTTTATGTGATTATGTGAGATTTGTCAATTTTATTCTAACATTTGACATTGAGATGAATTACATCCAACTTATCTTCTAGTATTATATTATAAGTAGATAGTAGATTTAGTAGCAATGTCTATGGAACTTAGGCAAATCAAGTATTTGATACTTATATATGAAGATTTATCAATATTAATGATTGAAGAATGAATATTAAGAACAAAAAATATTAAAAGTATGTGTCAATATTTTAAAAAATATATTATTTGTTGTTATAGTTGTATTAGAAAAATCACTACATATAGAGATAAATTTGATATAAAAGAAGCAAGATAATTCTTTAGTAGAATAAGAATTCAACTTTCTTTGACAACAGCATATAATCCAAAAGGTATTAGAAAGAGTGAGCATAAACATTCACATATTGTTAAGGTGTTAATAAAAATATGCAATAGCAAAATATATTAGTGGTTAAGGCTATTACCATTTATATTATGGATAGATTGCACAATTCATAATACGGTAATTGGTTATATGCCTTTTGAATTAATGTATGGATAAAAGTCAATTATGCCAATAAAAAAAATAGTACCTATATAGGGAATATTGCCTTAAAAGGATAATCTTAATAAAAAAAAGAGCTTTTAATATTATGGATTCAACAATTAAAAAAAAGACCTCAAGATATTGAAATTTCAATAAAAAGGTTGAAAGAAGTAAGGAAAAAGAATTTAAAAAAGCTTAATAAAACACATTGACTATGGCCTAAAAAAATAGAAGAAAGTATTTGGATTTTAATTTATGATAATAGTTTGGATAATCAACATAATATATTATTAAAAAAAAATTAAGCATTAATTTAGATCATATGTTATGATAGAAGTCTATAACAATTAAATATACTAATTACAAGAATTTGATGGAATAAAATTGAAGTCACCTATAGCAGACAAGCAAGTCAACTTATTCAGATAAAGAAGAGTATGCACATATTTTGATGAAGAATAAAATCTATTAAAGAGTATTGAAATGGAAGAGGAGGAACAAATTGAAGATCAAAAATTTAACCAAGATGAAAAGCGTCATACATCAATATATTAAAGAATCATTGGTACATGCTAGATGATGTATAGGTTCAGGGAAGGTGGATGTCATGTAGTAACATGGCCATTGGATGAAAGAGAAAAAGAATGATTATATTATAGAGGAGCTCAAATAAAAATATTTTACCAAATTATCTTTATAATATAGATATTAGATAAAGAAGTAGTAAAAATTAAAAAATACTAATATTATCTTTTTATAGAAGAGACTTCTATTTATTTTATATAGCCATAAATAAAATAAAATAAAATAAAATAGATTAGAAAAATAAATGATGTAGGCATCTTTAAAAAAGAATTAAGAATAGATTTTAGCAAAATTTATTTCAAAATTCTAAAAATTGATATTTGAAAAGAATCAATTTTAAACTTGGATCAAAATTAGATTTTAAGATACAAAACTGCATGTCTATGATAGATAGAGAGTTCTTTGGTAGATTAGAGAGTGGGATTTGAAAATAAACTTCAAAAGATTTTATTAGGATTTTTTAAGGTTTAAAATTTGATTAGGATTTTATTTAGATTTATTTAGGATTTAGGATTTGACTAGGATTTTATTAAGATTTATTTAAGATTTAAAATTTGATTAGGATTTTATTAGGATTTATTTAGAATTTAAGGTTTGACTAAGATATTGTTAAGATTTCTTTAGAACTTAGAATTGACTAAGATTTGATTAGAATTTCATTAGAGTTTTATTAAATTTTATTTAGGATTTAGAATTTGACTAGAATTTTATTAAGATTTTATTAATATTTTATTAAGGTTTGTTTAAAATTTAAGATTTGATTAGGATTTGATTAGAATTTGATTAAAATTTGACTAGGATTTGACTAGAATTTAATTAGAATTTGATTAAGATTTTATTATGATTTAATTAAGATTTGATTTGTATTTGACTAAAATTTGATTAGGACTTGATTAAGATTTTTTTATAATTTCTATTTTTAATATTTTTAAAGATATATATATATATATATATATATATATATATATATATATATATATATATATATAGATTTTATATTAATATTTCTTTAAAAATTCTTTGTTATTTTTTTATGATTTTTTTAGAAATTTTTTAAGATTTTTTTATATTTTTTTATAATTTATTAAAAATCTAATTAAATTTTTTAAATAATTGAGCATATTTATTTATCTTTAATTATAATTTATATATAATTCTATTAGAGGTATTAGAACTTGTTGTTGCAATTTTATTTTTATCTTCCACAGCTAGGTGCTTGGTGCATTCTCAAGCAAGACTTCACGTAATATGACAACAAGATATCTAATCTATATGGGGATTATTTCTTTCAAGCCAAAAAAATTATAAAATGATGGAATTAGATAGAAATTTAATGATATTAAATATAAACTGACTATTATGATTTTATGATATTACTTCTAATGGACCGATTTCATAAGTAACATCTTTTTAAAGATAAAGGTTGACCATCTATGACCTCTATATGAATGGCCTTAAATTTTTTGACTATAAAAATTTCATGGATTTTTAAAAATTCTAACTCAATAAAGCAAGCAAAGGCTTTTAAATCTACTAAAGAAAGGATTTTGTATTTTTGGGCACCGAAACATATTGCTATGGTAAAGCAACAAAAAGAATTAGATAATAATATATGACTTCTTTTAATTTGTGGAGTAGAAAAATCCAATTGTATAGTCTCCATTATGGCTAGATACTTTAGATTTTCTAAAAAGTATTTAATGATGTGGTTGCACTTTTCATTTGATATATATATCAATACTTTTTGTGGCAATTATTAGCCTTGTGGCCAAATTATCTACAATACAAATACAAGCCTTGTTCTTTTTAAGATTTATTTTCTTGCTCAAAAAAAGAATTTGAAGCAAAATATATCAATCTGCATATCTTTTATTTCCAAATGGTTGCTAGAATTAGAAGATATAGAAGATGTTGAGTAATTTGTGGCACAAATAATAGATTTTTTTTTTTATTGATATTAAAAAAGCCAATTATTATATTTCACCACTTAATTGATGGCTTCATTAAAAATTTGAAGATTAGATATAGATAGTAATAAATCCTTAATATCATCTCATAATTTCTAATAAAATTGGCTTATCAAGGTGTCTTCATTTAAATTAGTATTGTATATTAATTATCAAAATTTTGAAGTATAAATACATAAAAAATATTTTTTCTATCAAAGAACTTGGATTTTAGTTTTGGCAAAATGAATCTTATCATATTCTTCAAAAGTTTCTTCAAATTCCACCAAAATAATTTTAAACTTATATAATATGAAAGAATTCTTCACAAACAATGAAACAAACTAAAACAAATCTTGACCTGATAGCAAGGTTCTAATTAGACTAATTCAAGATATTTTTATAAAATATTACTTATATTAGAATAAAATAATAAATTATACTTGATTTATAAAGCTACAAAATTTTGAACAAGTTCTATTAAACTTCTTTAAAAGGCTAATTCTTGATTCTTTTTTTGTTGACATTGAATTGTTGTCTCAAATATATACATCTTCAAGTGAAATAGACCTTGGTGATAGAATTTTTAAGATGACTTATAATAGTGGTTGAGGTGGTTCTTCTCTTTGACTATTATATATGGCCATATAAAGTTCTTTATTTTTTTTTAAATAAAGTCATTGTCTTGATTCTTAATGCTTTAAGAGCATTTATAATTAAATCCGATTTGGCTTCTTTAGAATCCACCATATTAAATCCTCTATTTCCTACTATAAAAATAAAATAAAAATAAATAAATATAAAAAATCAAAAATAATCATATTAATCTCACCAAACTATTACAAATATATTATTTGAATAAAATAAGATTCCAAAAGTTTAAAAAACTAAAATAAAAGAGATTCATTTTGTATTACAAGCAAGGAGCTACAACAAGATACGAGAACAAGACTAGAAGGTCTAAACTAAACTATAAGGATTATGCTATTAAGACTAAGGATTACCTTAATCTTGACTTTTATATATACTAGGTACAAGAAGCTTCTTGAAGAGTTTCTTTGATATTTGGAGGTGAAATAAGCTTAAGATCCTTCTATAAGCATTTAAGATTTCTTAGAAACTTTTAAATTCTTTTAGAATCTATTAGAATCTATTAAGGCCTTCTCAAAATCTTTAAAAATCTTCTAGAACCTTCTAAGATCAAATAAAATCTTCTAGAATCTTCTAAAATTTTCTTCTATTATATATCTATAATAACTATAACATCCATTTTAATTCATCTGGATTTTATTAAATCATTTTTTATGGAAATCAACGTGTCATACTTTGTTTTAAGAAAAATCTTGTCATAATTAGAAAAAGAAGGGAAATTTCATGTGATTATATTTTAGTTTAAAAAACTCTTATCTAAAAAAATTAATTATAAAATCTATAACAAAGAAGTTTTTGCCATTATGGATTCTTTCCAAAAGTGGCACCATTTGCTTGAAGGCGCTTCATATCTAATGATTGTCTATATAAATCACAAAATCCTTGAATATTTCATGTTGACTAATACTTTAAATTATTGCCAAGCCCATTGAAATTTGTCTTTATTTTCATTTGATTTCAATATTGTATATTAATTCAAAAAATAATAAAAATTATTAGATGTTTTATTTAAGCATTTATATCTTGCATCCAAAAAAAAAAAAAAAAAATAGCATACAACCAACAATAGACAACATTCTTAAAACCTAAGCAAGTTTATCTTTAAGTAAACGACTATATCAATTTTGATAGATTTTTTATTTTTTAATCAAATTCATATAACAAAAGCTATAGATTTTCTTGTCTTTGATGTTAAACAATATATTAACAAAATTTGAGATGATTCGAGCAAATTTAAGTTTAAAGATAATTTTTTTTATTTCAAAGAACATTTAAAATTATTTTCTTGAAATTTCAAAGAACATTTAAAATTACTTTCAAATGCCTTCATATTTTGCAAGCATCTAAGAACATTTAAAATTACTTTCTTGAAATTTTTGGTGGCATCAAATGTAGTAGTTCATTAAAAGATTTGTACTTTTATATAACATATGTTCTAAATCAAAGAATCCTTAATATTGCTCATATAGACTTTTTCAACCACTACATGTTTTAAGACAATCTTAGTCTTTTGTTTCCATAGACTTCATTATAGATCTTCTACCATCTAATTTTTTTAATATCATATTTATAATTATCAATTGATTTATGAAGATGGCATATTTTATCCCTTGTAAGAAGACAATCATAGGTGATGAAACAACCAAACTCTTTATTAATAATTTTTATTGATATCATGGATTATCAGATGATATTTTATCAAATCAAGGACCGCAATTTATATTTAAGTTTTAAAAATCACTTTTTGAGATTCTTCAAGTAGACATTAAGTTGTCTTCAACATTCTACCTATAAACCAATAATTAAATGGAGCAAATCAATCAAATTTTGCAACAATATTTGAGGTGTATCATCAACTATAAATAAGATGATAGGTCTTCTTACTTACTACTTGCTAAATTTGCCTACAATAATACCATTCATACTTCTACTCAATAAACATCTTTTTATGCCAACTATAGATATCATCCAAAGTTGAATATGTTATTACATTTTAGATTTGACAATCTAACAATTGAAAAATTTGTTATTCAATTGTTAGAGCTATATTTAACTATAAAATTCTAATTGGAAGAAATTCAAGAACGATATAAGATAGCAATAGATATGCTCTAAAAAAAACAATTTGCTTTTGATGTGGATGACAAAGTGTGGCTCTTTTTATGCAATATTAAAACAAATTGACCTTGTGACAAATTGGACTCTTGAAGATTAGAGCCACTTCTTATTCAAAAATAAATTAATTAAATTACTTATTTTTTGGAACTACCATCATCTATGAAAATACATCATGTTTTTCATACTTAGTTTCTGAAATCTTATAAAAAATCAAACATATCAAGAAAAATATAAGCGCCATTGCCTTGTATAGAAGTAGATAATTATAAAGAATTTGAAGTGGAAGAAATGTTTGATTTAAGGATAAGACAAGAATAGCTAAAATACTTTGTGCATTGGCATGGCTATACCATTAGCAATTGTACATGGAAGCCAACTCATAACTTAGTCAATGCACTTCAAAAAATACAAGAATTTTATCAACAATACCCCTCCAAACCTAAAGTGGTAACACATGTGCCTACTACTTGGTAATATTGCCATATCATTTAAATTAAAAGGCTTAAATACAAAAAAATTAAAAAAAATTGAATTCTTTATAGAAAAAAGAGAAAGTAGTTACAAAAGTTTTGAGTTTAGTTCCTACATATAATATAAACAATGTATCCAATGCCATCCCATTCTACCTAGAATTTATGATTTTTTTTTTTTTTTGCTTAATATATTAGCCATAAATAGCCAAGAAGATGATATTTTGTAAATTACGCCATTTCAATGAAGTAGTTCACACTGTCAACTCCAAGAAGAAGAATTACTTAAATCATAAAGATATCAAAGAATATCTAGTAGCCAATTAGTGGTAATTGTTATTGAATAATCAATGGTAAATGTTATTGAGGGCAAAGCCTTCTACAAGAAGCAACTTGAAAGCTTTCAAATTCCTAGTATATATAGGTGTGAAGGTTGAGGGGCTCTTCAATTTTAACAATGCATGTCTTGTGGTTTAATTTGGACCTTTTAATCTTGTTTTTGTTCTTGTATTGCATTCCCTTATAATATGATTCATGTATTTTATTATTTTATTATAGTCTTATATAATTCCTTGATCTTGTTTATAATAATATTTTAAAACAAGACAATTATGAATTTACAAGTAATAAAGCATAAGATGATAATAGTTGGTTTTTTGAAATATCAATCTATATAATATAATATTTTTATTTAGTACATAAGATTCTAATTATTAAAAATAATAATAATAATAATAATAATAATTAAAATTTCAATTTAATTTATTATATCAATATAAAAATAATACCACCACTTAATAATTCAAGAACCACGTTTTTTAGCAAATAAAATATATATATATAGTATTATTATTATTATTATTATTAAAAAATTAAAATCTATAATAAGACTTAAAAGTACAGTTATGATCCAACAACTAGCAATTGCTGTACATATTAAACTATTGCAATACATTGATATATTGATATATATTGATGTATATCAATGTATTGCAATACATTGATATACATTGATATTCAACACTACTTTAGTGTTAAAAATAATTATACAATAGGTGGTGCAATATTAAACCACCAATACCACTAAGCTAATTTTATTTAGATATTTGTAAACATGCCCAATATCTAAGTCACTTGTAAGAATAAAATTAATAAGATATAAAAATATAGATAACAATGGCAATAGACCAAATATAAAAAGAAGTACAAAGATGTACAATCTTTCAGCCTTAATGCAAGAAAGTGACATCACATGCTTAAATTCATTGTGAGAGTGTACAAAAGCCAAAATGATATACCAATTGAAACCATGCTTACCAACATGAAGACCTCCACACAATATAACATTAAACAAAGAACTTTAAATTCTAATCAATTAAAAAATCTTTTATTAGAAATTTTTAATATAGAATTTCAAATGCTAAAACTACTAATTAAAATACGTAATGATTTTTTTGAAGCAATGATAGTTAAAACCTCCATTTCAAACCTAAATTTGTTTTTCACTCTTGAAAATTTCTTCTATAGCAAAAAAATAGAAGATATAAAAGTAAGATAGTTAGTTTTTTTTTTTTTTTTTTTTTTTTTTTTTTTTTTCCATACAATACTTACAATTGACTTAAATATAATCTCAAAACAACAACTTGATGTCTACTAGTTCCTTCTAATTAGCTAAAAACTAATCTTAGCCAACAAGGCTAATATAGTTGAATAAATAAAAAAATCTCTTTCTTTCTCACTTTCTTATCAAAGCCTTAACACATCAAAGCAAAGCAATTAGAATCATATATAAATGGATGAATTTCATTATCTCATACCATGGAAAGTAGATAGAGGACCTAATAATGCCAAATGGATAGATGATCTTTAAGGGTTGTTGGACCCACAATTTAGAGAATCTACATATGTGCTACTATGCAAGATAGTTGAATAACAAAACATTATATCTTCATGCAAAAAAATTTTAACTTTCTTTAAACTAATAAACAAGTTGGATTTTAATTTTAATAACTTCTTATAGGAAAGTATTTATTATATAGAAAAACATATCCAAAAAAAGGCAAGAAGTTGAAACAAAATTGGATTTTCGTACTCCTATCCAAAAAATAAATTGGCATGGTGAAATATTTCTAAATTTCAATATGAACTAGAAATTCCTATAAAATAAGATTAGTGCCAAAAAAGAATCAATTATAGTTTAGATTATTTGAAACAAAATAATAATAATGAATATATTTATATAAATGTTTAGTAACTAGATCAATGACTTGTATCTCTTATATATTCAATAGATAGTTGGAATAGTTATATATAGATTTTGGATTTTCCCTTCAAGTAAAAGAATTTGGAATTGGAGATTCACAACCTTATACTACATTTTTTATTAAGGTCCAAACAATTTGGCAAGACTAACCCTTACTTTTCAGCAAGCAATCTTCTAAGAAGCCCACACACATATCAAAGATATATAGGTTTTATGGCCACTTATCATTAGATCTTATTTTTAAATAATGTAAGAATAACATGATGATAAGAACCTTAGACAAAATCTTTAAATTA
This sequence comes from Physcomitrellopsis africana, assembly GCA_036785485.1. Classification (NCBI taxonomy): domain Eukaryota; kingdom Viridiplantae; phylum Streptophyta; class Bryopsida; order Funariales; family Funariaceae; genus Physcomitrellopsis; species Physcomitrellopsis africana. The sequence continues at coordinate 616,009 of JAWRVF010000038.1, read as the reverse complement.
ATATAAAAGTAGAAAAAATAATTTAATATAATATAGTAGATTATGGCAAAACTTATTTGCAAAAGACTAAATTCCTTATCTATATGAGACTTCAAAATAAAGTGAAATGCCTCAAGAAATTTGAAATAACATAGATTAGAGCCAAAAAAAAAAAACGTAGATGTCCAATATCAAAACCTTACTACTAAGGTTATTTTATAATGATAATTTATATTAATCAACAAAGAAGTTTATTTTATTATATTTAATATAAAACAAAATAAAATAGAGATTTATGGTACTTAAAATTATACCTTTTGTTAGCAATAGAATTAACTATTAATATATATTTTTTCTATGTTTAAATCTTTCATAATTTCTAATTACTTTGTTCCAAAACTAAAATATAATCTATGTTTTAATCATAAAATTATAAAAAAGAAGTCTTTAAAAAAAATTTATTTCTAATAATCAATACTAATTTTACAATTTTTTTGAAAATAGTACATCAATTATTTAATAATCTCAAAAAAAACAGCATGAAGTGCTATAAACCAATGCCAATCCATATATATTCACTTAACATAATTTTTTCTTCTATTTCCATATATGTAATGGAAGGTTTTAAAGCATTCATATGAAAACAGTAAATTACATTATAAATTTAAATGAAAAAATTGGAAGTTTTAATTGAAACTTATACATGGTTTTAAAATTAAAAATTAAAAATTAAAAAAAAAAAAAAAAAAAAAAAAACCACTTTGAAGCCAAAAGATACCTTCAAAAACTGTTGCAACAAAAACTATAGTCATTTTCATTGTCATGTTAACATAAGCTTGATGTTAGAATGAGTTGAATTTCAATGATAGTGAAGTTGGTGTGAGATATGTCTATCACGTTTGCTACTTGGTTCAAACAAATAAGATATTTTGAGAATCTTACAAATCAACTACTGCAACATATTCAACGTTTCACATTTGAGGCATATAACACTGATGATCAATGGATGATTATGATTTTATTCTGTACTTGACAATCGACGTTTAACATGGAAACTATTTTAGCTATAATTAGAGAAATCAGTGTAAGTATCAGCGCACGTGTAATGCTTGAATCTTAAGGGGTCAAAATAAGCACATAAAAATATCACACAAACACACTCTGGTTTTCAGCAAGAAACTAACACGCTACATGATCAAATCTACAAAGTTGAGACTTAGGAGGCAGCTACTCCCAAAAATGCAACATGGAATAAAGACCAAGGACCTTTCCCAACACAAGGACACTTCAGCAAAAGAGGTAATTACATATAAATGGTGACAGTAAGATCCAGACTTTATTACCATGTTACAGACATGCACAGCGGTAGGTGCATCATAGCATGGTTCACGCTTAAATGGAATCTCCAGTTGCTCGCTGAAAATGGTATTAAATGAAAGACAAACGTCCATGATAAGTTGATACTGGAATTGATACGAGCCCTTGAGGCGTCTCTTCACTGGAGGCATAGTGGAAACTTCAGATGATTAGTGTCACAAAAATGAGCTAAATATAACGACTTACCATTAACAAGTGTGACAACTGAAGCCACCATTACAGGCAACATATGTAGAAAGTCACAAAATCTACCAGGAGCTACCTCCTCCATTTAGTACATTTGGGTCACTGGATAAGGTCCTACTTGCCTTCGGTAGAACCAAAGCTCGATAAATTCATCCAGTTTGTTGAAGAATAGACCGAATGAAACAAGAAACAATGAAACTTGCATTAGTCCCAATCAAAATCGTTAAGACAACCCAGCACTCCTATTTCTACGTCCATGAAAGTTCCATTGAAACACAACGAGCAGATTGTACTCGTCAAATCAGCCCCATATACCACACGCGGACCACCCACAATCACATGACCCAAAAGCCAAAGAAAAGAATAGAAAGTAAGAAACACTCACCACACCGATGATGCTTCATCCACTATGAAAGCTAATCTTTCTGCGGCTACCTAAAATCTCGTGCGCAGCAACTGAAAAGGGCGAAAAAGGCCAAGACGCAACTGACAGGCTGGGCTGTAGAGCGATACAGCATTATGTCCATTATTCATGAAGCCATCATAGAAATAGTAAATGACAGTCTTAAGTGAGGATTAAAATAGCAAACCACCGGAAGCTTCCAATCGGTGGCACTGCTCAAAGTTGGAGGAAGCAAATCACTCGTCAACATGGGTCCTGTTATCAATCTAAGAAACTCCGCAAGCAAGGTCCACACCGGGGCACACAGTCCTTAAGAACCTAACTATCTCCATCTCGAGCTGCCAAGATGAATCACATCATCATCAACTGACGCTTTTGAATTGAAACCACTGTTGGTAGCGTTCTCACTCTTTGTGTGGCTGGCGTCTCCATAGACATCCAGCAACTTCTTGAGGTTATTAGACGCTGGAGCAGCTCTTCCAGGACTTCTGGATCTGTCGCGATCTGCCCCTTTGCTGTGATGAGCAGGACTGCGACTACGACTTCGTCGCCGATCACCGTCATACCTTCGTTCTCTTGCCCGACTCCTATCAGGGCTTCGGTCTCTCCTCCTGTCCCTGGACCTGTCATCCTCCCTCTCCCATCCTCTATCTCTAGTCCTTGCTCTGTCGCGTTCACTGTCTCGATTTCTGTCCACGTCCCTGTATCTAGAATAATCTCGATCATCGTCTCTATCCCTGTCATCTCGAACCCTTCCACGACTCCCTTCACGATCGTAATCTCTACTTCTTTCTCTCTCTCTTTCGCTGGCCCTGTCCTTCTCCTGCTCCCCACCGCGGCCACGATCCCGAGCTTCGCTGTCACGCCTTTCCCTATCCCGAGAGCACCTTTTGTCTCGACTATAATCCCCGTTTTTATCCCTTACGCCGTCCACAGCTGCTGCCTCCCGAACAGGAGCAATTCGGCGAACAGGAGAAGCATCTCGAGTAAATGTCCGGTGAGGAGCCCGCTGCCCGAAAGACACAGATAAGGCTGCCTTAACCGAGGGCGGTCTTCTAGCTATTTCGTCTGCACCATGTCGACTACTGTTCCCAGTAATTCCCGAGGGTTGCGTTGGAAGCTTCATACGTTCAAGACAAGCAGTAATTTGTCGTAGAATAGGCACAGGTATGCGAGGGAAAAGGGTGTCAAAATAATACTGATTTAAAATTATATCCCGAACATATACACCCATGGTAGTCATTTTGCCGTTGGAACCGGGAGAAAATTCTTCTGTATCCTCCACATATGGTTCAAACCAATCCCAGAGAGTCTTCGGGTCTCCAACGTACCTTAGGTATAAAAACCCTAGGGCACGAATGTATGGAGAATCTGGATGGTCCAGGATATCTTGCATCTGCTTCACAGTGAATTTCATCGTAAAAAGCTTGTAGAGTAAACAAAACGCAGTAGATGGGCCCCGGCAATTCCCAGTCATCCATGGCTCAACATGATCCACATGATTGTAAATCTCGTCTACGATCTCAAGATATGTCTTGAAACTGAAGAGCTCTTTGAAGTAATCTGACGACAATATATTCGTACATAGCACCCTCTCAATAAGAGTATCCAGAGGTTTCCCGCAAGTTTGTACTTCCTGTGAACTCATCCTGTGCAGCAAAGCTCCGAATTTTTTTTTAAAAATTTAAAAGGTGGGAGGGGGGTTTATTTTAAAACTACAATGAGAAACGGAGTAGGTGGATAAAAAGGAAGTCTATCCAAATTATAAGACGAGCCCCAAACCTATGACTAGAGGAAGCCCTTCCTAAATCTTCCAGGGATTCTTGTCAAAAACAAACTAAAACCTCGTTTTCCTCTTTACAATTCCGCTTCCCAACAGCGATTACGGAATTACAAACACATCTCATACGAAGAGATCTCCGCCCCTAGTCGAGGTGTGCCAAGATATTACATGTGAAGAGTTCTCGGATCATCAAACAAAACCTGCAAAAAATCCCCAATATTCGAAAATAAGAAAATGTGCGTAGGAATAAAAGAAGAAACAAGCGCGCCAAACATACACCGACAAAATCTGATGAAGAGTTTGCATCAGAATCATCGTCAAACTAAGAAAAGCCTAAAAGCTACGACCTCCTAAAAACCGACCTCGACAAGGTAGTCCGAGCAGGTCAGCAAACAAGAAACATAGCTGCTGCGCTTGCACCTTTACAATCACGAGCAGAAAAACTCAGCCAACTCAATTTTCGATTCTCAGGAGGATATCACATCAGGAAAACCCTAGCCATAAAACCGCACAAATACATCCTCTGCCTTCTAACTTCAACTGCAATTACGAAATCATACAAGTCGCTTCGTCAAAGCTCACCACCGCACCATGCAACCATGTCATCGTCGAATCCGCATCGAATTGCCTTAATGCGCCCCGACACAGGAGATTACTGATGCACAGTTGGGAAAATGCACCGTGCATGTGCGGGACCGCACCAAACGGAGCGAGTAAAACGTCAAACAAGAGCGTCTGGAGGCTTTATTTGAAATTTGAATACGGGGGCGGAGAGCAGGCGGAGCGGCGTCGGCCAGGGGCGGGGAGATGCCGAAGAGGTGACGAGCAAGGCGTGGAGGAAGAGCAAGGAGTGCGGGAGGTTCGTGGACAGAAAGCCCTAGAAACGAAGCTTAATGGAATGAAAAGGCCATTGCCATCGCACCACCCCTCTGGACGATTTCAATTGGTATTTTAGAGAATGTGAAGGATAATAATAAGTATTTTACTTATGTATGATTGAATTTAAGTGGAATTATAAATTTTACTTTAGACAGTCATATGCATATGATTAAATTATTAAATTTTTCTATTTTTTAATCAATTTTTATTAATTTTTATATTAATATAGTTGAATAGCATATTTAACAACATATTTTTGCCAATTCTAGCTTAAAGATTTCTTAAGGCCATCTATTAATGAAAAAACCATCTTCTAAACTATTTTTTTTTTTTTCATCCATTAGTAATACTAGATTTTCCAAATTAGATATTTAAAATTTCTTTCTTTATTTATGAACCAATTGTTTGTAAAAAGAACTATTTAGTTGATCTAAGGGGATTAAAATGGAACTCTAAAGGTTGTCAAATTCTAAACACAATAGAAGCAACATGAGTTCTGGAAAATATTTTTTAAGCATTATTTTTTTAATTTTTTGATTTATTCTATTCAATTATAATAAAAGAATTAATGATTCATTATATCACAAATATGAGATTTATTCTAATAATTATTTAGCTAACATGAATAGATAGAAATAATTAAAAGTAGATTAATTTAATAACATCTTATTAAAAAGCTTTCTAGAAGCTTTATAGACACGATTTCAACTTTATTTATATCTATAAGTAATTGATAGATTAGAAACTTAGCTAACAAGTTAATCATGTGTTGTATATGTTGATAGCTTATGGAACAAGCTAATTACGTGGTGCACATATTGATAACCTATGAAACAAGCTAATTATGTGGCACACATATAGGAAACTTATCTGATAAGTTTAACACGTGTCTCGCAAATTGGACACGTGTTAAAAACCTTATTGAATATTGCCATGTAGCTCTTTGGTAGATAGTATATAAAAAGATAAGAGTGAAGTCTTTTTCATTCTTGTAAATACCTTCTTTTTTTCTTAGTCTTATTTTAAGATTTTCTAGTCTTCTTGTCTTTGCCAATAGCCATTTTAATTTAATACTATTACATTTTTGAGTGATTCTTTATTCCTTTTGAGTGACATAAGAGTCCAATTGTCAAGGACAAGAACTCAATGAAAGCAAATAAACATATGAAACTTCTATTAAGAAGAATAACAAAATAGAAGTAAGGAAGTATGTATATTAAAAGAAATTAGAATGGCTATTGCGACAAAACAAGAAAACTATAGATTCTTGAAACTAGACTAGAAGTAAGAAAGGAATTGATAAGAGTGAAGAAGGCTTCACTCTTGCCTCTATAAATACTATCTAATTAGAGCTATGTGCCGGTATTCTATAGGACCTCCTACACGTGTCTAATTTGCAAGATACGTATCAAACTTGTATGACAAGTTTTCCACATGTGTGCCACGTATTTGGCTTGTTCCGCAAGCTACCAATATGTGTGACACATGGTTAGCTTGTTCTACAAGCTACCAACATGTGCGTCATGTGGCTAGCTTCTTGACAAAGTTTCTAACCTACCAATCATCTATAGACATGTATAAAGGTGATTCCATATCTATGAAGCTTCTAGGAAGCTTCTCTATCAAATATTATCAAATCAATTTATATTACCTACTTCTATTGGTCTATATTACTTAGGTAATTATTGGAATAAATCTTGTGTTTGTGATATTATCCCCCCTTCTAGGAACGAGTTCCATGAGGTGTAGTGATTACATATTGAGGAAGTCTAAGATATGTCGAATTTTGTTTGCCACATACTCTGAACTTTATTTCCTTTGAAGATAATTGATAAGTTCTTTCAGCTATTGATAATGTCCCATACTAGATCAAGAAAACCACCTTGTTATTTGATCATTGTTGAGGCCTTCATAACTCCCTTGAAAGAAAACATTAAGAACACCATCAAGAGTAGTTCCTACCTCTAAAAATATTATCAAACATCAGGAGTCTCTTTCAAGGTCGTGATATCAAACATGTTGTATTTCGCCATCAATCTGAAGAAGGACATGTCGTTTTTGAGGGTCTTCATCTCTATTCCGTCATCTTGAAGGTTATAATAATCATAATGTCTCACCTATTAAAATCAGCAAATGATGGTTCTTGAGCTGAATTCGTTGGTTGTTGATCCTCCATCTTTTTAGCATAAACAAATTTAAGGAAATAAAAAATAATGATGTAAGGTATGATGAAACCCTTATAGAACCTGCTTTACTTTATAGCAAAGATTTTCTTGATTTTTTAATCTTAATTTTGACAGATGTCGTTGATGAAATGCATTAATTTTTATTGATGCATTTGCTAGATTCTTGAATGGCTCCCAAGTGCGTTCACTAATATCGTATTTGTGCCATTATACAAGATATTCTAGTCAATTTTGGCACCGCCTTGAATCAAAAAATCTCTTCAACCTCAAATTCTTCATCGTTGTCCACTTCTACAGGAAGTGATGGCATTTGTCTTCTTCTTTGTATATCCACTATCTTGTATGGCTCGAGTAGTGACACATGGAATACAAGATGGATCTTTATGGACTCCAGTAGATGTAATCAATATGGAGCTAAATTGATTTATTCAGAAATAGAAAAAGGTCTAAGCCTATGATAATCCAACTTATCACAAAGACGAATAGTCTTGATATTGCAACGAAGTAACCATATCTTGTCTCCTACGTTGAATTATGGTTATTCCTTGCGATATGCATCTGTATTTGTTTTTGGTTATTCTTGAGCTTCTTTTAATTGCACCTTCATTATTGCATGTAGCTTTCACAAACAATTTGCCAAATCTTCTGCCGCTGGATTATCAACTTTTGAAAAGTCAAAAGCATCAAGTCATAAATGGTAAATATAATTAGCAAAGAAAGATGTTTGTTGCATAGAAGAATATATCGTATTATTATAAGCAAATTTTGCCAATGACAGAAGAGCTATCGTATCATCTTGTTGGTAGTTGATGGTGCACCTTAAGTATTACTCCAAGACTTAATTCATACGCTCTATTTATCCGTCAGTTTGAAGATGAAAAGTTGGAGATAATTTTATGTCTATTTTTAAGATCTTGAAAAGGGTTTTCTAAAATCTTGACATAAATTGAGTTTTCTTATCTAATATAATATCCTTAGAAAATCCATGATAGCGATAAATATTATCAATAAAAAACTTAGCTGTTTCTTTACCTGTGATAGATTTTGTGCATGGCACAAAATATGCCATCTTGGTAAATCACTATACTATTACAAATATAGAGTCATAAGATCTTGAGCTTGGAAGATCTGTGATGAAATTCATAGAAACACAAGACCATGGTTGTTCTGGAATAGGTAATGGCTGAAGAAGTCCAAAAGGTTGATGACAAGGAGTCTTTGAACTTGAGCAATTATCACATAATTGTACAAAGTCTTTGACTGCCTTCCACATTTGAGGCCACCAAAAATCTCTTAATATAAGTTCCAAAGTCTTGTTGTATCCAAAATGTCCTACTGCTGGAAAATCATGACGTGCTTAAAAAACACGTAAACATGTTTCTCCTTCTAGAATACATAAGCGTCCTTTGAAACATAATAGGTTATTCTTGAACTCAAATTTAAAAGAATCATGAGTCTTGAAAGAATTATTCTTGATATCATGAACAAGAGGGTCTGAGGACATACTTGATTGAATTTGCTTGAGAAAAGTTGAATCAACAGTCAATATTTATTTCATTGCTTGAAAATGAAATTGCTCCAGTTTCAAGAGGGCCGTTCTTTGTTGCTCAAAAGCTGCATCTCTTTCTTTTGGTGCAAAATAAGAATGTCTAAAAAGGGCATTAGACAAACTTTATTATTTTCTTAGCTGATAAGTAATAATAAACTTGAATCTTGACAAAGACATACTCCAACGAGCTTGACAATGATTCAACACGAGTGTCGACATGAAATATTCAAGGTTCTTGTGCTCCGCATACACGGTGATTGGATTGGAAGCGCCTTTTATATAATGATGCCATTCTTGAAAAGAATCCACAATTGTAAGAAGTTCTTTGTCGTGGATCTCATAATTAATTTCGATTGTTGAGAATTTTCTTGAATAAAAAGCTACTGAATGAAGTTTATCATCTGTTCCCATTTATAACAAAATCGCATCCAAGGCAAAGTCTAATGTGTCTGTTTCCATAAAAAATACCTTGGAATGGTCAACACGATGCAAGATTGGTGCAAAAACAAACAATGTCTTTAGAGCTTCAAATATTGCTTCCGCTTCTTGATTCCATTGGACTTTATCTTTACAAGTCAAACGTGTAAGTGGAGCTGCAACTTGAGAGAAGTCTTTGATGAAGATCTGATAATAATTGGCAAATCTCAAAAAACATTGGACATCGCTTATTGTCTTAGAAATCTTTTAATTCATGATTGTCTAGACTTTCTTAGGATCCATCATGAGACCATCATTTGAAATGATCTATTCTAAGAAATCAACTTGAGTAGTATGAAATACACACTTTTCCATCTTAGCGTACAACCTTGTATCTCTAAATTTTTGTAATATTTGACAAACATGTACCTCATCTTCTTCTATATTTTTAGAATAGATCAAAATATCGTCTAGATAGCAGATGATAGAATTGTCTAGAAACTCACGAAAAATATCATTTATGAGATGTTGAAAAGCAGGTGGTGCATTCGTAAGTCCAAAAGGCATAATATTATATTTAAAATGTCCATACCTGGTTCAAAACACAGTTTTCCATACATCTCCTTCTTTGATGCGTACTAGGTTATATGCTCCTCTTAGATCTATTTTTGTATAGATCTTAGCTTGATTTAACTAGTTAAGGAGTCCTAATATCAAAAGTAATGGATATCTGTTCTTGATTGTGATCTTGTTCAGTCCTTGATAGTCAACACACATCTACAATGATCCATCTTTTTTCTTCACAAATAGAACTGGAGCTTCTGTTGGAGATTTAGAATGGCGTATAAAATTCTTGGCCAAATTCTCGTCAATATACGCCTTGAGTTCAGCCAACTCATCTTGTGATAAACTGTAGATTGGTCCAAATGGTGGTTGAGTTCTTTCCTTGAGGTCAAATGAACAGTAATATAGACGATATTTTAGTAGAATATTTACATTCTTTTACTCAAAAACGTCCTGATAATCCAAATATTAGCTTGGAATGCCACTTAAAGTCTTTCTACCATCAAAGATAGATGTGGCATAAATAACAAAAGTTGATCCTTCTTTTGCTACGTGTATAAAAGCTTTTGCACCTATAAGTACAAGTTTTATTATATTAGACTTATAGCTTTTGACTTGGTCGACAAGATATTTAATAACATTTTGAGAAAAATCAAGTCTACGAGAATTTCAATCTATTTGAGGGTTATATTTTTCTAGCCGTGATAAATCTAAAATAGTTGGATTAGATGGAGATTTAATTATATTAAAGGTTACGTAGCTATTATAATCATTTATTGTTACTTTTATAGGATGGATTTCATGAGTGATGTCTCTAGAAGTCAATAGACAACCATCTATGACTTCTATATGTATGGATTTAGTTTTTTGTATTGAAGATATTTTACGATTCTTAATAAATTATTCATCTAGAAAGCATATTGAGGCTCCTGGATCTAATAAGGCAGAGGCTATGTAGTTTTTTGGTCCTAAATATATATCTATTATAAAACAAGGAGAGGGTTCTGAGGAGAGAATAGGATCTTCACTAGAAATTGTACAAGGTTCCAACTGCATGGTGTCGTGTTGTGGTTTGGCTACTATGTAAAAAAATTGTACATGTATATTTAATGTACAATTTACTACTTAGCTAAATGAAAGTCATATCAGTAGATTTTATTGGTTATAGGATGTGATTAGGTTGCTAGTTTAGAAAGGATCTATTAAAAGGATTATTATTAAGGTTTATACAACCTTATTTTCCTTTTAGTAGTGACTTTTGAAGTTAATTATATATTGATAGTAACTTGTATATATCTTAAGTCACCTATGTTAGACATTGGTGATCCTTAAGATCTTATTTACTTCTTTTATTTGGTGCTTAAAGCACCAAGTATGTAAATCTTATAAGAAGAAGGGTTAGAAAAGGGTTTTTAGTATAAAAAGGATAGTTTGGCCATCCATGTAGATGAATAGAGGTGGATGATAGAAATCTCTAATTTAATTCACCAAAAATCATACCCAATGGGCTTCAAGGAGGCTGCCCGAGGGTTTATTAGGAGTTAGGGTTTTTTTTTGGGGGGAGTCAAACATCAAAGGCTAGGATCATAAGGTTTAGGTTTTTGGATCTGGTTTAGGTGCAAATTTTGTGTGATTTGCACTTATTATGAAGAAGTTATAGGCGCCCAAAGTTAAGGTGTTGATTTTGGACCTATTGTCACTCTTTTGGATATAACTCACGCATACACAGAGCAATTGAGGATCGGTGATTAGGGTTGGAGAGAGCACTTTTACGGCTATATTTTTTATATACAGCTTAATAAAATCCAAGCTAGCGTGAAGGAGATATTGGGAGTTAAAGTTAGTACTTACAAACTTAAGGGCAGTAAGTGACCCACTTTTATAGTGGTTATATTTTGAGCTATATCTTAGGTAATTTGATAGATTTTTGGCTCAAAATTTACAGGAGTGTATATGCTTATGTCACAAGACTATGTGCAAAAATTTTGTGGCATTAGAATTTTGGATTTGTGAGATATAAGGAAAATAGTGCTCGGGTGTCTCTGAGCTAGGGTTTTAAGCACCTGCTAGGGATTTTGAGATTTCAGACGATTGGAAATGAATTTATAGTCCATTCTTTCTTATGATGAAACTTAAGAAAATTATCTACACTCTAAACTAAATTTTATAGAAATTGAACGGTTGGATTAAGAATTATTGGACTCTAAAGTTCAATAAGAAATAGGTCCTTGCTGGTGAATAAAGTTTTGAAGGGTTTTTGTGGAAATTTGAACCTTTTTTGTATAAACTTACTTAAATACAAGAGGGTGTACATATATAACTTCTCTTTTGTGAGATTTTTATATTATTTGTCCTTTTTATTGAAAACAAACGACGTGTTGGATTTTGCCATCAAATTTCAAATAAACCCTTCATAGCCAGGTACCCAGTGTATTCCCAGATAGAAGGCCACGTCATACAACAACCGTGTCGGGTAGAGAGAATTTGTCTTGGGAAAACACCGGGTTCCTAGTAGCTACTAGAACTAGTAGGGAACATGAGAGGAAGCCATGCAAATATGTTCTATACTTTCACAATATTTCTTCAAGCTTTCAAATTATATTTGTATTATACTTATACAAGACTTATATAAATATAAAGTATAAATACTTAAATAATACTTGTATAAATACTTGTATAATCCTTGGTATAATACTTATATAAATACTTATATAAAATGATGTATAATCCTTAGTATAATACTTGTACAAATATTTATATAAATATTATGTGAATACTTATAGAATACTTGTATAAATATTTGATATAAATTTAAGTATATATACTTGTATAATAGGTATAAGCAAAGTATGTATATATTCAAGTATTCCTCAAATACAACCGCATATGAGGAATACAAGTTATACAACAAGCTGAAACTAAATAAATTACTAAAAATTCATCCAAAGGTCAAATCAAGCGTGCTTATAGCCTATGAAAAACCGATAATTCATTATAAAACATATCAAAATTTCACAAATAGATGATTTACCGTTTAAAAGTTATGGCTAAAAGAAATAGGTACTAAAATTTCCAAGCAAATGCAAAGGCAGCAAAGCTCCTCTTCACTTCAGCCTTTGTTGTGATCACTTCACTTCTCCAAATTAAACATGCAATAGCTTTTTAGAAAGTTCACTCCATCATCTAACTTGTTCTAAAATTTCGCATGCATATCTCTCAAACTCCAGAATTTATAGCCAGTTGATTCTACTCTTCAAACCCTAGTAACAATTTGCCCTCTTTGACACTTCACGGCTCATAAAACTTTCATCAAAGCTCCAAATGTATTGATTTTTATTTTTGTGGAAAGATTACATAAGCTAATATAAGCACCTAAATTATCAAAAGGATTGAAGAGACTGTCCGACTTGGGTGGTTGAACAAAGTTTCTACCCCTCTTCATCGGGGTGCAGCAAACCCTTTCCCACTCTCAAACTCACAACTTTTGCTCTCCAACTCCAACTGCTATAAGAGATGTCTTGATAGAAAGCTAGCACAATTTTCCACACTCTCTATAAATTCCACAAAGAAAGAGTCGAAATCAAACTTGTAGTGGCAGCTCGAAGTTTCTGCCCCTCTTTGTGAGATAGCAGCAAGCCCTATTCTACTAAAACAAGCATAATTTTTTGCTCAAAATTCCAAAACAAGCAAGTGAGTAGGTTCTAAAATCCTCACAACTTGAAGAACACACTTATCAATTTTTATTACAAACGCTTCTATCTCCTCGGAGCTATCTCTCTCCAAAGTTCACCATTCAAAATTGCCTCTAAACCTTAGGTCTAGCAAGAGTATATCTCCCTTTCCTTCCATATTAGACTATGAGACGCCCGCATGGGCAGCCAAATCCTATTGGACAGGCCTTATTCACCCCATGCTCTTCTTTCTTATCCCTCACAAGGTCCATTCTACCTCAAAAGTCAACAAGAAAGGTAAAACAACCTTTATTTTTCTTCTAATTACAAAAGAGTCTATTCTAGGATATAAATAAGGTAGGAACAAAAAAAATAGCCATCTTAATTCACTAACTAAGTGGCTATAATAAATCTTCTCCTTATAATATCTTCTAAAATAATCTCTAGCACTCACACATATATTAACAATAGATACAAGATATTTAATATTTTTATACACTGCATGTAAATGCAATATGACAACGGTCCCTATTGTAGCAAAACAAAATTGTTTTCAGACATGTTGTCTTCTTTGACAACCATACTCCTCATTTTATAGTTGTGTAATTTCTTCGGACATTGTTGAGTAGTGTGCTTAGGTTTTCCACAATATAAACATAATCTTCTTTGACGATGCTAAATCTTTTCTTGTTCAATAAGAGGTTTAAAACGTATCGCATCAATTTGCATGTCTTCTACTTCCAAATGTACGTTTTGTGAGGATGTTGATGTTGCCATTGAATAATAGCGTTGAGGCTCTCTTGTACGATTCTTGGATCAAAACTCAAAAAGTTGATTGTCACACTTCACAACAAAATCAATTGCTTGATTCAATGTTTGAAGATCGGGTAAATTGAGCATTAATTTTTTTTACCTCATATTGTAATCCGTAGAGAAATTGGCTAATGAGTGCAGCATCATCCCACTTGATATCAGTTGCTAGTTGTCAAAATTGTGAAGCGTTGTCGTATTATGTATTGTCTTGTTCGGGAATGCACCGGATACCTAGCTACAGAAGATAAAGTTGTGTTTATAAATAATCAAAAAATTCTAATAGGTTTCACCCATATATGAAGAATATGATTCAAAGTTCAATTCAAAAGTATTTAAAAATACTCCTTTTAGTAACATCAATCATACATATACTCCAATTTCCTTGTTTCTTTTATAATTAAGCAATTTTTTATTTTTGTTTGTAAGCCCTAATCCTAATCAGTGAGCTTTGATAAGCTATAACTTTTAGTCCGACCATCCACTTAGTATGAAATTTTGTACAGAAATGCTGGTATAAGCCTTCTGCATGATTAAAATAATTCAACCTAATCCAACTTACAAATTGCAAGGAAATGCCCAAAAACCGCACTAATGACTCTTAGCTACCAACTTAAAAATTAATGCAAAAATTCTAGTGGTGATTTCTCCTTCTTCAATTATTAACTTTAGTCCAAACTTGGTATGTAGCTTGATCTCCAAGTCTTTTATCACTGTGCCAAAATTTATGTTGATCTATTTTATAGGTCTTTAGTTATCACAGAAATCCTATCTAACCCTAAATTGCCAACTTCTGACAATCCTTTGTATCAAAGCCCAAATATCTCCTGATTACATCGTTAGATTAACAAAAACTTTTGTACAAACTTAGCACACTTAACAATCCAAATAATATCAAATTTTGAACTATAGATGCTATATAGATTGCACAAATCGCTAAAGAATGTAAGCCATCATTATCTTATATAAAATCCAAAACACCAATTCAAACCCTAACTTTGAATAATGATTGCAAAGTCATCTAAAATCCTATGGCAACAAGCTTAATGTCCTTGAAATGAACTTCAAGCTAGCTATCTAATTCAAAATCTCGATCTAAAAAAACCCTTGTATTTTTTCCTAAGTAGCCATTTTTGTGGTCAAAGGTTTGATTTCGACCCTGTCCTACAAACGGCCAACCCCCGCGTATCAATCCAACCTATCCTAGGGATTTTATAGCCTAATCCTATCCTCAATTTAATCCTAGTATCAATTATGCTAGTAAATTATTATTTTTATTATATTTTTATTATTTTATGGCCTTTCTAAGGCAATAAAAGAATTACTAACTAATTCTTATCTACTAGCTATTAAGTGAAGAAAATAATCTAAGAGACTTTCATAAAAATCTTGTTAAAATATGTTAAATTCTTGTTGAACTAAGATAATAGAATATTAATTGAAAAATCATTTTTAGTCATAGTTTCACCATATAATTGTATCACAAGACGACAGCGTATAACGACACTAATCGATTGCGTTGTCGTAGGATGCAAATCTTGTTGGTTGCAATATGGATTGTATCATATTTTCCATATATAGATCAAAATTTTGCTAAAAATACCTCCAAATTATCCAATATTGGATCACGTCGTTCAAAAAAAGATGAAAACCATAATAAAGCAAATCCCGAAAGTAACATTCTAATAAACCTAACTTCAGATCCTTACGTATGATAACTTTGAGGTTGAAGTTCAATCACCGATTATACCTAATCAACAAATCCTCGAAATTTAGATCTTGTACCATTGAACTTCTTAAGCAAATTAATTTTTGATTCTCTAATGTTTGAACAATGCTCCATCATAGATAAGGTAATATGATTTGATGTAGATATTGATGCAACTCCAACCATCTCTATATCTTCACTTCCTGCTAATCTTGTTGCTCTTTGTAGTGGTAAACTGAGTTGATGCATTGCAAGCATTAGCTCTATCATTTATTCTTGTATTTGTGCCATTGCACTCTTCATTTCCGCAAGCTTCGCCATGATAATACAATAGGAAAGAAGGTATCTACTCTCACTTCCAGAAATGCAAAATAACACACTCAAAAGAAAAAATTCAAGAAAAGTACTGGTTTAGAAGTGGATACTCTATAACTTCTAATATGCTTATGTCTTATCAAGGAAAAGGGGTAATCTACTCTTAATCAAGAAAAGACAAA